>JAOANR010000015.1:23382184-23878529 GCA_030278955.1 Hygrophila difformis | reverse complement strand
GAAATTGAATTGAGTCGGAATAAATTTATGATGAGAAGCATAATCCGAAAATGACCCGGAAAATCGAGCGCGAAAAGCGTGGAAGGATAGAAGTCCGAAAGAGGGGAGAAAAAAGACCCGACGGATCGGATCGCACGGACCCGCCCGGACCGCAGTCCAGGCGGGGACCGCGCGCTGGCCGAGGCGGGGTTTGGCCAAAAGGCGCGCCAACCCCGCGTGGGTCCCCCAGAATTGGGCAAATGAACGCGTTTTCGGCGATTTCTTACCATAATTCGAACCCCCCGACTATGGAAAGAAGATTTTGGTCGAGGGGAAAGCTTTAGGGCGACTTAGGGCTGCCTCCCCACCCTTTCATCAGTCACAAGACTCCCTCCACTCTCCCCAAACTCTCCCAAGCCAAAACACTCTCCCGACGAACTTCCGACGAACTTCCGGCGACTTCCGGCAACCATCGACGACCATAGGAACGTGTAGATCAAGGTTTAAACCCCTTAGATCGTTGGTAAGAAGTATCCAGATTCATCTACTCGTTTTTATCTACAATTTTTAATCTAACTTTCGAATATTGGACTTGTAATCACGTTCGTGAGCGAAGGAGGAAGAGAACGTGTGCAAGGATCCGTTCGTAGTGTTTTTGGATAAGCCGAGCGACCCTAGGACGACTCAAGAACACAACCACGGTAAGTTGAGCCTTCCATATCAATACGGGTGGTTTAGGGGCGTCCGGTATAGTCCTAATGCAACGAAACGTAAAAACCGAAATTAAAAACCCCAATACGCGCAGTTTTTGAAATCTGTCTAAAACTCATATTTTGAGGATTCAATCCGGGAAACTCAAAACTAGACTTTTAATCCTAACACATTATTCTAGGTTGTGTAAAAATTTCAGACATTTTCGTTAACGTTTGCTATTTTAAATCGCATCGAAAAGAAACTGTTTTGACAAAACGTGTTTGAAATCTGCCTATGAACATGTCCGAACTTAGTGAGTCTGTTTCTATATTTTGTATTCCGATTTGATCTTTGCAATCTAAACGAAAGTTGTAGATAATCATGTCTAGTATATGTGTTTAAAATTTCAGAATTTTTGGAGTCCATTTGATATGTCAAAAAGCCAATTTTCCAAACTGTGACAAATCTGCTTCGGGACAGTAAACTGTTTTCGCATTAAACTCGATTTGTGACATATTTCCTCAACTTATTTCGAGAAAGTTAAAACACGAAAGTTGTTCGTTAGGGTGTTTTGCATAGACTGTGAAATTTTCAGATTTTTCGGACTTAAACCGAATTTTTAAATTGAAAAGGCGTAAACTGTGATGCCAAGTTACTTTTAAATCGAAGGATTTTGAAATTTCGAAACGAACGATCAAAGATTTGAAATACGATACATCTATACTTTTGAAAAACCCTGATACATTAAATCTAAACGATACATGAGATACTTAGGTGGAGGGTGAGTGCTCTGCAGAGTGGCCCTCTAGCCTTTCTCTTCGGGCCTATAATGGACGAGAGAATTTGCAGAGATATTACGCCAATCGGCGGGAGATACATGGCCTACTCTCTCGGGTTGTCCGTATGGATTTCCTGAGGCTCCGAGTGGTACTGGGTATGGCAGATACGGCTGCGGCCGCCGGATCACCGGCTAAACGAGATACTTACGAAACGGCTGCGGCCGCCGGATCACCGGCTATACAAAACACTGAGAAATGGTTACGTAACGGGGAAATAAAACATTTAATATTTTTAAGTATTTATTTATTTATGCATGTCTTTAAATTATGCATTTAAATTATGTCTTTAAATCCCATATCATGACTAAATTGTTATTGTTGATTAAATGCATGTTCAAGTACACAATTAAAATATTGTTTCCTTTAAATTCTGTGAATGCATGTTAGGAGTGAAATTTTAATTATCTAATTAAATCCCTTTATTGCTATGTTAGGATCGACTTACTCAGTATCTTATATACTGATAAAAATTGTTGTTTTTCTCTTTCTTTCAGAGTACGGAGATAATGCATAGCATGTGCATTTGGGGGATGGAATTATTAAACATTGTTTTATTGCTTTTTATGATACTTGCATAGCGGGCATGTAAATCCCGAGTTTTGGCCATGTCGGCCCACTTTACATTTTTCCGCTGCGATATATATTATTACTACTACTACATGTGTGGATGATACTTATTATTATTTTTCAATAGAATCCGGACTTATTTTTAAACCTTTTTGCAATACCTATAACCTTGCATCTCTTTGGCAAGCTCGGAGAATCCGTGTCTTACTAGAGAGATGTGGCGGTGGCATCCCGGCCTGGGTTATCAAATCCGGGGTGTTACAAGTTGGTATCAGAGCCCGGAATATTTTAAAGCTACTATTATTATTATTTTAAACCGATATTTTGGACTAAGTATTATTTTTAACTTATTAGTATCATTATTATTTTTAAGACTACTAGTATTATTATTCTAGCCCGAATTTGAGCCCAAAAGGGGGTTAAATTATTTTGACCCAATAATTATTTATTTTAAGCCCAACCATTTCGGCCCAAATACCCATGCTTTTACTTCTTAAGACCAAATTCTTATTTTTGGCCAATATAGAGGCCCGATTTTTTTTAGTTACTTAAAACCATGATAAATTTTAAATTTAAAAGACATTAAATTAATTTCGAGGGGGATTGCATGTGCATATTCATGTAGATTTAAATTCCTGCATACCTTGACTTTTATTCGAAACATGTCCTGACTCTAACCTCCTTGTTGACATTAGATGGCCGCCCCAAACACGAACATGATCAACCTACTAATGAGGTTGATTGAAGCATACCTCGAATCTCCTCAAAACGTGAACAACTTCAGACTAAGGGTAGAACAAATGGGAGCTACCCTGGGCCACCTAACTCATCTGGGCCAAGCAGGACATCAAGATATAACCCAACTCCAAATCCAAATCAATGAACTCCAGACCCGCGAGACTGAACTTCGGACCCAGATTGACGACGTAGAGACCCAAGTAGGGGTCGTGGGTCATCAACTGCATCATCTGAAGGATGATCTACTTCCACCTGCCCCTCTCGACCCGGGAACTCCTCCTGCAGCTAGCCCCGTTGTTGATCCTGTCGCTGTCCCTACAGCCGTCCAACCTCCAGTTGTTGTCGTTGATCCTGCCCCGGCCGCTGGGCCCAATTGGCCAGCGAGCCCAGTATTCCATGGACCCCTTGGCTGGGGTACCATTGAGGAGTCGAGTGATGAAGATGATCCCATGGAGGACCTAACCACCTACACTCCCTCAGCTTAGAGACCTTTTATCGCATTCTTTCTACTATTACCGTTCCTATTTTTCTGAACTATTCCTATCCTTGTGATTCCTACAGCTTGTATCAAATAACGTTTTCTATTGAGCAATAAGATACAAGCATTTATGTTATATTCTACTTCCATTATCCATAGTGCCCACATATATATATGTATGCACATATTTAAAACCGCCTTCCATATCCAAACGTATGATGGGGGACTCAACAGAACAAAGGTACAAGGTATTAATAAGCAAACAATACATAAAAATATCAATCAAACGGGAGTACCTCGAACCCTAAACCCTGAAATCCCAAGTCATCAATTAACCACAATTCTAGAGTTAACAACCGAAATAGATAATCATGGAGTAACACAACAAAAGCACAAACTACGAAACACGGAAATGGAAATCATCGTCTTACAGTCTCATAAGGAAGCTACTTCTACTACGCACCCCAAGAGTACCGTAAAAACAAAGGTGTCACTGATCAGGAGGCGGGAACTGGCGACGCATGTAGTCGTCCATCTGACGCATGTAGCCATACATGTCAGTCATGGTGGCCTGCTGCTCCGCCTGCCTCATAGTGAGCGTGTCCATACGATCCTGATAGAGATCCATCCTAGCATCCAAGGCATCGTAACGAGCCTGCCCAGCTGCAAACCCGGCGTGCATACCTATACGAATCTCCTGCATCATCTGGAGCATCCGCGCCATGTCCTGACCCGGCGGCGGAACCACACCCCGCTGTGGGACCACAGGAGGAGGAGGAGGTGGCTGCTCGGAAGGGACAACTAAAATCAAACCACCATCCTCAGGCTGCGGGCGCAGTATAGCCCGAGGTGCTCCACGACGCAAGGCACTGCGTCGAGCGGTGTAAGTCGGAATACGGTAGTGCTCGCCCGCCGCTAAAGGATAGGGGTCTGTCTCGGGAGAGGTACGGATCCCCTGGGCGGCACATAGCCCACAAATAAGGTGTGCGTGAGTAATCACCCTACTCCCTCGCCCTCGTCGTAAGCCCCTCAAGTTGTCCGCAATACAAGCTCCCACATTCACTCTATTGCCCCGGGCGATAAAGCAAACGGTCTCAAAGACATGATCTATGACGATATGACTCCGGGTGATCGGCCGAATGCGTCCTAACCAAAGCTGAGCAAGTACACGCCAGGGAGCATCCAAAGACTTCAGCCGCAACTCGTGGGGGTACCCAGTCTGCGGGGGCACCTCGGTACACAAGACACCTCAGGCAGGAGCATAAACCCGGCCCTCTGGCTGTGGACGGAACGCGCCATCGTCGGGCAAACCAAAATAGATGTTGATCGCCCGGGCACTGAAGTCTAGGTAGCGACCGCGAACCCAGACTCGAGAAAGGTCGTCGTCTACCCCAAGACCGCTGATGTTGGCGATAACCTCCATAGCTAGATAGCCGGAGGCAATGCCATCGGGATGACGTGCAAGACCGGTCCACTGGAGATGCCCCAAAAGTGCACTGATCCGGTCATCACCCATATGATCGGGGAACAAGCCTCGCTTGGGAACATAAGCCCTGTTTCGACGAAGCTCGTCGAAATAGAAGTCCTGGGCAGCCATCGTCGAAAACCGGAACCTATCATGCCGGCGAGGACGCACCTCGTCAGGGAGATCTCTGAGCCTCGGCTCCCGCTCCTCGTCCTCCTCGGACTTACTGTCGTCACTATCCGGCATCACCGGGACGGCAGTACAAGGACCGGCTGCATCACGTCGGGTAGCTCGTCTCTTGGCCCCCGGAAGGACCATAAGGAACGCCAAGATGAACCACAGGAAGAGCAACATCCTGCGAACACCCAATACCAATTGTTAGACTAATGACCCACACACGGAACGACATCAAATATATATACATAGTCCCAACGGGAGAAATCTAAGAAAGCTTCGAACTTAATAGTTACTAATACATACCAGAAGATAACCAAACCAATGATTGTACCCAATCAAATTCGGAAACCCATTGCGACATTTCGTCGGACATCTTTTATGCGCATTATATTAAGTTCAAAAATTGCTTGTAAACACATGGCAATTAACCACAAGACCAACCAACTATTTAAACAGCGACTCATAATCACAAGGCGTTACCAAACAATACCAATGCACCCACTTGCATACCTACAATACCGACAAAATCAAAGACTTCAAATTTTTCCTAAAAATCCAAATTCTAACAAGAAATCCCCCAACCTAAGTATATATTATCACACCAATACTTCTTAAACAATAGAAATGGCACCAAAGTACTATATAAACTCACAAATTCGCAAGAATCAAGTCGAATTTTCAAATCCCCAATTTATATGCCAAAACCCTAATTTCGCAATCTACCCAAATTCTAACAAATCAAGGCATAAAAATTGAAATTAACAAGCTAAAATAGAAGATGCATACCTTACAAAGAGAAATCGGAGTCGAAACTGGAAGAATCTGAGCACGGAAGAACGAAATTGAGAGGAAGTTGGGAGGAATTTCGGAAATGAGAGGGACGAAATGGCTCGCGCGGGGCGCGAGCCCTATTTCTTCCCACTGGTGGCGCCGCGCGGTGGCCGGGCGCTAAAGCCCATAACCCCGCGCGAACCCCGCGCAGGACGCGGAAAATGAAATTTTTTTTTCTTTTCGATTTTCTTTTCCTATTTATTTACTCATCCCCTGCTTCACACTATACGACTGGACCAGTGAGTGTGATTCCGCATTCCAAGAATTCAAGAAACTACCTACCATTGCGCTGGTATTGGCACTACCATCGGGGATGGGGGGGGGGGGGGGGACTTTGAGGTGTACCGCGACGCCTCGAAGGAAGGATTGAGATGCGCGCTAATGCAAGCTCGAATGGGTATAGCACACGAATCACGTCAATTAAAGCAACACGAGGAGAACTATCCGATGCACGACTTAAAACTAGCCGCAGTCGTGTTCGCTTTAAAGATACGGATGCACTATATGGACGTAAATGCCGAAGCCCATTGAGCTGAGAAGAGAGCGAGAGGACTATGTTAGTTGGACCGAAACTTGTTGAGGACATGGCTCAACAAGTCAAAATAATCCAAGGAAAGATGAGAGCCGCGCAAGACCGGCAAAAGAGCTATGCCGACGTGAGACGGCAAGATTTGGAATTCCAAATAGGCGATAAGGTCATGTTAAAGGTGTCACCGATGAAGGGTGTGATGCGCTTTGGCAAGCGGGGGAAATTGAGCCCACGGTACATAGGACCATACGAGATCCTAGAAAGAGTGGGGAATCTTGCATACCGACTAGCATTACCGCCACAATTTGCTCGTGTTCACGACGTGTTCCACGTCTCACAACTGAAGAAATACGTCCATGATCCGACCCACGTACTCCAACCGGAGGAAATTGAGCTGGACGTTGACTTAAGCTACGAAGAAATTCCGGTGCGAATACTCGACAAGAAGGAGAGGGTAACAAGGAATAAGACCGTGAGAATGGTTAAGGTTCTTTGGTCTAACCACGAAGCCGAGACGGCAACGTGGGAGCTAGAGGCAGACATGAAGGATCGTTACCCAACCCTATTCCAAGACAATGCAACAACAGTTATGGGGGCATAACTGTAATCTTAAGAGGGGGAGGATGTGACGACCCGAATATTTCCGGATATTTTATACGAATACTTTGTACCCCAAATAAACAAATTCAAATTGTTTTGAACTACGTAATGACTTGATCCCTTCACGGGGTACGTAGGCAACTAGGAAAGTTCAATTATGGGTTCAGTCAAATAATAACAAACAACGACACACAATAATACAATCGCTCGCGAGAGGATGAAGCGCAACTTCGAGGACGAAGTTGGTTCTTAAGGGGGGTAGACTGTAATACCCGTAAATTTTAGAATATAAAAATAGGAATTAATCCAATAGGAAAGAAAGTTTTGTTTCCGAGAACCCATAAACTCGGAGATGCACGGAAATCAAAAGACGACGATTTAGAACCCGACGGACCTAAACCTAAGATTTCAGACGTGAAATCGAATTAAGTCGGAATAAATTTATGATGAGAAGCATAATCCGAAAATGACCCGGAAAATCGAGCGCGAAAACGTGGAAGGATAGAAGTCCGAAAGAGGGGAGAAAAAGACCCGACGGATCGGATTGCACGGACCCGCCCGGACCGCAGTCCAGGCGGGGACCGCGCGCTGGCCGGGCGGGGTTTGGCCAAAAGGCGCTCCAACCCCGTGTGGTCCCCCAGAATTGGGCAAATGACGCGTTTTCGGCGATTTCTTACCATAATTCGACCCCCCGACTATGGAAAGAAGATTTTGGTCGAGGAGAAAGCTTTTAGGGCGACTTAGGGCTGCCTCCCCACCCTTTCATCAGTCACAAGACTCCCTCCACTCTCCCCAAACTCTCCCAAGCCAAAACACTCTCCCGACGAACTTCCGACGAACTTCCGGCGACTTCCGGCAACCATCGACGACCATAGGAACGTGTAGATCAAGGTTTACACCCCTTAGATCGTTGGTAAGAAGTATCCAGATTCATCTACTCGTTTTTATCTCCAATTTTTAATCTAACTTTCGAATATTGGACTTGTAATCACGTTCGTGAGCGAAGGAGGAAGAGAACGTGTGCAAGGATCCGTTCGTAGTGTTTTTGGACAAGCCGAGCGACCCTAGGACGACTCAAGAACACAACCACGGTAAGTTGAGCCTTCCATATCAATACGGGTGGTTTAGGGGCATCCGGTATAGTCGTAATGCAACGAAACGTAAAAACCGAAATTAAAAAGCCCAATACGCGCAGTTTTTGAAATCTGTCTAAAACTCATATTTTGAGGATTCAATCCGGGAAACTCAAAACTAAACTTTTAATTCTAACACATAAATCTAGGTTTTGTAAAAATTTCAGACATTTTCGTTAACGTTTGCTATTTTAAATCGCATCGAAAAGAAACTGTTTTGACAAAACGTGTTTGAAATCTGCCTATGAACATGTCCGAACTTAGTGAGTCTGTTTCTATATTTTGTAGTCCGATTTGATCTTTGCAATCTAAACGAAAGTTGTAGATAATCATGTCTAGTATATGTGTTTAAAATTTCAGAATTTTTGGAGTCCATTTGATATGCCAAAAAGCCAATTTTCCGAACTGTGACAAATCTGCTTCGGGATAGTAAACTGTTTTCGCATTAAACTCGATTTGTGACATGTTTCCTCAACTTATTTCGAGAAAGTTAAAACACGAAAGTTGTTCATTAGGGTGTTTTGCATAGACTGTAAAATTTTCAGATTTTTCGGACTTAAACCTAATTTTTAAATTGAAAAGGCGTAAACTGTGACGCCAAGTTACTTTTAAATCGAAGGATTTTGAAATTTCGAAACGAACGATCAAAGATTTGAAATACGATACATCTATACTTTTGAAAAACCCCGATACATTAAATCTAAATGATACATGAGATACTTAGGTGGAGGGTGAGTGCTCTGCAGGGTGCCCCTCTAGCCTTTCTCTTCGGGCCTATAATGGACGAGAGAATTTGCTGAGATATTACGCCAATCGGCGGGAGATACATGACCTACTCTCTCGGGTTGTCCGTATGGATTTCCCGAGGCTCCGGAGTGGTACTGGGTATGGCAGATACGGCTGCGGCCGCCGGATCACCGGCTAAACGAGATACTTACGAAACGGCTGCGGCCGCCGGATCACCGGCTATACAAAACACTGAGAAATGATTACGTAACGGGGAAATAAAACATTTAATATTTTTAAGTATTTATTTATTTATGCATGTCTTTAAATTATGCATTTAAATTATGTCTTTAAATCCCATATCATGACTAAATTGTTATTGTGCATTAAATGCATGTTCAAGTACACAATTAAAATATTATTTCCTTTAAATTCTGTGAATGCATGTTAGGAGTGAAATTTTAATTATCTAATTAAATCCCTTTATTGCTATGTTAGGATCGACTTACTCAGTATCTTATATACTGATAAAAATTGTTGTTTTTCTCTTTCTTTCAGAGTACGGAGATAATGCATAGCATGTGCATTTGGGGGATGGAATTATTAAACATTGTTTTATTGCTTTTTATGATACTTGCATAGCGGGCATGTAAATCCCGAGTTTTGGCCATGTCGGCCCACTTTACATTTTTCCGCTGCGATATATTATTACTACTACTACATGTGTGGATGATACTTATTATTATTTTTCAATAGAATCCGGACTTGTTTTTAAACCTTTTTGCAATACCTATAGCCTTGCATCTCTTTGGCAAGCTCGGAGAATCCGTGTCTTGCTAGAGAGATGTGGCGGTGGCATCCCGGCCTGGGTTATCAAATCCTTGACCATCTTCACAGCGTTATTCCTTGTTATTATTTCCTTGTAGTCGAGTATTTGTACTGGGATTTCCTCGTAGGTTTGATCATCGTCCAGTTCAATTACATCCGGTTGAAGTACATGTGCCGGATCGGCCACATACTTCTTCAATTGGGAGACGTGGAACACATTGTGAACACGTGCCAACTGTAGCGGCAATGCTAGCCAATACGCTAGATTTCCCACTTTTTCTAGGATCTCATACGGTCCTATGTATCGGGGATTCAATTTCCCTTGCTTGCCAAAGCGCATCACACCCTTCATTGGTGACACCTTCAACATAACCTTATCGCCGATTTGAAACTCCAAGTCTTGCCGTCTCACGTCTGCATAACTCTTTTGCCGGTCTTGAGCGGCTCTCATCTTTCCTTGGATTACCTTGATTTGTTGAGCCTTGTCCTCAACAAGTTGTGGTCCAACTACCACAGTCCTATCACTTTCTTCCCAGCTCAACAGACTTCGGCACTTCCGTCTATACAGTGCCTCGAAAGGTGCCATGCCGATGCTAGCATGGTAGCTATTGTTGTAAGAAAACTCGATCAAAGGTAAATGGTTTTCCCAACTTCTTTTAAACTCCAGTACACATGCCCTTAGCATGTCTTCCAACGTTTGGATCGTCCTCTCTGTCTGTCCATCACTCGGTACTCATCTTTATTTGCGTACCGAGAGCTTCTTGCAGTTTTGTCCAAAAATGAGAGACAAATCTATTGTCTCTATCCGAGATGATGTCATGTGGTACTCCATGCCGACGTACCACATTGTCGACATACGCCTTTGCCATTTGGTCCATTGACCAAGCGTCCTTCATTGAGATAAAGATGGCAGCTTTCGTCAACCTATCTATGATCACCCAGATTTTATTCATCCCTTTTTGTGACCGCGGTAACCCCGAAATGAAATCCATTGAAATGCTATCCCATTTCCAATTCGGGATTTCCAATGGTTGCATTAGACATAGGGGTTTTTGGCGTACTGCCTTAATCCTCTGGCAGGTGAGGCATCTCGCCACAAACTCGGCTACTTCTCTTTTCATGTTCGGCCACTAATAGTTCTTCTTTATGTCTTTGTACAGCTTGTCGCCCCCGGGATGAACTGAGTAGGGGGTATTATGGCCTTCCTCCATCACTTTTTGCTTCAGGTCAACGCATTTTCGTGGTATGCACCACCTTCCCTTGAAGCGGATGCTTCCATCCTCATGAATTTTGAAATCCATTGCTTTTCCTTCGGCAATGCTCTTCCTAATTTACTCCAACTTCTCGTCACCCGGTTGGGCGAGTCGTATTTCAACGAATATGGTAGGTCCCATTACCATCGCGTTGACGACTTCGTTTACTGTGCCAGAATGCACCAACTCTAGACTCAATTTCGCCACGTCTCTGTACAACTTGGCCGGTATCACGAGTGAATTCGCCACGTGTTGAGTCTTTCGACTTAAGGCATCAGCTACGACGTTGGCTTTTCCTTCGTGATAAGTGATCTCTAGGTCATAATCCTTGATCAGCTCCAACCATCTTCTTTGCCTCAGATTCAGCTCTTTTTGCGTGAATATATACTTGAGGCTCTTATGGTCGGTGAACATCCGACACTTTTGCCCATAGAGATAATGTCTCCATATCTTTAAGGCGAACACGACTGCGGCCAGTTCTAAGTCGTGTGTCAGGTAGTTCTCCTCGTGTGATTTTAGTTGACGCGATGCGTATGCTATAACCCTTTGATCTTGCATCAGAACGCACCCCAATCCTTCTTTCGAAGCGTCGCTGTATACCTCGAAGTCACCATTCTCCGATGGTAACGCCAATACTGGCGCTGTGGTAAGTCGTTTCTTCAGATCTTGAAACGCAGATTCACACTCACTCGTCCATTCGTACTTTGCTCCTTTCTTCAGCATTTGAGTTAAGGGTCGTGCGATTCTCGAGAAGTCCTTCACGAATCGCCTATAGTATCCTGCCAGTCCAAGGAAACTCCTTATCTCTGTTGGATTCTTCGGCGGTACCCACTCGGTCACTGCCGAGATCTTTGCCGGATCTATTGTCACTCCGTTGGCGGATACTATATGCCCAAGAAATGCCACTCTTTTAACTCAAAGTTGCATTTGGACAGCTTACCATACAGTTGATTTACTCGCAAGATCCCCAACACTTTGTGCAAGTGCTCGGAATGTTCTTTCTCGCTTTATGAGTAGATCGGGATGTCATCTATGAACACCACTACGCATTGATCTAGTAGTTCTCGAAATACGTTGTTCATGAGGTTCATGAACATTGTTGGGGCATTCGTTAGCCCGAATGATAGCACCGTGAACTCGTAGTGTCCGTAGCGAGTTCTGAACGCCGTCTTTGGAATCTCCTTCTCGGCGATCCTCAACTGGTGATATCCAGATTGCAGGTCGATCTTTGAGAATACTGAGGCTCCCTTCAGCTGGTCGAATAAATCCTCGATCCTGGGCAACGGGTACTTGTTCTTGATGGTGACTTGATTAAGCCCTCTATAATCAATGCATAGTCCTAAACCTCCATCTTTCTTCTTAACGAATAAGACCGGTGCTCCCCATAGGGACGTGCTCGGCCTTATGTATCCTTTCTCCAACAACTCCTCGAGTTGTTCCTTTAGTTCCTTCATTTCCAGTGGCGCCATGCGGTAAGGAGCTTTTGAGACGGGTTCCGTTCCCGGGATGAGATCTATGGTGAATTCAAGATCTCTCTCAGGTGGCATGCCGGGAACATCCTCAGGAAACACATACGGGTATTCTCTCACCACCGGAATGTTGTCTACTTTGACTCCTTCAGCCTCAAGGTTATGAATGTAGCATGCATATAACACGTAACCTTTACGCATTAAGCTACATAACTTGAGAGCATTAACTATCCGGTTAGGCTTCTTAGGGGGCTGAGAGTAAAAGATGACTCTCTTCCCTCTACTCTTTGACAACGTGATCTTTTGCTTTTCGCATTCGATCACGACCTTATATCGGGTTAACCAATCCATCCCTAGTATGACGTCAAAGTCTCTAACGTTAAACTCTACCAAGTTCGCGAAGAATTCTACGTTCTTGATCACTATAGGAATTCCGTTGTAACGCTTAGAGCATGCTACTACTTCTCCAGAAGGCAGTTGAATCCCTAAGCTAATCATCTCGCACTTAGGTAGATCTAGTTCAGATATAACTCTCAAAGATAGAATCGAACAACTAGCTCCGGAATCAAATAAAACTCTTAGTGGAGTGCTTAAGACATGAAATGTACCTGCCATCACATCACCCTGTGCGGGTATATCAGCCTGGTTGACCACGTTCAACCTTCCCATCGGCCTCCCTTGATTGGCCGGCTGGTTTTGATTCGGATTTGGATTTTGTTACTGATTCGGTGGGCGCTGGTTTTGATTTTGATTTGGTGGGCGCTGGTTCGGATTCTGATGGGGTCGATATCGCTGATTGTTGTCGTTCCTACCCCCTTGGTTGAACGGTCTATCTGGTCCAGTGACCAAATCTTCTCTTTTCGTGATGTTCTCGAGTCGGGTTCGACATTCCTCCCTCCGATGGCCAACACGGCCGCACCGGAAACATTCGCCCATCTGAGGGCATCTCCTCACTAGATGTGTCTTGCCACACCTCGGATACGGTGTCACTCGTTCTCCTTGGGTTGAAGTTCCGACCACTGTTGTTTTGAAAATTCCTGTTCGGGCCTTCCCGAAAGTGGTCCCCACCAGTAGCGCTGCCAGTTCTGTTGTCTCGGTTCCTTTTGTCCGGTCCTTGTGACCCTCGGCTGGATTCCCCAACAGCCTTCCTCTTTAGTTGTTGTACTCGTGCGACTGCTACCGCACGGTCGTAGATAGCTTGCAGGTCCGGATAGCTAACTCCGGTGATCACTTCCCGAATTGACAAATTCAGTCCCATTTCGAGTTTCTGCGCCTTCTCCTCATCCGTAAGTACCACCCTAGGTGCGAACCTCGCCAACTCCTTAAACCGAGCATAATATTCTTGAACAAATTTTTCCCCTTGCTTTAGGGACAGAAACTCTTCGTACAATGCTGCCTTAGCACTCATGGGGGTAGAAGCGCTCTCTGAGTAACTCCATAAACTCATTCCATGAGTAAGGTTCGTCGTCTTCGTGGAGTTTCCCCTGGGTAGCTTACCACCAGTCATCGGCCTTGCCTCCCAGATAGTACAAAGCCACGTGGACCTTCTCTCCCTCCGGGCATCTTACCGCATTCAGTAATTTGTCAAAAGTCCTTAACCACTCCTCAAGCTTAGCCGGGTCTTCCTCGCCGACGTAGTGTGGCGGGTGATATGGGTTCACCGTGGCTAGGTAATTAATGCGAGCCTGCGGTGGAGGTGCCGCAGCCGCTTGACCCAGATTCACCTGTGCGTTTCCTAACGCAATGAGAACCTCCTTTAGAGTGCGTAGGCAATCGCCCATGTTGTTTGGCATAGGGTCTGCTGGCTCTTCCTGAGAGTGAACACCCTCATTTGGATTTGGCAAGTCGTGTTGTCTTGGGGCCTCATTGGTGTTGGGTGAGACGGACTCGTTACGGGGTCTGCCTCTTGGTGCCATTCTGTTACAAGCACATGAGGTTAGATTTCCTTGGAGAATTATTAAGTAATGATTGTAAAGTGATTTACTATACAAAGAATGGTATTAACAGGTATCAGTCCATTGAAACCTGTTAGTAGAGATTGTTTGGAGTTTAGTGTACTATTTGTTATTGTTGAGAGTTGTTTACTACTTGTTGTTTTGTTTTCATTTTTTTTTTCGTGAACAGTAGTAACCTGTTCAGGTTTTTTTTTTTCAGACCCGAGGGTCTAGGGTTTCAGGGTTTGGGGTTGGAGGTACCCTTGTCTTTATTACATATGTATATGTTGTTTATTTATTAATACATGTATCTTATTCGTTTGGTTGAGTCTCTTCAAGGTGATTGAGGAAAAAAAATAAATAATGTAGTAAAATGTAAGGGATAATTTAAATAAGTGCTTATAGTTTTATTGTTCGATGGAAAACTTTATTTAGTTACGAGCAATGGAAACGAAAAATAGTAGTGCTGACAATAGTTTTAAAGAAAGAAATATAAATAATAGTGCATCAATGTATATCCCTAAGTCTAGAGGGAATAGGTCAGTGCATCCTCGATAGGATCGTCCTCGTCGCTGGACACATTGATCGGGCTGGATGTCCCAACGGGCTTAGGGCTTTGAGGAAATACATCATCAGCTAGGTTGGTTAGTTCCATCCCCAAGTGCCCCACTTGCATCTCTAGTTCGTTATTCTTGTTTTGAAGTGCAACCACTTGGGTTTGGAGTTCGGCGACTTGGGCCTTGAGTTGGGTTATATCATGATGGTCAGCTTCCCTAAGATGCCCAGATGGGCCATGTTACCCTCTAATTGTCCTACTTGAGTCTTGAAATGATTGATATGTTGTTGCGATTCGAGGTAGGCATTCATTAGTTTCAGCATCAGATTGATCATGTTTGCGTTTGGTTCGGCCATCTAATTGTCAACAAGGGAGGTTAGAGTTAGAACATATTTCAAGCAAGATTAGGATGTACATGAATTTAAATCTACATGTATATGCATATGCAATCCCCCCCCCCCCCCCCCCAAAAAAAAAAATTATTTATCCATGTGTTTTTAAAAAAAAAAATTACTTCATGGATAATAATGCTTAAAAAGTTGGGCCTCTATATTGGGCCAAACTTTTAATAAATCTTGGGCTTAATAATATTGGGCTAAAAAAAATTTTCGGCTTAGTATAATAGTTTAAACTAATAATGGATTTAGAAGTAATGGATTAAAAATAATACTAGTTTAAAATAATGGTTTAAAAATAATAATAATAGTACTTTTAAAAATATTCCGGGTACCAACTTGTAACACTTCGGATTTGGTAACCCAGGCCGGGATGCCACCGCCACACCTCCCTAGCAAGACACGACATTTCGGGTCCGCTAAAGAGATGCAAGGCTTATGGGTACTTAAAAGATTTTAAAACATCTCAGATATTGTGTAACACCCCGGTTTTTGGTCACCCAGGTCGGGATGTCACCGCCACACCTCCCTAGAAAGACACGGTTTCTCCGAGCTTACTAAAGAGATGCAAGGCTATGGTTTTTCAGAATTTAAAATATTCAAACAGCCCATTCATATATAATTTGAAAATAATATCATTACAGTTGCAGCGGAAAATAATATCTACATAAGTATAATGCAGCGGAATTTAAATTTAGCCAACACGGCCAGAATTACGGGTTAAACAGGCTCGTTCATGCAAGATCTAGTCTAATACAAAAATTCAAAATAATATATCATCCCAAAACTTCCCGTGTATGCATATGACGATGCATAATTCTCAACTCTGAAAGAACAAGAAAAAGGAAAATATGGTTTTGGTCAGCACTACGTGCTGAGTAAGTTAACACATACAAGATTATGAGGTTTCAAAGCCTTTATTAAATTTAATGAAAACATGTGCATAATTTAACAATTCATGTAATCGCATAATTTAGAAGACATGGATTCATAAGGTCATCAATATAGCTTACAACGTAATTAAATAAGTTGCCATAAATTTAACAGCACAATTTAATACAGATTTAATTTGGAATTCTCGCAACTCCTCGTTTCATATCTTTTACAGATCACCACCGCTAGGGCTCTTATGTCCGCCAGCCTTACGCCTGGGCTCTTATGTCCACAGGTATCATGGTCGATCCAGATCTTTTAGTTAGAGTTAATCCGTCCGCTAGACATACGATCACTGTTTCGCTAGGGCTCTTACGTCAACCTAGACATACACTTGGGCTCTTATGTCCCAAGCCGCAGAGAACATTGACAGTATCTAGCTTAGTCATAACCCGCAATATTTTAATCTTCTCGTTTCATGTATCGTATGTCAAAGTATTTCTATCCGTTTCAACCTCAAAGGTTAATTTCACCGTTTCAACAAGATTTCAAGTTTTGACTCGGTCAACCACAGTTTACTCTAAAATTCGTCTAAAATCAGATTTAATTTCGAAAATTCCGAAATTTCACGACTGACTCCAAAACGTCGAGATCTACAACTTTCGTGTTTTAACTTTTTCGATCCGAGATACCGAAATAGGTCAAAAACACTAATTTTCACAGAAGTACTGTTCTGTCCGAATTTCATATAACTCAGTTTAAAGATTTCGAATTATACCATAGCAATTCAACTCTAAATTTGATGAAATTTTACAGAGGTCATCTTAAGACAATTATCTACAACTTTCATGTTCGGCTAAAGATCTAATTCGGCCTAGAACCCTAGTCAAAAACGTCAACAAGTTCAAATCTATGTTCTGTCCAGTTTTCAAGATCCGATTTTAAACCAGTTCGGTTTGGGGTGGATTTCTTATATCAAATCATCACGAAAAATTCTGAAATTTCACGGAGGTATTCATAACGTATAGATCTACAACTCTTATGTTCAACGCCAAGCCTAGATCGGTCTAGATCTAAGGTAGAAATCACCAACAAGTTCGAATAAAGAATCTTTCATCGTTTCAAGATCTAAATCTAAAGCAGGCTCGTTTACGATCAGTTTCGGATATCAAAACACGATGAAAAATTATGATATTTTTACAGGAGCTAGATCAGTGTCTTAGAAATGTTTTTCGTGTTTTAAGTTTTCTCGTTTGAACGCTTTAAGGGGTTCGAATAAATTCAACAAACACGTTGCGCCGGTGTAGACAGATTTTAGATAGGGTTCCATTACATCTATATGTTCGAATCTTTTAACAACCCAAAACCAAAGTAAGCGTTAACTTACCGATCTATGGACGTTCCGGCTTGTCGATTTGGATGACAACGGCCTCTGCGTTCACCGTTTGTCTCCCGAGATCCTTCTTTCTCCTTTCCACAGTCCTCCTATACCCGGGAACTCTTGAACTCGCCTGGAAAACGTCCTCCTTCTCAACTTCTTGTCTCCAAAGATCTAGATCTAGGGTTTTCTTTGAATTTTAAAGGTGGAGGAAGATGTATTTTTTTTTTCTTCTTCGCTTTCTTTTTTTCTTTTGTACGTAGATTTTTTTTTTGTGTATGTAGAATTGATATGAATAGCAAATTAGGAAGATGAAAAAGATTAAATTTAAAAAGAAGTAAAGGGCGCTTATTTAGAGACTTAGGATCCAAGATTTGATTTTCAAATATTTTGCTATCATTGAAGGTTATAACAATATATTAAAGATAGGCTAAATCTTGCCAATATCTAAAGATATGCTAAATCTTGCCAATATCTAAAGATAGGCTAAATCTTGTTTTGATTACCATATACATATTATTTTATTGTGGTTATTATTATTACTACTAATATTATTATTATTTTAATTATATTATTATTATTATTATTTTAATTATATTATTTTTATTTTTATTTTATTTATTTATTTATTTATTTATGTGTTTATTTATTTATTTAGGGGTGACTGATTTCACGGGTATTACAGTCTACCCTCCTTAAGAATCAACTTCGTCCTCGAAGTTGCCTTACTGATTTCATGGGTATTACAGTCTACCCTCCTTAAGAATCAACTTCGTCCTCGAAGTTGTGTTTCGGCTTTTCTCTTGCTAAGGTCTTTTGTTTGTTTTATTATTTTGTGACTGAACTTAGAATTAAAACTTCTAAGCTGCCTACGTACCCTGTGAAGGGATCAAGCCATAACGTAGTTCAAAACAACTTGAATTTGTTTATTTATTTATCCGGAATACATATTGTCAAAAATAAATGTCTATCTTACGGGGTATTACATCCTCTCCCCCTTAGGACTTCAGTTATGTCCTCATAACTGCCTACTTATTATTCTCAAGAAGGTTCGGGTCAAGGTTTTAATGAGCAGTGCGTTTGAAATGGATTTGTTGTTTGGGAATCCAATAAATTTTTTTTTGGAATAGAGAGTGTTTTAATAAAAACTTGTTTTTTATTGTCTCCACATAAGGAAGTTTTCCAATTCGTACTAGGATAGGAATGGCTAAGGCCGAGATTTGTTATGCTTAGGCGAGCGCATAGATGAATGAGATCTAGAACTACGGCAAGATCAGTCTCTAGTGAGCGTTTCTAATTCGATGTCAAGCGTCTAAGTGATCTAGTGCAAGCAAAAGATCTAAGTTAGAACATATCGCTTCTAGGTTCTCTAAGGTATAGAAAAAAATGTGGTATGCACATGCAGATGATGATTTCCCCCCAAAAATAATTCATGCACTATATATTTTTTTTCCATGGGTTTTAAAATAGAAATTCATTTCCATGGAAATAATGCTTTAAAAAATTTAAAAATAATAGTTAAAATTCTTGGACCTCTATATTGGGTCAAAATAATTATCATTTGGGCTCAAAAATAATTTGGGCTAGGACACTTTCAAAATAATAATTTGGCTTCAATAATAACAAAATAATAATGGTTTAAAAATAATAGTTTAATAATAATAATAATAATAATAGGTTTAAAAATACTAATTTAAAAATAAGCCGGGCTCTGATACCACTTTGGTATCAGATATTTTCTTTAAAATAAATAGCTTTAAAATATTCTGGGCTCTGATACCACTTTGTAACACCCCGGTTTTTGGTCACCCAGGTCGGGATGTCACCGCCACACCTCCCTAGCAAGACACGGTTTCTCCGAGCTTACTAAAGAGATGCAAGGCTATGGTTTTTCAGAATTTAAAATATTCAAACAGCCCATTCATATATAATTTGAAAATAATATCATTACAGTTGCAGCGGAAAATAATATCTACATAAGTATAATGCAGCGGAATTTAAATTTAGCCAACACGGCCAGAATTACGGGTTAAACAGGCCCGTTCATGCAAGATCTAGTTTAATACAAAAATTCAAAATAATATATCATCCCAAAACTTCCCGTGTATGCATATGACGATGCATAATTCTCAACTCTGAAAGAACAAGAAAAAGGAAAATATGGTTTTGGTCAGCACTACGTGCTGAGTAAGTTAACACATACAAGATTATGAGGTTTCAAAGCCTTTATTAAATTTAATGAAAACATGTGCATAATTTAACAATTCATGTAATCGCATAATTTAGAAGACATGGATTCATAAGGTCATCAATATAGCTTACAACGTAATTAAATAAGTTGCCATAAATTTAACAGCACAATTTAATACAGATTTAATTTGGAATTCTCGCAACTCCTCGTTTCATATCTTTTACAGATCACCACCGCTAGGGCTCTTATGTCCGCCAGCCTTACGCCTGGGCTCTTATGTCCACAGGTATCATGGTCGATCCAGATCTTTTAGTTAGAGTTAATCCGTCCGCTAGACATACGATCACTGTTTCGCTAGGGCTCTTACGTCAACCTAGACATACACTTGGGCTCTTATGTCCCAAGCCGCAGAGAACATTGACAGTATCTAGCTTAGTCATAACCCGCAATATTTTAATCTTCTCGTTTCATGTATCGTATGTCAAAGTATTTCTATCCGTTTCAACCTCAAAGGTTAATTTCACCGTTTCAACAAGATTTCAAGTTTTGACTCGGTCAACCACTGTTTACTCTAAAATTCGTCTAAAATCAGATTTAATTTCGAAAATTCCGAAATTTCACGACTGACTCCAAAACGTCGAGATCTACAACTTTCGTGTTTTAACTTTTTCGATCCGAGATACCGAAATAGGTCAAAAACACTAATTTTCACAGAAGTACTGTTCTGTCCGAATTTCATATAACTCAGTTTAAAGATTTCGAATTATACCATAGCAATTCAACTCTAAATTTGATGAAATTTTACAGAGGTCATCTTAAGACAATTATCTACAACTTTCATGTTCGGCTAAAGATCTAATTCGGCCTAGAACCCTAGTCAAAAACGTCAACAAGTTCAAATCTATGTTCTGTCCAGTTTTCAAGATCCGATTTTAAACCAGTTCGGTTTGGGGTGGATTTCTTATATCAAATCATCACGAAAAATTCTGAAATTTCACGGAGGTATTCATAACGTATAGATCTACAACTCTTATGTTCAACGCCAAGCCTAGATCGGTCTAGATCTAAGGTAGAAATCACCAACAAGTTCGAATAAAGAATCTTTCATCGTTTCAAGATCTAAATCTAAAGCAGGCTCGTTTACGATCAGTTTCGGATATCAAAACACGATGAAAAATTATGATATTTTTACAGGAGCTAGATCAGTGTCTTAGGAATGTTTTTCGTGTTTTAAGTTTTCTCGTTTGAACGCTTTAAGGGGTTCGAATAAATTCAACAAACACGCTGCGCCGGTGTAGACAGATTTTAGATAGGGTTCCATTACATCTATATGTTCGAATCTTTTAACAACCCAAAACCAAAGTAAGCGTTAACTTACCGATCTATGGACGTTCCGGCTTGTCGATTTGGATGACAACGGCCTCTGCGTTCACCGTTTGTCTCCCGAGATCCTTCTTTCTCCTTTCCACAGTCCTCCTATACCCGGGAACTCTTGAACTCGCCTGGAAAACGTCCTCCTTCTCAACTTCTTGTCTCCAAAGATCTAGATCTAGGGTTTTCTTTGAATTTTAAAGGTGGAGGAAGATGTATTTTTTTTTCTTCTTCGCTTTCTTTTTTTCTTTTGTACGTAGATTTTTTTTTTGTGTATGTAGAATTGATATGAATAGCAAATTAGGAAGATGAAAAAGATTAAATTTAAAAAGAAGTAAAGGGCGCTTATTTAGAGACTTAGGATCCAAGATTTGATTTTCAAATATTTTGCTATCATTGAAGGTTATAACAATATATTAAAGATAGGCTAAATCTTGCCAATATCTAAAGATATGCTAAATCTTGCCAATATCTAAAGATAGGCTAAATCTTGTTTTGATTACCATATACATATTATTTTATTGTGGTTATTATTATTACTACTAATATTATTATTATTTTAATTATATTATTATTATTATTATTTTAATTATATTATTTTTATTTTTATTTTATTTATTTATTTATTTATTTATGTGTTTATTTATTTATTTAGGGGTGACTGATTTCACGGGTATTACAGTCTACCCTCCTTAAGAATCAACTTCGTCCTCGAAGTTGCCTTACTGATTTCATGGGTATTACATATTGAGTCCGGAATCATAATACTTAATTTCAAAATATGAGATAATAATCATCCATGCACACAATAAAGTAAATAATGCAGCGAAAAGTAATCACGGCCGACATGGCCAAAACTCGGGTTAAACAGGCCCGATTAGACAGTATTAAAAATGCAGAAAATGAAAGTGTTCATAAAAAGTTTTCCCCCAATGCATGAGTATGCATCACCCGATATACTCTGTAAAAGAAGAATAACAACGGGATTATCAGTATAAAAATATACCGAGTAAGTCAATTCCTAACAAGACAATTAAGGGGTTACATGTGTTTAATTAAAAATAGATCTTTCATGCTTTAATAAAAATATTTAAAATTCATAGTTTAACTTGCAGTGGAAGAGCATAATTAATTATACAAGACTGGAATATATAATTTAAAGGCATAATTTAAAAGCGCGATAAATAAATACAGCTTAATTAAATACACATGTAATACCCGAGAATTTTGCAACATAAAATAAATAAATAAATAAATAAATATACAATAAATAAATACAATAAATAAATAAACATAATACATGGATAAGGAATCATAATGAGAAATGGAATTTAATTTAAGAAGGAATTAAATTTTCAATACCCGTAAAGCCAAAGATAATTTAATCAAATAAACTGTACACGGGAACCCGACACTAATGGACTCGAGAATTCGAGGCCAACATTGCATCTAGACCCGAGTAGAGTTAGATAGGGAATTGGCGTCCGAAAATAACCCGGAAATTGGAGTCCGAGAACATAGAGGGATAGAAGTCCGAAAGAGAGGAGGAAAGACTCGACGGATCGCACGACCGGCCCGGACCGAAGTCCAGGCGGTAGCCACGCAGTGGCCGCGCCGGGTTCCTTCAATCGCCGCGCCAACCCCGCGCCGGCGAGCAGTAACGAACAAGGCGAGATTTTCTCGCCCGATTCCAGATTTTTCGACTTCGGTTGCTTACCTTTCGGCTCAAGATTCCCTAGGGCAGACCTTGGACGTCCCCTAGGTCCCCTACATCTATAAATAATCATCTTATTCGACCCCGAACACTTTTCAAACCTTACGAAATCTCTTTACATATCAAACTCTAATCCCGGAGTTGTTGAAGGCACGAAGGCAAGAGAGGAGACTGAGTTGGACGAAAATCCAAAGACTCCCGTCATCGTGGTAAGGTCTTGTCCATTCTTTTCCATTCATGATTCGAAATCGAATCCTAACTTCATCATTTATCTATTCTAAACCCCGATCCGGATCAAGAATGAAGATCCCGACGAATCAAGGAGACAACCGGTGAACTGGAAGCTACGCCTTCGAGTCGACGAGCCGGAACATCCATAAACCTGTAAGTTAACCTTACTATGGTTTTGGGGGAATTAAAATCACCTAACGTAAAGATCTAAGCAAGAACCTAAAAATCTGTCAATATGAAAAATCCTTCGGCGCAGCGTTTTCGCGTAAATTTTTTGGACCATTAAAACTATTCAAATGGAAAAACTTAAAACACAAAAAACATTTCTAAGACACTAATCTAGGTTGTGTAAAAATTTCGTAATTTTTCATCAAGTTTTGATATCTGAAATCGTCCTAAACTAATCTGTTCAAATCTTGGATCTTCAAATCCTGGCAGAATCTTAATCCGAACGTGTACTCGATTTTGACAATAGATCTAGGCCGATTTAGAACTTTAGTCGAACATGAAACTTGTAGATCTATGTCTTAAGCATCTTCATGTAAAATTTCATCAAATATAGAGTTCGTTTGCTATGGTAGATTTCGAAATTATGAAACTGTTGCTGAGTAAATTCAGACAGATTAATATCCTGATGAAAATCCACATTTTTGACTTATTTTCTTAACTCGGATCGAAAAACTTAAAACAAAAAACTTGTTCGTCTCTATGTTTTCGTGTCACTGGTAAATTTTCAGAATTTTCTGACTTAAAACAGATTTTTAATTAATTTTGAAGTAAACAGCGTCTTGTAGAAGTCGAATTTTGAAAATCTTGTTGAAACGGTGAATTTGGCCTTTAAGGATTAAACGTTTGGAAATTTTCTTTGAAATAAAATACATGAAATGAGAATTTTGAAAAATCCCCTTACAACTTGATTAATTAAAATTAGGGGGTGAGTGCTCTGCAGGGTGCCCCCCTAACTATTCACTTCGTGCCGCTATGGACGATGGTGACCCCTTTCGAAATTTGAGATATATTTGCCAAAACGACATGAGATATATGGCCTACACTCTCGAGAATATCCATATGGGTTTGGAGTGGTACTGGGTATGGCGGATACGGCTGCGGCCGCCGGGCTACCGGCTAAACTTGTCGAGATTGCGATGCAATCGTGAAATACCTGAAAAACTAGATCTTGGGTGTAACGGGGATAATTAAAATATTTATTTATTGTCCATTTAAATTTTTTAGTGCTTTATTTAAATTAATTATGGATTTTATTTAAATTATGCTAAATGTATTATTAGTTAGAATCCATGAATTAAATTATGCAAATTATTTAGTTAATTAAGTGGAATTGTTTATGATTTATTAGCATGCTTTTATTCAAATATTGATTAATGGCTTTGAAACCCCACAGTCATGTATGTGTTAACTTACTCAGCAAGTTGTGCTGACCAAACCATTTCATTCATTTTTCTTACAGAGTATGTGGAGCATGCATGATCATGTACACTCATGGGAATTTTTGGGAACTTTGTTTTTAAATTTTGCATTAGACTATTACATGAACGAGCCTGTTTAACCCGTGTTTTGGCCATGTTGGCCCTATTTAAACTTTCCGCTGCAATACTTATACTTAATATTATTTTCCGCTGCACTATGATGATATTATTTTCAATTATAATGTATGGGCTGTTTTTAAGTGTTTTAAATATTTTAAATACTGCAATACCTAGCCTTGCATCTCTTTAGTAATCTCGGAGAAACCGTGTCTTGCTAGAGAGGTGTGGCAGTGACATCCCGACCTGGGTTACCAAAAACCGGGGTGTTACAAGTTGGTATCAGAGCCCGGCTATTTTTAAATATTATTTTTAAACCATTATTATTTTAAACTACTATTATTACTATTATTATTTTTTTTAAGTGTACACTATTAATTTTAAAGGTATTACCTTATAAAGAGCCCAAATTATTATTTCTTTTTAAATTTCCTAGCCCAAATCCTTTTTAGCCCAAATTTCGTTGAACCCAAACGGTTAATTATTATTTTTGACTCAATATAGAGGTCCAAGAATTTTTTTTTTTGGTAAACAATGCCCAACACGGGCGGCTAAAAGAAAAGAAAAAAGAATAAAAAATAAAAAAAAAAAACAAAAACATCTAACTAGCAACCGAAACCGAATAAACCCTCCTACATACGAACGACTCCCGGACCCTCAGCATCTTCATGCAAGAGACCAAGAATTTGATCTGGAGGAAAAGCCCACGTGGAAAAACAGCTCTTCCGAACATGCCAGTCTAGCCAAAACATCAGCCACTCGATTACCCTCCCGGAGCACATGCTTGACCTCACACCGCATGAAACCATCTCGACAGACCCTAATCTGCTTAACAAGTGGCCAAAGCCCATGTCTTGTACTGTGCAAACTATGAATCAAGCAGACGGCCTCCAATGAGTCGGAGTAGCACGCCACCACATCCTCATGTAAAGAAGCCGCCAACAATCATACCCTGAAGAACCCCATAAAGTTCAACCTCCAAAATATCTCTAGCGCCGAGTTGCCCCCCTACCGCGCGCCTCCAAGTACCCGAATGAGACCTACAAACTGCCGCATACCCGCTGCTCCGCCCCATCGAATTCACGCTACCGTCGGAATAGACCACAACACCTTCCCCTTCAATATCTGCCCAACGAACAACTACTGACTGTCGGGCGCCCATCCTGCTGCCTTCCTCAACTCTCTTCAACACGCCTTGTAGCCAATGAATCGACCATCCTAACTTACGCAATGTCGACGCTCTACCCTTAAAAACCCTATTGTTCCTCTCACACCAAATGATCCACACCGCAGCCACAAAAAGATGTTTCCGAGTGCGCACCATAAAGTGACACCAATGTCGGATATCAGCGCTACATGACACAGGAATAGCAGTAACCTCGGACACTCCCAAAGAAGCCCACACCCGCGATGCCCAGTCACAATGAAATAGCGCATGCATCCAATCCTCTTCCTCCGTACCGCAAATCAAACATAGGGGGGAGGTTGCGACCTTCCTATGATACCGAACAACATTTGTTGCCAGGGAATCATGGCCGAGGAGCCAAAAAACAAATCCAATCTTTTCCGGAATATTGAGATTCCATATCCAACTCCAACCCCCTGTCAAATCCCGATCACCTCGTATCCAATGATAACCAGACTTGACAGTATATTCGCCGGACGCCTCCAACCTCCAAGTCATAATGTCGTCTGAACCCTCCACTAACAGCGGGCAAGAGGAGCCCTCGATCTGATTCCTAATGTCTGCCGGAAGCCAAGAGTAGATCTTATTTAAATCCCATCTCCCATCTGTAATAACATCTCTAATCTTGATATCCATGTCATTGTAATGAACAAAGGGTACCACCGAGGCCAGACACTTCCCTTTCCACCACGGAGAATACCATAAGGAGCTAAAACCGTTGCCAATGCGAACACCATAACCTTCTTGAAAAGTCTCGGTCAAAAGCACCATAGTCCTTTATATGCGTGTAGCCTTATAGCGAGGTTTAGGAAACACTCCCTGAGAATAGCCATATCGGCTTTTACACCATTGCATCCATAACTTATCCGAATTAATCATGAACTCGCTCAATTGCTTCCCGAGTAGCGCCAAATTCATACACCTCGCTGTCCTTAGACCAAGACCACCCTCCTTCCTAGGCCGTGCAACCTTATCCCATGCCACTAGATGGAGGCCTTTCCCGGAGTTACCCTTCCATATCCAATGCCGAATTCTCCTATCAATACTCTCGCAAACACTAATTGGCATCCTGTGAACCTGCATACAATACGAAGGAATGGCCGCAAGCACAGACCTAGCCAGAGTGACTCGAGCTGCTCGGTTGAGAAGCCTGGCCGCCCATCCCGAGAGACACCCTTCAATACGCTTCAGAATAGGATCAAAATGAGATGCCCTCAACCGCCCGCTGACCACGGGAAATCCTAGGTAAGTACCTACTGACGCTGCTATCCCCACGCCAAGGTGAGTACCTATCCAACTCTTCTCCCTGTCCGTCGCACTCGCGGATAAAAAAGCCGAGGACTTGGCCGGATTCATTCTCAAACCCGAACATGAGGCAAACCTATCCAATACTTGCGCCACACAAATAATGCTATCTTCGTCCAAGGCTGAGCAAAGGATAACATCATCCGCGAACATAACATGCGACATGATCACGCCCCCGGGGCCACTTTGAATTGGCCTCCATCTATTACACTCCACCTCAGATAGAATAAGTCTCGACAATTTTTCCATAACTATGACAAATAAATACGGGGACAAAGGATCACCTTGCCGCAACCCTCGCCCGGATTGAATAGGATCCAAAGGCACCCCATTCCACAAAATCGAGAATGACGACGTCCGCACACAAACCATAATAAGCTCCTTGAGACCTATCGGCAATTCCATCTCAGACAAACATTCCTCTAGGAAATTCCAAGACACTGAGTCATAGGCTTTGGCAAGGTCAATCTTCAGCAAAACCCCTGGAATACCATGCACGCGACGTGCTAAGGAGTAGACTAACTCCTGCACAAGGATGCCATTATCTCTAGTGCCCCTGCCGGGTAAAAAAGCGGACTGATATGATCCGATATATTCGCAAAGCAAAGGTCGCAAACGATTAGCCACTACCTTCGTAATAAATTTGAAAGAGACATTACAAAGAGTAAGTGGCCGAAATTGTGAAATACGCTGCGGCACCTCCACTTTCGGGAGCAAGACGAGAAAAGCGTGCGCCAAGCCCATAGGTAACGTCCTAGTAGCGAAAGCCTCACGAACCAATCCAAACACTCGGTCACCAATCTCTTCCCAATATTGTCTATAAAACTCTGCCGGAAAACCGTCTGGTCCAGGAGCGGCATAGGGCCTCATTTGATTCTTGACCACATCCACCTCCTCCCTATCCACACACTTTGAAAGCGCACTACTCCAGGTCTCCGAGATAGCAGGAAGCAGCGGCAGAACCTCCCCAATGTCATCACTATGTACTTCCTCAAACATCTGTGAAAAATAAGTGTGTGCATGTGCCTGCAAGACAGCCTGATCTGTGTGCCAAACCCCCTCAGCAATCTCAAGGCCGTATATCCTGTTACGTTTGCGGCGAACTTTCGTACGAGCTTGAAAATATGTCGTATTCCGGTCTCCCAACTGAACCCATCTATCTCGTGCTTTCTGATACCACAATCGTTCCTCCTGAATCAAAATACTCTCAAGCTCAGTCTTCAGTTCTCTCTCCAGTCGCATAAGCCAAGCGGAATCCCACACCTCCAGTTGCTTTGCAATGCCACGTAACCGACGTTCAATCCGCTTCTTGCGATCCACGATATTGCCAAAGACCTCCGAATTGAATCGGTCAGATTCCCTAGCAACATCCACTAAAATATCACTAACTGGAATCCCTGAACGCGCAGCGCAGCACCTCGGAACCAACCCCTTGTAATCCCTATGCATAGCCCAAGCGGCTTCCCAACGAAACGCTCTTGGACGCCCAAAATCCACATCTCGTCTACACTCCAGTAAAATGGGAGAATGGTCAGACCCCAAGCGAGCTAGATGATGAATACGGGCTTCACTAAATAGCTCATGCCAGGCCAAGTTGGCAATGCCCCTGTCCAAACGTTTCTGAATACAACCATGGAGATTGAGACGCCTGACCCACGTAAACATAGTGCCCACCGTCGGAATGCCAAGTAATTGGCACTCATTAATGGTCGCCCTTAACTCTGCCGCCCTCTCCGGCAAGAAAACCCCACCACTTACTTCCTCATCCGATACAATTTCATTCCAGTCCCCCATCACCATCCACGGTCCGCGAACGCCCGACGCCAACTGCACCAAGTTCTGCCAATCCTCACGCCGTCGTTGATAATTAGGGTTCCCGTAAATGAAAGTAACAATCCAGGCCACCATACCAATCCGTAACTCCACAGTAGTCATCCGCCTCCTGGCATCCACTAAACTGCACTGACAAGCACATTGATGAGATTTGAGAACCCACAAGCATCCTGCCCGCCCAACAGTCTCCTCAATGTGAATCGGTGAAAATCCTAGCCTCCAAAGTAATGTTCTAACCCTCTCAAAAGAACCCTGAGACTCCATGATGAATAATATATCCGGTCGATTCGACCAAAGACAATTAGCCAACCAACGCTGGGACTCCTCCCCCATCAAACCTTGAACGTTCCAAGACAAAATCTTAAAGTTTGTAAAATCCATAAAAACCGGAAGTTAGAGAAAAACACCATCCTCCCCTATTGGCCTTCACCAAGTGCATCCGCCCAACTTTCTCGGGAATCTGTATCACTCTTACACTCGAAAACCTCAGCCGGATCGCCCCACCCAATTGCCAAGACATGACCCTTGCCCGTCCCCCGCCGCGGCACATCCTCTTCCTCCATCCTCGTGCGTTTACTCCCTTTAGCCGGCGGTAACAGGCTGAGATAGCCAGGACCAGTCGTCTGCGCCCCGCCCCGCCATCCCGAGCACCCTTAACCACAGCTGGCCGCTTGTCCGCCACCTTGACAGCCTGACACGATGGACCTGGAGCAAAACTACCCTTCTCAGGCATCCGCGTATCCTTCTTACCCCCATCCGCATGAAGTGGCTTGTTAGAGCCCACCCTGGATTTCGAAGCCGGCCTCCTCCGACGTCTATCTACTGTAATCCAGTCCCCATAAACCTCTCCAACAAGATCATCAGCAGGCCCGACCAAAGAATCCGCCTCGGCCACAGGCTCCGCCATCCGATCAAGGACAACCGGATTCGCCTCTTGCATAGGCGCTTTGCCGTTGCGGGCTCTCTCTGTTTCCTCCTGACGCTCCTCTTCCTCCTTATTCTTCCTCGACACATCCCTATCCTTCTTATGTACACAATCCTTAGCAAAGTGCCCATACCGTCCACACGCATTGCAGATTAAATGCAACCCTTCGTACACCACATGGATCCATCGTCCGTTCACCAAGAATTTCCCAACGACCGGTTTTTGAAGATCTATTTCGACGCAAACCCTAGCAAACCGACTACGTTCCTTATCCAAAGTAGTTTTGTCGAATTTTACCACCTCCCCAATATCCGAGGCAAAAGCATGCAAAAATTCTTCCTTATAATGCTGTATGGATATACCCATCATCCTTGCCCAAACCATGGTCTTTCCAATCTCTTGCTTCGCCGGATCAAACTCCCTTCGCCACTGCATGATCGGTAAATAATGATCAAACAACATCCAGGGGCCCCCGTTGATAACCTTGTCGCGATCCGCCTCCAGCAAGAATCTAGCCACATAAAACCCGTAACCAACATCAACAAAATCAAAAGAGCCAGCGCACTTCCACAGCTTGGCAAGGCGCTCCTTCAAGATCGCATAATTAACTTGCATCCCCATAGTCTTCACGATCAACGCCTCCCTCCACTCATTACACACTTCCTCCTCCAAGGAATCTGCAATCTCAAAACTCGGGATACGTTGGTCGCCCCCGACATATTCCTTGATGATCAACTTTTCCGCAAACAAATCCCACATCATCTTGGTATCCTCCGAAGGTAACCTGTGACCGTGCAGCGCCTCCTTAAATGTCGGAAAGGTGGATCCTGCTGGTGACCGAGCTCTATTCTCCGGCGCCTGTTCGTCCCCCTCTGGAGAGGACCGATCATGCGAAACCCTAGAGTTTCCCATATCAGGATGCAACCTTTTCTCTCTCATCTCTCTATCCCTCACTTTTTCGGACCAATATTTTTTCACACTAGAGGTCCAAGAATTTTAACTATTATTTTAAATTTTTTTAAGCAGTAGTTCCATGGAATAAATTTTTATTTTTTAAAACCCATGGGAAAAAATATATATATAGATAATGCATGAATTATTTTGGAGGGAATCATTATTTGCATGTGCACACTGCATTGCCTTTACTTAGAGAACTTAGAAGCGTGTCACAATCTAACTTAGATCTTTTGCTTGCGCTAGATGGCTAACCAAGATATGATGAACCTATTGGTGAAAATGATGAATGCTCACCTTGATTCTCAACAAACCATACAACAAATGAAACATCGCATAGCTCAATTGGAGGCAAATCTGCACCAAATGGGAGACTTAAGGGAAGCTGACCTCCAACACTTTCTGAATTTGAGAGCTGCTGATCAAGGTCGCATAAAAGACTTAGAAACTCAAGTGCAAAAACTCACCGAACGGGGCGATGCGATGATATACAGAATCAAGGATCTAGGGATGGACCTGCTCCACCTCACTGATATCGTGGTACATTACAGCCTTGTGGAAGACCATTTGATGGGACCACGAAGTCCAACACCAGCAGTTGAAAGCCCATCCGGCCTTATCCATGGCCGTTACGGAACCCTTGGACTCTGGCCTCACATGGTTCGTCCGTCGCCAAATCCAGGCCCAGCCCCAAGTCCAGTGGAGGAAGACCCAGTTGAGAATCCTGCTACGCCGCCAGAGGGAGCCTAGATATTTTAGATGCTCTAGTTTCTTCGTTAGTAAATATTTTGTTTTGGTGCATCCTATTGCTTGTACTACAATTCTTAAAGGAATAAAATACAAGTTGCATTCAATTGCTTATTCACTAATTTACTTCTCAGGTATTCCAAATTAAAAAAGGGGGGGAGGGGGGAGAAGAAGAAGAAATAATTCCTAAAACTTTTCCTACCACAGAATATCGCCATTGAAACAGATAACTAAACAGTAACTCCTACGGGACATGAGAAAATCATACACCAAATCACAGTCAGTAGAATAGTCATTATACCACACATAAAGAAACTACTAAATCAACTGCTCCTGACGCAAGTCTAGATAAAAACACAAAGCAAAACCATGAGATCACTGATCGGGAGAGGGAAACTGCCGACGCATATACTAGTCCATCTGACGCATGTAGGCATACATGTCGGTCATGGTAGCCTGCTGCTCCAGCTGCCTCGTAGTGATCGTATCCATGCGAGCCTGGTATAGATCCATCCTGGCATCCAAGGCGTCGTAACGAGCCTACCTGGTATCTATACTAAGCTGCATCGCCTGCATCATCTGGAGCATCTGCGTCATCTCCTGACCCTACTGCGGAACTACGGGAGGTGGAGGTGGCCGCTCTGGGGGAACAACTAAAATCAAACCAACATCCTCGTGCTGCGGGCGAAGTACAGCCCGAGGCGCTCCGCGTCGCAAGGCATTACGCCGGACAGTGTAAGTCGGAACACGGTAATACTCCATCTCCGGCGTCGTACGGATCTCCGAGGCTCCGGAGTGGTACTGGGTATGGCGGATACGGCTGCGGCCGCCGGACTACTGGCTAAACTTGTCGAGATTGCGATGCAATCGTGAAATACCTGAAAAACTAGATCTTGGGTGTAATGGGGATAATTAAAATATTTATTTATTGTCCATTTAAATTATTTAGTGCTTTATTTAAATTAATTATGGCTTTTATTTAAATTATGCTAAATGTATTATTTGTTAGAATCCATGAATTAAATTATGCAAATTATTTAGTTAATTAAGTGGAATTATTTATGATTTATTAGCATGTTTTATTTAAATATTGATTAATGGCTTTGAAACCCCACAGTCATGTATTCATGTATGTGTTAACTTACTCAGCAAGTTGTGCTGACCAAACCATTTCCTTCCTTTTTTCTTACAGAGTATGTGGAGCAGGCATGATCATGTACACTCATGGGAATTTTTGGGATTGTTTTTAAATTTTGCATTAGACTATGACATGAACGGGCCTGTTTAACCCGTGTTTTGGCCATTTTGGACCTATTTAAACTTTCCGCTGCAATACTTATTCTTAATATTATTTTCCGATGCACTATGATAATATTATTTTCAATTATAATGTATGGGCTGTTTTTCAGTGTTTTAAATATTTTAAATACTGCAATACCTAGCCTTGCATCTCTTTAGTAAGCTCGGAGAAACCGTATCTTGCTAGAGAGATGTGGCGGTGACATCCCGACCTGGGTTACCAAAAACCGGGATGTTACAACACACACAAGTCTTTTAAATTATCCCGCTAACTAAGAAGAGGACCCCACACAAGGGAGATCACTAACGAGGCAATCTCAAATCGTAGGACCAATAACAAGGTAGTCCAAATAAGAGGGAGACCACTAACGAGGCAGTCTCAATAATCGTAGGACCACTAACAAGGCAGTCCAAATAAAACACAGCGCGCGAGATCACTAACGAGGCAATCTCAAATAGTAGGGAGACCACTAACGAGGCAGTCTCAAAGATAATTGTATGACGATCGGCTAAGCCAAGTGAACGGGATTTTTCAAAAAAATTTATGTTACATCGTATACAAGAGATTCGATATCGCATTTCATACTTCGAGTTTTCCTCAAGTTCGAAAAAAAATCCAATTCGTCACAGGTTACGCCTTTTTAATTTAAAAATTCATCTTACAGTCAAAAATTTTGAAATTTACACAGTAGCTCAAGGACACCATTACGAACAACTTTCATGTGTCGAGTTTCTCAAAATAAGGATTCGAGATGGGTCGAAATTCGAGTTTATTACAAGAAAAGTTTTCTACCAGAAAAATCCAACTCGACCCAGTTTAGTACAACGCAGAGTAAAAATTTAATTTAAGTCCGATTGATCTGAAATTTTCACAGGTTGTAGAAGACACCTTGATGAACAACTTTTGTGTTTTAAGTTTTTGGAAATAACGAGAGTTAAGTGTTCAAGAATCACTCTCAACACACTGTTATCGCATGGTTTCAAAAATCAGTTTGACACAGTTTTAAAATTCGTTCGTTTAACATATCAAATAACTCCAAAATTTATGAAATTTTACATGCATAATCTAGACATAAATATCTACAACTTTTATTTACAAATGTAAGTTTAGTTCGGTCTAGAAACAGGTGAAAAACATGCATCAAGTTAGACCATTAAAACTGTCAAGGTTTCGAATGTTCGGTTTTTACACAAAAACTTGATGTCGCGATTTGGGGTATCAAATCTTTATGAAAATGGCTGAAATTTTGACACAAGGTAGATTACGGTCTTATGAACAAAATCTATGTTGAAAAGTTTTTGGATTGAATTCCCGAAGATAAGGTTTAGTCGAATTACTGAAATTGGTCGGAAATAGGGATTTTGAAATCCGATTTCAGTTACGAGTCTAGATCTTTTAATTTAAACGACAAGGAATCACAAAAATTGTAGAGTGAGGCATTGACTTACAGATTTAGAGATTGGGATTGTTGTAGGGGCTTCTCAAAAGTCCTAAGGTCACGACGAGCGGCCAACTTCTCCGATCTCAAAGTCCTAGAAGGCAGAGGCTTCGTCCCGATCATCCCGTCTTCGCCGGAATCCTTGACGGAAAGTGAACTCGAAGGGTTTTTGGCTTGGAGAGGAAGAATGAAGGAGAAGAAGTTGTATTTTCTGTAAGAATGGGTAAAGGGGATGCCCCTATCCGTTCTTAAGCCTTTCCTAAGGCTGTGATCGGCTTGCCACCGATAGAGGTCGGATTTTTGGTAAGAAAATCACCATGGAAGGAAAGTTTACACCTCCTGCACCTCTGGCGCGGTGGTGACGTGCACATATGGCTTTGTCCGCGCGATGTACGCGCGAACTACCCTTGGACGCGTCGGCCTCCTCTCGCGCGGCGCCCGGTCTGACCGGTTCGAGTGGTTCGTGTGGTCCGTCGGGTCTTTTCTTCTTTTCTCTATCGGGTTTCTATCCTCTACGTTTTCAGTTCGACTTTTCGGGTCATTTCCGGATCGAAATTCCTACCTTAAATTTATTATGAAGTTGGGTTACTGTTCGTAACACTCCCGTGCAATAATTTATCCAATTAAATTATTTCCGACTCCATGGGTTTTCGGAATTTAAATTCTCTCGTTCTCGAATTTATTTTCCATTTCTCTTAGCAAATTTCCCGTGTATTACACGAGTAATATTTGACATCACTGAAAAGATTAACCGTTTTCCATGTGATGACTTATACTACTTGCAGCAGCCATCAATTGGAACCTATGAAGGAACAATTGAAATTGCAGGACACGAGATCAGAGTCTTAGGCACGCTGGAAAAGACAATGGGGTTATTGTAACACCCCGGATTTGATAACCCAGGCCGGGATGTCACCGCCGCATTTCCCTAGCAAGACACGGCTTCCCGAGCTCGCTAAGGAAATGCAAGGCTTGTGGGTATGAAAAAGATTTAAAACATTTCAAGATTTAGTCCGGAAATTTAAAATACTTAGTACGATAGTAGAAATTATCACGTGCGGGAAATAAATAAAGTAAGTGCAGCGGAAAGTAAAATCACGGCCAACATTGCCAAATCCTCGGGTTTAACAGACCCGGTAAAAACAGTACGATGCAGAAATTTAAAATGTCCATTATGATTTCCCCCAAGTGCATATGCAATGCGTCACTCGACGTACTCTGAAAAAAAAATGGAATGACAACGGTTGTCAGTATAAAAATATACTGAGTAAGTTAATCCCTAACTACAAATAAAAGGGGTTACAAGTGTTTAAACTAAAGATTTCGCTTACCGTACGAGAATTTAAAAATACATGATTTATTAGCAGCGGAAAAACATGATTAAAGAACCTAATTTTAAAAGCGTAATTTAAAGCATAATTTAAGATGCATAAATTTTAAATACATAATTAAAGGCAGGATAAAGACGATTTAAGCATAATGAAACACTCACACGAGTCTTTTACTTTTCATCCCGTAAACTAAGAAGAGGACACCATACCGGGAGATCACTAACGAGGCAATCTCAACATAGGACCACTAACGAGGCAGTCCAAACAATGGGAGACCACTAACGAGGCAGTCTCAAAGATAGTAGGACCACTAACGAGGCGATCCAAAAAGATAGTAGGACCACTAACGAGGCGATCCACAAAACAGCGCGCGAGATCACTAACGAGGCAATCTCAGATAGTAAGGAGACCACTAACGAGGCAGTCTCAAAGATAATGATAGTATGAAGATCGGCTCAGCCTAGTGAACGGGATTTTTCGAAAGTTCGTATTTCAAAGTTATCAAATGGTCGACATCGCGTTTTCATAGTTCGAGTTTCCTCAAGTTCGAAAAATCCTATTCGAGGCAGTTTACGCCTTTCTTAATTTAAAATTCGTCTTTTCTCCAAAAATTCTGAAACTTTGTCAGTAATTCAAAAACACACACACGAACAACTTTCATGTTTTAAGTTTTTGGAAATAAGGTTCCGAAGTGAGTTGAAATTGAGTTTATTGCAAAGATTAATTTATGTCTTGAAAACTGTTTTCGTCACAGGTTCGTGCAACGCCGATTAAAAATTCATTTCAAAACCAATCGATGTGAAATTTTTACAGTAACTACACGACACATTAAGGAACAACTTTCATGTTTTAAGAATTTGGAAATAATGAATTCTTGGTACTCAAAAATCGAGTGCAACTCACTGCATGCTCATGGCCCTTAAAACGATTTCAAAACAGTTTTAAAAACTCGGCCGTTTGACATATCAAATGAACACCAAAATCCGTGAAATTTTATATGCATAATCTAGACACAATTATCTACAACTTTTGTTTAGAGATGCAAAGTTAAATCATTCGAAAAATGGGTGAAAAAGATGCACCAAGTAGAATGAAGGAATCTGTCACAGAATTAAATTGTTCGGTTCGATACAGAAAGTTCACGGCGAAAATTGGGTTAGCAAAACTCAATGTCAACGGCTGAAATTTGGACACAAGATAGATAAAGGTGTTAGGAACAACTTTTATGTTGAAAAGTTTTCGGTTTGAATTCCCGAAGGTCGAGTTTTTGGCGAGTCTTTAAAATTGGACGAAAATAGGGTTTTTGAAAACCGATTTTTGTTACAAGCCTATATCTCAAGATTTAAACAACAAACAACCACGAAAATTTGTGAGTAAGGTTTTAACTTACTTAGAATGATGATAGGGTCGCTGGATTGGGTTTCCGGACATCCTAGGGTCACGACGAACGGCCAACTTCTCCGATCGCTTTTTGTTCGTTTTCCGATGGAAAATCGTAGTAAGGAAAAAGGGTTAGAATATGAGTTTCTGAGATCTATGGACGAATTGAAACTTTGTACAATAGCTTACCAAGAGTCTAGAGGGCAGGGCTTGGTTCCTTTCGCCTTGCCGTCGCCGGAATACTTGCCGGAAAGTGAGTTCGGAGAGGTTTCGACTTGGAGAGGAGTATTGGAGGTGTTTAGGGTTAGGTTTTCTGAGAATTATGGGGAGGGGCGCCCCAAATCTGATCTTATGCCCTTCCCCATTGTTGTGATCGACTTGCCATTGATTGAGGTCGGATTTTTGGCAAGAAAATCGCCATGGAAGGAAAGTTTACACCTCCTGCACCTCTGGCGCGCTGGTGGCGCGCACCCAAGCTTTTGTGCGCGCGGAGCACGCGCGACCAGCCTGGAGGCGCGACGCCCTTGGCCGCGCGGTGGCCGCGCGGCGGCGCGCGGGCAGCGCGGGCCGGCCGGACCGGCCGGTTCGGCGGTCCGCGTGTTTCGTCGGGTCTTCCCTCGCTTTCCCCTATCGGTTTTCTACGTGTTAGCTCGATTCCCTGGGTCGTCTTCGTTTCGGAATCTTCTCCTTAATCTTGTTACGAGTCCGGCTTATCGCTCGCAACATTTCCGGGTCCTACTTAGCCTAGTCTAAATTGGTTCCAACATCTCCTATCGTCCTTGTGATCTAATTCGTGATGTATTTTGTGATTTATTTCGTGACTGAACTTAGAAATTAGTTCTAAGCTGCCTACGTACCCTGTGAAGGGATCAAGTCATGACGTAGTTCAAAACAATTTGAATTTGTTTTTCCTCGGGTGTTACATCCTCCCCCCCTTAAGAATACAGTTATGTCCCCATAACTGTGGTCGGGTCGTCTTGGAAGAGGGTAGGGTAACGTTGCCTCATGTCGGCTTCCAATTCCCAGGTTGTCGTCTCCGTCTCGTGGTTGGACCACAGGATCTTGACCATCTTTACAGTTTTATTCCTTGTCACCCTTTCCTTGTAGTCGAGTATTTTCACCGGGGTTTCTTCATAGGTCATGTCATTATCCAATTCGATCACGTCCGGTTGGAGTACATGCGACGTGTCGGCACATACTTCTTTAGTTGGGGGTCGTGGAACGCAATGTGGTTACGAGCAAACGGTGGCGGGGACGTTGGTTAACACGCCATTCTCATTTCCCTACGGAATTTCTCAGGGTCCCTAGGTATTTACGTCCCGGGGGTTTCCTGTAGTCCTGCGAAAGGAGGGCGTGAGGCAATTCCGCTGTCCTTGCCCGGAATAACGCCAGGTGATGTTCCATGTCGACGTATTCCTCTGTCAATGTATGCCCGGGTTCAGTGAGGAGCGTATAGCGAAAGAGATTGAGCAGAACAGGAAAGATAAAACTCCACCCGGGTCCCGCGCGGTGGCCGCGCGTTGGCGCGCGGGAAGCGCGCGGCACCCTCTGTTCGAGAAAATAGGGCTCGCGCTCCGCGCGAGCCACTTCCCCCATTTCCCATCCGAGAACACACCCCCAATTCTCTCTAAATCCGGCGAGTTACCTTCCTGTTTGCTCGATTTCGACTTCAATTTCACTCATCCAGGTACGATTCTACTAAACCCACTTACTAATTTCAACTTTTATGTTTCGAATGATTTGATTTGTGAAGAGGTTTAGGAAATTAGGGTTTGTGTACAAAAATTGGGGGTTTATGATTTTTAGGCTTGATTTGTGCAATTTAGCAAGTGTATGTGGCAATTGTTGTTACTCTTGTTGCCTTGCCTATGTTTATGTTATAATGTGTTTATGTTTTTGGCAAATTCTTGTTGAATTCGAATCCTTAGAAAGGCTATGAAGTTATTGATGCTTGGTTGCTATTGGGGTGTGATTATTAGTTCGTTCCCTCGTTGTTTAGTGCTGTAGGATTTGCCGTATTGTTATTAGAATGATTGTTTCATTCCGTGGGCGATTTCCGTGTGTTGTTAGTAACTTAGGTTTTGGTTTATTGCGCACGTAATGTGTTCGACGAAATGCCACAGAGGGTTTAGGCACTAGTTTGAGCATATCCTTTGTCTAGGTTACCTCCTGGTTGGTCTTAGTAAACGGTAGGATTTGTTGTTCTTACGGTACATTCGCGTTGGAAATGTATATTAATGCCCTTTTCGTATTTCCGCTTGACTTCTGTGTGGGACTTAGCCTTATAATCGGTGTTTGGTAACTTGCAGGATGTTGCTCTTTTTGTGGGTCGTTTTGGCGTCTCTCATGTGTCCTCCGAGGACTAGGAGACGAGTTGCTGATGAGGCTGGCCCAGTCATGCTGCTCCGGCGATGCCGGATTTCGACGAGAGCGAGTCAGAGGAGGATGAGGCGCAGCGGGGCCCGCGTCTCAGGGGCCTCCCGGACGAGGTGCGTCCTCACCGGCACGACAGGTTCCGGTTTAGGACGAAGGCTGCCCAGGACTTTTATTTCGACGAGCTTCGTTGAAACAGGGCTTACGTCCCTGAGAGAGGCATATATCCTCTTCATATGGGCGATGACAGGGTCAGTGCGGTCTTGGAGTATTTACAGTGGACTGGTCTGGCACGTCACCCCGAGGGCGTCGCCTCCGGTTATTTGGCTATAGAGGTTATTGCCAACATTGGCGGTCTCGGGAAGGGTGACGATCTATCCCGGGTATGGGTTCGTGGTCGCTATCTCGACTTCAGTGCTCGGGCGATCAATGTCTATTTTGGCTTGCCCGACGATGGCGTATTCCGGCCCCAGCCTGAGGGGCGCGTTCTTGCTCCTGCGTGGAACACCTTATGCACCCTAGTGCCTCCTCAGTTCGAGCACAGTCATGAGCTTCGTTTGACGTCGATGGACTCCCCTTGGCGAGAGCTTGCTCAGCTGTGGTTCGGGCGTGTCCGGCCGATGTCCCGGAGCCACATTGTCTTGGATCACGTCTACGAGACCATTTGCTTCATCGCGCGGGACGGTAGGGTGAATGTAGGGGCTTGCATCGAGGACAACTTGCGGGGTATGCGCAGAGGACGAGGGAGTAGGGTGATTACCCATGTTCACCTCATCTGTGGGTTGTGCGCGGCACAGGGGATTCGCACTACACCGGAGACAGACCCGTACGACCTAGCGCCTGGCCGTTGCTACCGTATCCCGTCTTATGCTGAGCGGCGTAGAGCCTTACGTCGTGGGGCTCCCCGTGCTGTACTTCGCCCGCAGCCTGATGACGGCGGCCTGATCCTCGTTGTACCACCGGAGCAGCCACCCCTTCCTCCAGTAGTTCCACCTCCTGCTGGGGCACCTCCTGCCGTGGCACCTCAGGGGCAGGAGATGATTCAGATGCTGCAGATGATGCAGGAGATGCGGGTCAGTATGGACGCCGGGTTTGCAGCTGGGCAGGCTCGTTATGACACCCTCGACGCTAGGTTGGACCTCTATCAGACCCGCATGGACTCGTTTGCTACGAGGCAGGCTCATCAGCAGGCCACCATGTCCGACATGTACGCCTATGTGCGGCAGATGGACGACTTCATGCGCCGACAGTTCCCGCCTCCCGATCAGTGATGTCTCCCTTTGGTTTCGTGTTTTCGTTTAGGTTTTGCGTTTAGGCGTACTTTGTTTAGGTTCCTCCTTATGGGGACGTTGATGTTGCCTGGTGTTTGTGATTTATATTTTCGTTATGTTATTGCTTAGTTAGGTGTTTGACATGTGTTGGTTGTGTGCTGCTGTTTCAGAACCATGGTTTAATTGTTCTGTCCATTTTATGGTTTGAGATGTTCTGGATTTACTATTACCTTCCTATCGTGTCTGCATGCGTGTGGATTGCCCAATAATACCTACGCCGTTGCTTGACTAAATCGCTTGGTTAAATTAGCGTGATAAGATACACGGGATTAGAGTTTATATGTAGAGTGTATATAGTTGCTCTTAAGGGGAAAATTTTATTGAGCGAAGATTAGTTCTTTAATAGGTAACAATTTATCAGGGTGTTTCTCTTGTATAGGTTGTTGGTATTTATTTATTTATTCTTATATGTACATATTTACGTATTTGTATATATTTTATTATTATTTTTATTATTATTATTTCTATTATTTTATTTTATTTTATTTTTTTTTTCAGGATTGTAGGTTTCCCTCTTTGATTATGGTAGTTAAAGAACTAAATAAAATGCATGGAATAAATTTAAATAGGCTTGTATTTTTATTACTCAAGAATTTTGGTTTACAAGCATTCGAAATAGAAATAGGTGCGCTGCTAATAGTACGGAAGGGAAAGTATACTAATAATGCATAGCCGGATCACTAGATCTAAAACGAGTGGGCAGGCTCGACCTTGATGGGATCATCCTCGTCGCTCGACACATCGATGGGTATGGCGACATTGGGAGCAGGCCCCGGGTTCTGAAGGACCGCTCCGTCCACGTCCTGGGCTAGGTTAGTCAGTTCCCAGCCTATGGTCTCTATCTGCTCCTCCAAATCATCTCCCTTGTCTTGGAGCTGGGCCACTTGGGCTTGGAGGTGTGTGACTTGCTCCTGCAGCTGGGTTATGTGGTGATGGTCTGTTTCCCTAAGGTGACCCAAATGGGCCAGGTTACCCTCCAACTGTCCTACCCGCGTTTTGAAGTAATTGATGTGCTGTTGGCCCTCAAGGTATGCGTTCATTAATTTCACCATCAAATTGACCATGTTCGCGTTGGGCTCGGCCATCTAATGTCAACAAGGGAGGTTAGAGTTAGACATTTTTCAGGCAAGGTTAAGATATGCACAAATTTAAATCTATATGCAACATGCAAGTGCAAGTCCCTTCCCCAGAAAAATTTAGTTTAAAATAAATTGCTAAAGGTTGGGCCTCTATAGTGGGCCAAAATTTAATATTTCTTTGGCTAAGATTTTGGGCTATGTAAAAAAAAAGGATTATAGATTTTTGGGCTAAAAATAATACTAGTAGTCAAATAAATAATTTTAAAAGAAATAACACTTGGGCTTAAAAATATTGGTTTAAAATAATAGTAGTAGCTTAAAAATTTTCCGGGCTCTGATACCAACTTGTAACACCCCGGATTTGATAACCCAGGCCGGGATGTCACTGCCGCATTTCCCTAGCAAGACACGGCTTCCCGAGCTCGCTAAGGAAATGCAAGGCTTGTGGGTATGAAAAAGATTTAAAACATTTCAAGATTTAGTCCGGAAATTTAAAATACTTAGTACGATAGTAGAAATTATCACGTGCGGGAAATAAATAAAGTAAGTGCAGCGGAAAGTAAAATCACGGCCAACATGGCCAAATCCTCGGGTTTAACAGACCCGGTAAAAACAGTACGATGCAGAAATTTAAAATGTCCATTATGATTTCCCCCAAGTGCATATGCAATGCGTCACTCGACGTACTCTGAAAAAAAAAGGGAATGACAACGGTTGTCAGTATAAAAATATACTGAGTAAGTTAATCCCTAACTACAAATAAAGGGGGTTACAAGTGTTTAAACTAAAGATTTCGCTTACCGTACGAGAATTTAAAAATACATGATTTATTAGCAGCGGAAAAACATGATTAAAGAACCTAATTTTAAAAGCGTAATTTAAAGCATAATTTAAGATGCATAAATTTTAAATACATAATTAAAGGCAGGATAAAGACGATTTAAGCATAATGAAACACTCACACGAGTCTTTTACTTTTCATCCCGTAAACTAAGAAGAGGACACCATACCGGGAGATCACTAACGAGGCAATCTCAACATAGGACCACTAACGAGGCAGTCTCAAAGATAGTAGGACCACTAACGAGGCGATCCAAAAAGATAGTAGGACCACTAATGAGGCGATCCACAAAACAGCGCGCGAGATCACTAACGAGGCAATCTCAGATAGTAAGGAGACCACTAACGAGGCAGTCTCAAAGATAATGATAGTATGAAGATCGGCTCAGCCTAGTGAACAGGATTTTTCGAAAGTTCGTATTTCAAAGTTATCAAATGGTCGACATCGCGTTTTCATAGTTCGAGTTTCCTCAAGTTCGAAAAATCCTATTCGAGGCAGTTTACGCCTTTCTTAATTTAAAATTCGTCTTTTCTCCAAAAATTCTGAAACTTTGTCAGTAATTCAAAAACACACACACGAACAACTTTCATGTTTTAAGTTTTTGGAAATAAGGTTCCGAAGTGAGTTGAAATTGAGTTTATTGCAAATATTAATTTATGTCTTGAAAATTGTTTTCGTCACAGGTTCGTGCAACGCCGATTAAAAATTCATTTCAAAACCAATCGATGTGAAATTTTTACAGTAACTACACGACACATTAAGGAACAACTTTCATGTTTTAAGAATTTGGAAATAATGAATTCTTGGTACTCAAAAATCGAGTGCAACTCACTGCATGCTCATGGCCCTTAAAACGATTTCAAAACAGTTTTAAAAACTCGGTCGTTTGACATATCAAATGAACACCAAAATCCGTGAAATTTTATATGCATAATCTAGACACAATTATCTACAACTTTTGTTTAGAGATGCAAAGTTAAATAATTCGAAAAATGGGTAAAAAACATGCACCAAGTTGAATGAAGGAATCTGTCACAGAATTAAATTGTTCGGTTCGATACAGAAAGTTCACGGCGAAAATTGGGTTAGCAAAACTCAATGTCAATGGCTGAAATTCGGACACAAGATAGATAAAGGTGTTAGGAACAACTTTTATGTTGAAAAGTTTTCGGTTTGAATTCCCGAAGGTCGAGTTTTTGGCGAGGCTTTAAAATTGGACGAAAATAGGGTTTTTGAAAACCGATTTTTGTTACAAGCCTATATCTCAAGATTTAAACAACAAACAACCACGAAAATTTGTGAGTAAGGTTTTAACTTACTTAGAATGATGATAGGGTCACTGGATTGGGTTTCCGGACGTCCTAGGGTCACGACGAACGGCCAACTTCTCCGATCGCTTTTTGTTCGTTTTCCGACGGAAAATCGTAGTAAGGAAAAAGGGTTAGAATATGAGTTTCTGAGATCTATGGACGAATTGAAACTTTGTACAATAGCTTACCAAGAGTCTAGAGGGCAGAGCTTGGTTCCTTTCGCCTTGCCGTCGCCGGAATACTTGCCGGAAAGTGAGTTCGGAGAGGTTTCGACTTGGAGAGGAGTATTGGAGGTGTTTAGGGTTAGGTTTTCTGAGAATTATGGGGAGGGGCGCCCCAAATCTGATCTTATGCCCTTCCCCATTGTTGTGATCGACTTGCCATTGATTGAGGTCGGATTTTTGGCAAGAAAATCGCCATGGAAGGAAAGTTTACACCTCCTGCACCTCTGGCGCGCTGGTGGCGCGCACCCAAGCTTTTGTGCGCGCGGAGCACGCGCGACCAGCCTGGAGGCGCGACGCCCTTGGTCGCGCGGTGGCCGCGCGGCGGCGCGCGGGCAGCGCGGGGCCGGCCGGACCGGCCGGTTCGGCGGTCCGCGTGTTTCGTCGGGTCTTCCCTCGCTTTCCCCTATCGGTTTTCTACGTGTTAGCTCGATTCCCTGGGTCGTCTTCGTTTCGGAATCTTCTCCTTAATCTTGTTACGAGTCCGGCTTATCGCTCGCAACATTTCCGGGTCCTACTTAGCCTAGTCTAAATTGGTTCCAACATCTCCTATCGTCCTTGTGATCTAATTCGTGATGTATTTTGTGATTTATTTCGTGACTGAACTTAGAAATTAGTTCTAAGCTGCCTACGTACCCTGTGAAGGGATCAAGTCATGACGTAGTTCAAAACAATTTGAATTTGTTTTTCCTCGGGTGTTACAGTTATAATTTTGGGGATTAAGTTTTCTCGAAAATCATAAACCATGGGTAAGAAAAGATAATAGTATAGAATTTAATCTGAAGGGTCACACCATCAGAATTAAATAACAAGTCCATTTTCCATTTATCTCAGTACGGATAATATATGAACAATGTAAGTCAGAATATTTTGCAGCTTATATTGATTCAGGATCAGGTATTTGCACAGCAAAACCAGGAGTTTGTCCTAGTGAAGCTATGGAATCATTACCCATTATTGCAGGAAGAGATTTTTCCCAAAAAATCTTAATACTAAATAAGGGTATTCGACAGGCCAATATCATGATTTGATGAGCATTTGGTACACCTTGATATAAGGTAAAAACGCATCCTATTTACTTTCATGATACAAGAGCGGATATTTTGTTAGGAAATAATTTCATACAATCCTTTACAAAATATATTCAAGATAACAAAAATAATTTTTTAATATTTACCACAAGTTGTGGAAATGAGATACAGGTGCTGCGCAGAGAAAAGACATTCAACACGTTAATGCCTATATTATTTCGCAGCAAACGTGGTGATGATGCCAAACTAACTCATCCAAAAATGCAGGATAAAAAAAAGTTTGGTAAGGCTTTGTTGTCTTTTAGACAACAGGGATTTGATGAAGCTTCTATTAAGGAAATTATAAACCTCAAAGAAGCAATGCAGGAAACGAAGTCATTAAATATAACTTCATTAGACATTGATGGGGAAACTAAATTGTCCCTCGAAAATGTCAAAAGACTTATCCAGAGAAACTTTAACGAGGATCCTCTGGCATAGTGGGATAAAAACAAGATCAAAGCTACTCTAAATGTAAAAGAACAATATAAATATGAGTATGTTCGATACAAACCCATCTTAATGAATATGCATTATAAGAAAGATATGCAGCAAAATTATCAAGAAGCATATCGATCTTAAACTCATCGAGCCTGGAGTCTCAGCTTATAGTAGCCCTGGATTCTTGGTAAGAAACCACGGTGAAATAAAAAGAGGTAAACCCAGGTTGGTAATAAACTGTCAACGTATTAATAAAATAATACAGTTTGATGGTTATTACATTCCGAGTAGAGAACACTTAATTGATTGCATCAAAGGTGCTAAAGTGTTTTCTAAATTTGATTGCAAATCTGGTTTCTATCAGATTAAGATGGAGAATGAGTCGAAGAAATTCACAGCATTCTCCACCCCACAAGGGCAATATATTTGGAATGTTATGCCAATGGGACTTTCTAATGCCCCTCATATATTCCAATGAAAGATGGATAATCTATTTAAGGATTATCTAGAGTTTATGTTCGTCTACATAGATGACATTCTTATTGCATCTCGAAATATTAAAGAGCATATTAAACATCTTGAAATATTTTCTGATGCATGTCACATGGAAGGTCTAGTTCTCTCTGAGAAAAAGGCCACTATCGCTGCTAACAAAATTGAATTCTTAGGAGTTCAAATTGATGAAGTAGGGATAGAGTTACAAGAACACATTGTGGAGAAAATCCGCAATTTTCTAGATATATTAAAAGACAAGAAACAACTTCAGAGTTTCTTAGGAGTTGTAAATTTTGCGGGTATGTTTATTAAAGACCTTGCAAAATATAGAAAGGATTTTAGACCACTCTTGAAAGAGACTAAAAGCTCTAGATGGAAATGGGAAGAAATCCATACCAAGAGAATTCGTGAACTAAAGCAAGTCTGCAATAACTTGCCAAAACTCGCGATACCTCAAGATGAGGATGAGCTGGTAGTGTACACAGACGCCAATGATTTTCGATGGGCAGGAGTGCTCAGGAGAAAAACAACTACGGGTCGAGAACCTTGTAGATACACAGGAGGGTTGTTCACTGAACAACAGGCCAAACTTTGGCACATTAACGAGAATGAATTCTTTGCAGTATGGAAAACATTTAAAAAATGGCCTTTATTCTTACTTGCAAAGAAATTTGTATTAAAAGTTGATAATACTAATGTTAGGGGTTTTTTAAAAAATAAACTTGAGTCAAAAATTGAAAAAGCTCGTATTATCAGATGGCAAGCTGAATGTCAATATTATACTTATGATATTGATGTTACAAAATCTCATGAAAATGTTCTTGCAGATTTCTTGACGAGAGATGGAAGCATTTGAAGCTGATTCCATCATTACGAGATTCAGGCACCTCAGAGAAAACCTAGAGGAGCTATCAAAGCATTTTGGACAGCTCGAGATCAATGCACGAGCAGCTGGCCAAATACAACAGAGCGATGTGGACATGGTCTGCAACAATATACGAGCCTCCATATAGTAATGACAGCACGGTAGGAAACAGTATTAGAGTTAATCAGGAAAGCGTCAGCCTCCCTGGTAAACAAAGAGAAATGTGCCGAAAAAGCTAAAGTGGTCACATATGAAGAGGCAGATTCAAGCACTGCTTCAAAGGAACCATTGTCGGATACCGACAAAAATGTTGAGCAAGAGGAAAGTAACATTTCCGAAAGTTCAAGTCAACCCACTGCCTCCGGGGTAAAAGATGAAGAAATTAACCTTAGGCCAATGACAGGCACCTCTAAGGTTAATTCAGACGAGAATGTCCTATCTACTGCCTGGCTGGACTACCATGGAAAATGGGAACAACTGGTTTCCAAAAGGGGAATTAACCCCAACAAAATAGTAATCGAGACATCCAGGAGATACAACAGGGTATGGATGCTCGAAGGATCGAAACCAGAAGAGGTTTGAAAATGGTATAACTTTGGAGCATTAGCATCTGTTCATACTACATCACCAAGGTTCCCGGAAATCGAAAAACTTCCGGGATGGATAAGCAGCGCGGTGCACGAATCATGGCAGAACAACCCACACCTGCAAAGAGCAGATATTCTGGAGCTTAAGTTCATTTCAGCGGCACCAGAAATAGTCGAGAAAGGTTCTTATCCGGTCTTTCAATTTATTAAATTACAGAGACCTGATATGATTGCCTTCAATAGAGTTAAGTCTATGGATGAGAGGGCACCATTGGTATCTTCAATCAGCGAAGATGAAATCTCCACCCGACGAGCATGGGGATCCTGGGTCTGTCTCACAGAGATGGAAAAGGTTAAATATCCGTTTAAAATATTCTCAAACAATTTAAATGGATCGTTCCTGGTTAATTCTTTAAAAGGGAAAAGCACAGAGTTTTCGGAAAGAAGAGGTTGCTCATCTGGGAAAACAAGTTGCCAGCAACCGAGTCTACCAGAAAGAAGGCATGCAACATGATGCATGTTGGCCAATGGGATAACCACATATGTCCATATTGTGCAGAACAGGAGGAACCCCTATTCGGTACAAAGATCCGGGTAACCCAGAAAAAATCCGGACCCGAACAGGACAAAGGGAAGAAATGTCCAAAAAACTTTCACAAGCCAAAGTAAGATTAGCTGGATGTAAAAGAAAGAGAGGTGTCGGCAACACTCATAATTAAAAGCCGACAAAGAAGAGCAGAGTAACTGGCAGTAAGTCGCCGACAAGAGAATGTGGAGAGTTGACTAAAAGCCACCTAACGCAATAATTGCAAAAGGACAATAATGTAGCCGGTGGAAATTAAGGCCAAGTGACGAACACAGTGACGTCACAAGGATTTAGAGGAAGATTGGAATCCGGGATTGAAGTCCGCAGGCGCCTATAAATAAAGGAGTTTGAAGCAGATGGGAGGCATCAAAAATCCTCCCAACTCATCAAAATAATAAGTTGTATTTCCTTTCTACAAAATTTCCTTTCTGTATTTGTTTTTAATATGGGGTCAGTCCCCCAGAGTCAAGCATCCTCATATATCAGGAGCTAAGTGTCTGTCTTCTCCATTAGAGAAATATTTCTGTAATATTTTTAATATTTTTTCAATAAAATCCAGACTTCCAGTATTCCAAATATTCCGATAAGTTACAAAAAAAAAAAAAACTTTATCCATACCTTGTTACGTCCTAAGGTAGGAAATGAAATAGGACTGTGTTGTTTGTTGCTGAAGGAGCCAAGAATCGACAAACCATCAGTCGCGGCTGCGTGGTTAGAGGAAGTCCGTAAAATCCCGGAGCTTAGGAAACCCGGCAGCAAGGCTGTCGAACCCAAGGTATGAAATTTAGTGCTTAATTTAATTATCGAAAGCATGATGGGCTGTCATTGGACTAATTTAAATGAAAAAGCTAAAGTTGGGGTAAAAGGGGAATAAGACTAAAGTTGGAAGTCAACTGTTGGGGTAAAAGTATAATAAATCAAAGTTGGTAGGGTCAATGGTAATTTGAAAAAGTCTAAATGGCCTCGATCTGATCAAAGCTGGTTTCTAATGGCCTAAAATCAAAAATGAAGTTTTAATGGCCCAAAACTGGAATAGGTGCCTTCTCATGACCTATTTTATTAATTACCTCTTATCTATATATTCTTTCTCATAGAAACTTATTTATTTTTTTAATTATACCAACCATTTCTTATAAATTATACATTAACCCACACGAATTCAATACTCATTAATTATGCCAATGTAATCTAGTTATCTTTATGTTTAAAATTTGTTTTATAAAATAAAATTTCTTAAAAACAAAAAAAAAAAACTTAAAATGTTTAATCTAATTACATATGAAGTAAGTTTTAAAAAAAATTGTATAAATTATAAAATTATTAATCATAATATAAAATTAGAAAAAAATTGTCTTCTATTGTTAAATTAATATATTATTCAATTTGCAATAATTGGAGAGATGAAATTACAATTAATTTAATTATAAAAAGTGATATAGGTTTATGAATAGTAAATACTCAAATTCAAATTGGAGTATTTGAGTATTTACTATTCATAAAACTCAAAAAATTCAAATTGGAGATGCCGAGATGCCCTGGGTATTACACCCTCCTCGCCTCGAACCTCGCTGAGGACGGGAGGTTTGAATAGTTAGAGCTAATAACCAACCATTTGATATTTAAATTTTAATACGAGTAGTCTAGGCCAAGGTTTTAAATATCAGTTTCGGTATCTATATCGGACATATAAATTTAGGAAAATTTCGAAGATATTTGAAATTTCGGGGGAAATTTTGGAGATATTTGTAATTTTTTTAGAAAACTGATTCGAGTTTTTGAGATGATGAAAAGGAAGATATTTCAAAATTCTTCATCTCTATTTGCTATATAAATTAGTAATATTTAAACAATACTCATTTAATGATATAATATGATAGTAATATATTATTAATATCATTCACCATGTTGATTGATAAGAGACTTAAAATTGATAAACAAGTTAATTGGATGACATCGTCAATATGGGTTGAAACATAAAGTTTAATTTTTATTTTTTTAAAAAAATATATTTTTAAAATTTAGAAAAAATTTATTTTTTTAAATGGAAATTTTACAAAACAAATATTACATGTGAAATTTCGTCTCGGAATGTCCCAAAATCCGAAATTTCGGTCGAAATTTCAGAAATTTCGAGGATATTTAAAACAATGGTAAGGATACTACCACTAGTATATTCTTCTAGGCATACCTTCTAGGATTAGCTGTAAAGATTCTGGAAAGTGCGTCGGAATTTCTGCGAAGGTAAGCTAGATTAAACCGTTGATATGCTGTCGCGCGGTGCTCGGAAGTTGGGCATTGAGATGGCACAGCTGTTTAATGCCAGCTGCGGTTGAGTCGCTTAGAAGAGAGTGCAGTAGATTGTTGAATTGCGGGCAGATGGAACAACTAGTAAGCTTATTGGAAACTCTTGCTGGTCAATTCCTGTAGCAGATCTTGGTTTTTGTATACTACCTCCCTCTGACCCTCTCACTATAATTGGTACGGAGCACTACTATTTTATATTATTCATTGTTTAACTTTGGTTCAAATTTGTATCATAGTTATGTAAGAAAAAACATAGTCAAGTGAGATCTTGTTAGAGTCTAATCTTATAGTTTAATATCAACTTTTTATAATTTTTTCTTGTACATAATTTAAGTTATTAATAGTTAAAATTATGTAACCCATGCGTGTCAGGAGGAAGTGTAGCAATTTGAATGAGACGGATGAAGTATTAGTTTAAATTTAGTACTAGTATTTTGTAGGCCGTGCTAATGCAATTTTCTATCTCCTACCATGGTTAATGCTTCATATTAGGGTTATATTAAGTGAAAAGTACTTTTTCGATTGTAAATAGAGGTGAACTCCATTTGAACTCATAATTTTAGGATTGATCTTAATCATGTTCGCATGTTTGGTTGAGGTTGAGCACTGAGTAGTGAGTGCTTGAGTACAAATTTGTGGAGATCCTCTCATTGCCTGCTATGGGAATTCCTTAACCTAACCGTCTTTGAAAAAAATCTATTAGAAATAGACATATATGATGCATAATTTGGGCTTGAGCTGCTCTACTTCCGTAATTGCCCCTAATTGTAAATAGACTACTAAGCTTTGTGTCAATTTGTTAGCATAGAGGGAGGATGGAAAAACTGAGAAATGTATCTGTGGTTCAGGATCTCAGTTTCCAATTAAAGAATTGGTGAAACCATTTGATGACATAACCCTCTGTATCAAGAAGAGCGATCGTACAACAGCCATAAGGTTTGTTTTCAGTATTAAATTGAAATGGTTGTTGTCTCTGTAATGAGGTCTTCCTTAAGTCACAAGATAACGAAACGTGTATATACTTAGAATTTGGAAAGAACTAGCCTTAGGAAGGTGAGAAAGAAACAGAGAATCAAGAATTTAGTTGAAGGGAATTCCACATCATTGGTTCTGACTGTTTCACTTATTTTTAAGTATTGAGCTTCTATAGGTATGCTCAAACTTGCCATCATGTTGAATCGTTGATTTGTTCCATCATTCTTGAATTTGGGAAGAAAAGCGACTTGGTGTCTGCTTTGATAGCATTTGAAGCATCCAAACAAATTAGTACTCAAAATATGCACATCTACCGCACAATAATAGATGTATGTGGTCTTTGTGGAGACTACTTGAAATCCCAGGTCATCTATGAGGTATTTGTGTTAGTTGTCTTGACACTTGTTATTTACTTTTTGTTTGCCTAAGATCTTCATCTTGCAATGATATGCAGTTTCCATTTTCATTATTTTGACAATTTTTGTCGTATCAAGAACAAATCTTCTGTTGAGGCATTCTTGCTGGAAACTGAATCATTTTGGTGTTTCCGGCATACTTTGTAACTCTACCATAGGAAAGGAACTTTCCGGGTTTACACATAGGAAAGGAACTTTCCGGGTTTACTTCTGTTTTAGTAAATGGAATTATTATACTCGAGAGGAATGTTTATGAATGACCCCTACTGCAGGAGTTATGAGCTGGAAATGTCACTCCAAATATACTACTATATGTTTTGAACAGTCTTATGAATGTGAATGCTTATGATCTGAATTACACACTGGACATCTACTGCAAAATGGGAGTAAGGCCTTTTTAATTATCTGTTAGATCCCACAGCCTTTTATTGTTTTTACTCATCAAGACATTTCCATAAAAGTTATGGCTTTCTTTCTGATATCCCGGCATGTGAAGGATACATGGCTCTAGTCCCCTTTTATCCATACATTTCTTTTTATGTTGTCTTTTGCTCGGCATTTGAAACATTGTATCAACATATTCATTTGGATAATGCCATCTCCAGTAACTTGGGGTGATGACTGACATAACATCTCACAACATAGTTTTGAAATCAGGCTGCCTTGCGGCGAAAGTGGAACTTGCTCGTGATATTTACAGGAAGATGCGAACGCTGGAGTAGGAAGGAGTATTGAAATTGGGTGTCTTCACCTACAACAGAATGTTGTTGCATCAGGAGAGCTAGGGCATATCTCAAAAGATCGAATCAAAAGGTTAGTGAAAGAAAACGTGCTTGGCACTTTGGATTTCAGTGACTTTGAGATGTGTGTGGAATGCTATGAAAGGACTTATCGCCATGATTCATGTGTTTTTGTTTCCCATCGTTAAGACTTCAGAGTAATAATATATAGTGGATCAAGTGGGAGGATGTTGGGTGAATTTTATAAGTACTTCATTTCATTTTATGTTTAATATAAATGCTATTTGGTTATTTACTTCTACTAAAATAAATGGATATTATATGTAATGAATTGTTAAGATACAATTGGGGATGAGGAGTTGGCTCTGGTCATGTCCCCTGATTCTCCACTTGGGGGTTCGATTCTCCACTTGCCCCCTATCCCTAGGGTGGCAAAAATTACGGAAAACTCGGTATACCGAGCATACCGTATCGAAAATTACCGGAAAATATCAAAATTTAGGTATATCGAAATTTAGGTATGCCGAAAAAATTGGTACGGTAACGGTATGTAACTTATGAATTTTCGGCATTTCAGTATACTGATATACCGAAATATTAATTTTATTATATTATTTTAAATGTTTACTATTCTATATTTCTATATCATCAGCCCATCTTTAAAGCTCAACTCATAAAACCCATGTATCTCCACCAGCCCAACACTCTCAAGTGGTTCCCTCACACACTCACTCTTCAGACTCTACACGCCTATTCACGCAGCCCCCCAATTTCATTCATTCTTGTAACACCCCGGTTTTTGATAACCCAGGTCCTTGTTAACTTACTGCAAAACATGTTGAGTAAGTAATAAAACGTGCCCTAGCCCCTAAATTCTTTTCGTTCGTTCGATCGTTCGTTTGTAACACTGTAATACCCGAGAATTTTGCAACATAAAATAAATAAATGAATAAAATAAATAAATAAACAAACAATAAATAAAATAATAACAATAAATAAATATAATAAATGAATAAACATAATACATAGACAAGGAAATAGGAAATGGAATTTAATTTAAGAATGAATTAAATTTCCAATACTCGTAAAGCCAAAGATAAAATTAATCAAATAAATTGTACAAGTATACCCGACACTAACGGACTCGAGAATTCGGGGCCAATATTAAATCTAGACCCGAGTAAGAATTAAGATAGGAACTAGGAGCCCGAAAATATCCCCGAAATCCGAATCCGAGAATATAGAGGGATAGAAGTCCGAAAGAGAGGAGGAAATGCCCGACAGATCGCACGACCCGCCCGGACCGAAGTCCAGGCGTGGGCCGCGCGGTGGCCGCGCTGTCATTCCACAAACGGCGCGCCGAGACCGCGCCACTCGACAGATTCGCCGGATGCAAGATTCACTCGCGCGAATCCGGATTTTCCGACTTCGGTTGTATTCCTTTCGGCTCAAGACTCACCAAGGCCGACCTTGGACATCCATAGGTCGTGCCTATCTATAAATAACACCTCTTGGCAGCCCCGAACACTTTTCAAAACCCTACAACTCTATATACGTTCGAAAACCCTAATCCCGGAGTCGTCGGAGGTACGAAACCAAGGCGAGGACAGTCGTGGACGAATTCGGAAGATCTCTAACTTCGTGGTAAGTTCCGATCCGATCCTTGTTCCATATGCGATTCGAAAACGAATCCTAACTTCATTCCTTTTCTTCTCTACACCCCGAATCGGATCTAGAACGAAGAACCCGACGAACGGAGAAGATAAACGGTGGACTGGAAGCCACGCCTCCGAATCGACGATCCCAGACGCCCAAAGATCTGTAAATTAATCTTACTATGGTTTTGGGAGGATTTAAAATACACCTAATCTAAAGATTTAAACCAAGAACATAAAATCTGTCAAAACGAAATCTTTAACAGCGCAGCGTTCTTGCTTGATTTTTCCGAACCTTTAAACCTGTCCAAACGAGAAACCTTAAAACACGAAAAACGTTGCTAAGACGCTAATCTAGCTACTGTAAAAATTTCATAAATTTTCATTATGATTTGATATCTGAATTCGATCTCAAACCGAACTGCTTGGAAATTGTATCTTGAAATCTGGACAGAACATAGGTCCGAACTTGTAGACGTTTTGGACATTAGATCTAAACCGATTCAGGAGTTTGGTTGAACATGAAAGTGGTAGATATATGTCTTAGGTATCTCTCTGTAAAATGTTATCAAATTTGGAGTTAGTTTGCTATGGTAGATCTTGAAATCTTGAAATTGGTGTTAAAATTTTCGGAGATTATCATCCTGTTAGAGATTGACGTTTTTCACTTACTTCCATACCTCGGATTGAAAAACTTAAAACATGAAAATTGTTCATCTATATGTTTTCGAGTCACTGGTCAAATTTCAGAATTTTTGAATTTAAACTCGATTTTTAATGAATTTTGAAGTAAACTGTGGTTGACCTAGTCAAATCTTGAAATCTTGTTGAAACGGTGAAACTAGCCTTTAAGATTTAAACGAGTAGAAGAATCTTTGAAATAAATACATGAAATCTGAAATTTAGGAAATCCCCTTTACAAACTTGATCTTTTAAAATTAGGGGGTGAATGCTCTGCAGGGTGCCCTCCTAACGATTCACTTCGTGCCTTTATGGACGATGGTGACCCCGCGCGAAATTTTGAGATATGTTGCCAAAACGGCATGAGATATATGGCCTACACTCTCGTGAATATCCATATGGGTTTCCCGAGGCTCCGGAGTGGTACTGGGTATGGCAGAAACGGTTGCGGCCGCCGGCTTCCGGCTAAACTTGACGAGATTGCGATGCAATCGTGAAATACTTGAAATACTAAATCTTGGGAGTAATGGGGATAGTTAAATATTTATTTATTGTCCTTTTAAATTATTGAATGCTTTATTTAAATTAATTATGGCTTTTATTTAAATTATGCTAAATGTATTATTAGTGCCATGAATTAATTATGCAAATTGGTTAGATAATTAAATTGGATTATTTATGATTTATTATCATGCTTTTATTTAAATATTAATTAATGGCTTTGAAACCCCACGATCATGTCTGAATTAACTTACTCAGCAAGTTGTGCTGATCAAACTATTTTATTTCTATTTTCCTTACAGAATATGTGGAATGAGCATGAGCACTATATGCACGGGGAATATATTTTGGGAAACTTTATTATTTTAAACTCTTGCATTAGACTATAGTATAAACGGGCCTGTTTAACCCGTGTTTTGGCCATGTTGGCCCTATTTACATTTTCCGCTACAATACTTATACTTAGATACTATTATTCCGTTGCATTATAATATTTATTTTGAATTTATATTGAATGGGCTACTTGAATGGTTTTAAATGTTTTAAATACTGCAATACCTAGTCTTGCATCTCTTTAGTGAGCTCGGAGAAACCGTGTCTTGTTAGAGAGGTGTGGCGGTGACATCCCGACCTGGGTGACCAAAAACCGGGGTGTTACAAGTTGGAATCAGAGCCCGACTTATTTTTAAATTAGTATTATTATTTTTAAACTATTATTTTTAAATTATTATTATTTTAAACTACTAGATTATTATTTTTAAACCATTAGTATTTATATTACTATTATAGAAGCCCAAATTATTATTTTAAAATTTCCTAGCCAAAATTTTTTTTTGAGCCCAAATTATAATTATTTTTGACCCAATATAGAAGTCCAAGGATTTTAAATACTATTTTAAATTTTTAAAGCATTAATTCCATGGAAATGAATTTTTATTTTAAAACCCATGGAAAAAAAATATAGTGCATGAATTATTATTTTTTGGGGGGGAATCATCATTTGCATGTGCATACTGCATTGCCTGAACTTAAAGAACCTAGAAGCGTGATACATTCTAACTTAGATCTTTTGCTTGCGCTAGATGGCTAGTCAAGATATGATGAACTTGATGATCAAAATTATGAACGCTCACTTTGACTCCCAACAAACCATAGAACAAATGAAACATCGTATGGCTCAATTGGAGGCAAATCTGCACCACATGGGCAATTTAAGAGAGGCGGATCACCACCGTATAAACCAACTCGAACGCCAAGTCCAAACCCTCACTAAGCAAAACCTAATACTGAAGGAACACGTCGATGCTCATGGACAAGACTTGAACACCATCTTTGACGATCTACTGCCGCCAAGTTCGGAGGAGGAAGACCCGGAGGAGGATCCCGCTACCCCACCGGAGGACGTCTTGAGGCGCTAGGGATTCTATTTATAGTAGATACTATTTTTGCTAAGAAAACGTTGCTATTTTTGTACATCTCCTCACTTGTATTAAAAGCTTCTTTTAAGGGAATAAAATACAAGAGTTATTCATTTAAACAAAATGAAACAAAACCTTGCGTTACTTTAAAGTCCAATCAAGCATTATGTGTAAAAGCACAAGCACATACATAGTAACTTGCCTAGACAATATATTACGGGCTAATTCACACCGTTTGTAACAAAATGGCACCACGAGGTAGATCAAGGAACCAACCTGCTCCCCAAACTACTACTGAAGTGCCACCAAATGACACCGAACCCGCTCAACCTGTAGGAGAGCAACCCCAAGGTGCGCAGGACGCCCCCGCACCGAACAATGTGGGCGATCTTCGTGGGACGATAGAGGAGGTCTTGATTGCTAGGGAACGCGCAAGTCAATCAGGGCCAAGCTGCGGCGGTACCTCCGCCCCAAGCTCGCCCCAACTACCTGGCAATGGTGAATCCCTACCAGCCACCCCACTATGTTGGTGAGGAGGACCAGCCAAACTGGAGGAATGGATCCGGACTTTTGACAAGCAGCTAGGCGCGGTCAAGTGTCCGGAAGGAGAGAGAGTGCACGTTGCTTCGTACTACTTGGGAGGCGAAGCGGACGACTGGTGGCAGGCGATTCAAGTAAAATTAACTGAAGATGACGAGCCCTACCCTTGGGCGGAAATGATGGAGCTACTCAGGGATAGATTTTATCCCTTGAGTACTAAAGCTGCAATGTACGAAGAGTTTCTGTCACTAAGACAAGGAAGCCAGACCGTGCAAGAATACTACACTCGATTCAAGGAACTGGTGAGATTCGCACCAAGACTAGTACCCACTGATGCGGAGAAAGCTCAAAAGTTCGAGATGGGACTGAACCTGGCAGTACGCGAGGTGATTGCAGGGGTGCACTACCCTGATCTGCAGGCAGTGTACGATCGCACTGTGGCAGTGGCGCGAGTACAGCAACTGAAAAGGAGAGTGAGTGGGGAGTCCAGCCGGGGTCCCCAAGACAAGAGGAACCGGGACGCGAGAAGCGAGAACAACACGGGAAGGAACGAACAGCGGAGAGGGTCGAATAGGCCACAACAAACCAACAATGGAAGGAGGTTTTACCAAGAAGAACCGGTACCACCTTGCCCGAGGTGTGGGCGACCCCACCCAGCGAGGGGATGCCCTCAACAAGGGGCATGCTTCGGTGTGGACGCATGGACCACATACATCGGGAGTGTCGAACAAGGCTTGAAAACATTACAAAGAGGGAAGACTTGGTCGCGAGGCAGGGACAGCCTCAAAACCAAAACGGACGAAACGGCAACAATCAGGGGTATAGACCCCCTCAAAATCAATTTAGGCAGCCGAATCAAAATCAGAACCAACGTCCTCAACCACCTCAGAATCAAAATCAACAGCAAGATCAGCAGCCGAATCCGAATCAGCAAGGCAATCAGGGACGCCCTATGGGAAGACTTAACGTGGTTAACCAAGCGGACGTGCCTGCACAAGGAGAAGTGATGGCAGGTACATTTCATGTCTTGAATACACCCCTTATTTGATTCTAGAGCTAGTTGCTCAATCATAGCATCAAAGATAGTGCCTGAGTTAGATCTACCTAAGTGCGAGATAATTAGCTTAGGAATTCAACTGCCGTCAGGAGAAGTAGTAGCTTGCTCTAAACGATATTACGGAATTCCTATAGTAATTAAGAACGTAGAATTCTTCGCAAACTTAGTAGAATTTAACTGGGGACTTTGACATTATACTGGGGATGGACTGGTTGTCCCAGTATAAAGCAGTGATCGAATGCCAAAAATAAAAGATCACCCTGTCGAAAAGTAGGGGAAAGAGAGTTATCTTTTACTCTCAGCCCCAAAAGAGGAGCAACAAAATCGTTAGTGCCCTCAAACTAAGTAACATGATGCGTAAGGGGTATGAGCTATATGCGTGCTACGTGCACAACCTTGAGGCGGAAGAGAACAAGGTTGACAGCATACCTGTGGTAAGAGAATACCCGGATGTGTTTCCTGAAGACATCCCGGGCATGCCACCTGAGCGAGATCTTGAATTCACGATAGATCTCATTCCGGGAACCGAGCCTGTTTCAAAAGCTCCGTACCGGATGGCACCACTGGAAATGAAGGAGTTAAAGGAACAACTCGAGGAGTTACTGCAAAAAGGATATATAAGACCGAGTACTTCCCCATGGGGAGCACCGGTTTTATTTGTTAAGAAGAAAGACGGAGGATTACGTCTTTGCATAGATTATCGAGGATTGAACCAAGTGACTATCAAAAATAAATACCCTCTGCCGAGAATTGAGGATCTATTTGATCAACTGAAGGGAGCTTTAGTATTCTCGAAGATCGACTTACGATCTGGGTATCACCAGTTGAGAATCGCCGAGAAAGACATTCCGAAGACGGCGTTTCGAACTCGATATGGCCACTACGAGTTCACAGTGTTATCCTTTGGGTTAACAAATGCTCCAGCAATGTTCATGAACCTCATGAACAATGTATTTTGAGAGCTGTTAGATCAGTGTGTAGTGGTATTCATTGATGACATCCTGATCTACTCGAAAAGCGAGGAAGAGCATGCCCAGCACTTGCACCAAGTGTTACGGACCTTATGAAAGAATCAGCTATACGGCAAATTGTCCAAATGCGATTTTTGTTGAAGGAGGTAGCATTTCTTGGACACATAGTATCCGCTGATGGAGTTTCAGTGGATCCGGCAAAAGTTTCTGCCGTAACTGAATGGGCAACCCCAAAGAGCCCAACTGAGATAAGGAGTTTTCTTGAATTAGCCGGGTATTATAGACGGTTCGTGAAGGATTTTTCGAAAAATCGCACGACCATTGACCCAGCTACTGAAGAAGGGAGTAAAATACGTGTGGACAGAGGCGTGTGAGATTGCAGAGCTGAAGAAACGACTCACAACCACACCCGTATTGACACTACCATCAGAGTATGGTGGCTTCGAAGTTTACAGCGATGCTTCGAATGAAGGTTTAGGTTGTGTCTTGATGCAAGACTCGAGAGTCGTTGCATATGCATCACGCCAACTGAAACCTCATGCGGAAAATTATCCAACACACGACCTGGAGTTGGCAGCGGTCGTTTTCGCTTTAAAGATATGGAGACATTATCTTTATGGGCGAAAGTGTCGAATGTTCACCGACCACAAGAGCTTGAAATATATATTCACTCAGAAGGAGTTGAATTTGAGACAACGAAGGTGGTTGGAACTTATTAAAGATTATGATTTGGAGATAGCCTACAACGAGGGGAAGGCGAATGTGGTAGCCGATGCCTTAAGCCGGAAAACCCAACACGTGACGAACTCGTTGGGAATTCCGCCGGCATTGTACATGGAGTTGGCAAGATTGGATTTGGAACTTGTGCATCCGGGCACAATGAGTGACACAATCAATGCCATGATCGTAGAAACGCCAATACTGGACGAAATTCGACTCGCTCAACCGGGCGACGCGAAGTTGGAGAGAATAAAGGAGTATATTGCCGAAGGGAAGGCAATAGGATTTTCTATCCATGAGGATGGAAGCATTCGCTTCAAAGGGAGATGGTGTGCGCCTCAAAAGTGTGTCGAGTTGAAGCAAAGGTTGATGAATGAAGGTCACAATACACCATATTCAGTGCACCCGGAGGTGACAAACTTTACAAGGACCTGAAGAAGATCTACTGGTGGCCGGGAATGAAAAAGGAAATGGCAGACTTCGCGGCGAAATGCCTCACCTGCCAAAGGGTTAAGGCAGTGAGACATAAACCCTTAGGACTGATGCAACCACTAGAGATTCCAAGTTGGAAGTGGGATAGCATCTCGATGGACTTTGTCTCGGGATTACCCCGATCACCTAAAGGCATGAACAAGATTTGGGTGATTGTGGATAGGCTAACGAAGACGGCCATATTTATCCCGATGAAGGACACGTGGACTATGGACCAATTGGCACGAGCCTACATTGATAATGTGGTACGACGACATGGAGTACCACATGACATCATTTCTGACAGAGACAGTAGATTTGTCTCTCATTTTTGGACGGAGTTACAAAAAGCTCTCAATACTCAAATCAAAATGAGCACCGCATTCCACCCAATGACGGATGGACAAACTGAGAGAACAATCCAAACACTAAAAGACATGCTGAGAGCATGTGTGTTGGAGTTCAAAGGAAATTGGGAAGCTCATTTACCCTTAATCGAGTTTTCCTATAACAATAGCTACCATGCTAGCATTGGCATGGCACCTTTCGAGGCGTTGTGTGGACGAAAGTGCCGAAGCCCGTTGAGCTGGGAAGAAAACGATAAGTCTGTGATAGTGGGACCACAACTTGTCGAAGAAATGGCTCAACAGATAAAGGTGATTCAAGGGAAAATGAAAGCCTCTCAAGATCGTCAGAAGGGTTATGCTGACGTGAGACGACGAGACCTAGAATTTCAAGTGGGAGATAGGGTCATGCTAAAGATATCACCCATGAAGGGGGTGATGCGCTTTGGCAAACGAGGAAAGTTGAGTCCTCGATACATAGGACCTTACGAGATTCTAGAACGAGTCAGAAATTTGGCTTACTGACTGGCTTTACCGCTACAATTAGATCCAGTTCATAATGTCTTCCATGTCTCACAACTAAAGAAATATGTGCCAGACCCGACACATGTACTTCAACCGGAAGTAATCGAACTCGATGAGGATCTGACTTATGAAGAAGTCCCAGTGCGAATTCTAGACACTAAGGAGCGAGTAACGAGGAATAAAACTGTCAAGATGGTCAAGGTTCTTTGGTCGAACCATGAAAGCGAGACAGCAACATATGAGTTAGAATCAGACATGAGGGAACTCTATCCGACACTGTTCCAAACCGACACCGACACAGTTATGGGGACATAACTGCAATCTTAAGGGGGAGAGGATGTAATACGCGGTGTCACATCCGTATTTTACCATGCATTTCCATACATTTTTGTAACCAAACAAATTCAAATTGTTTTGAACTACGTTATGGCTTGATCCCTTCACAGGGTACGTAGACAGCTTGGAAGTTTTAATTCTAAGATCAGTCACACAATAATAAAACAAACAAAAGAATCCGTTCTTATCATGAGAAAAGCAGAAACACAACTTCGAGGACGAAGTTGATTCTTAAGGAGGGTAGACTGTAATCCCCGAGAATTTTGCAACATAAAATAAATAAATGAATAAAATAAATAAATAAAATAAATAAATAAACAAACAATAAATAAAACAATAACAATAAATATAATAAATGAATAAACATAATACATAGACAAGGAAATGAGAAATGAAATTTAATTTAAGAAGGAATTAAATTTCCAATACTCGTAAAACCAAAGATAAAATTTATCAAATAAATTGTACAAGTATACCCGACACTAACGGACTCAAGAATTCGGGGCCAATATTAAATCTAGACCCGAGTAAGAATTAAGATAGGAACTAAGAGCCCGAAAATATCCCGGAAATCTGAATCCGAGAACATAGAGGGATAGAAGTCCGAAAGAGAGGAGGAAATGCCCGACGGATCGCATGACCCGCCCGGACCGAAGTCCAGGCGTGGGCCGCGTGGTGGCGCGTGGTCTTTCCAGAAACGGCGCGCCGAGACCGCGCCACTCGACAGATTCGCCGGTTCCGAGATTCACTCGCCCGAATCCGGTTTTTCCAACTTCGGTTGTATTCCTTTCGGCTCAAGACTCACCAAGGCCGACTTTGGACGTCCCTAGGTCGTGCCTATCTATTAATAACACCTCTTGGCAGCCCCGAACACTTTTCAAAACCATACAACTCTCTATACGTTCGAAAACCCTAATCCCGGAGTCGTCGGAGGCACGAAACCAAGGCGAGGACAGTCGTGGACGAATTCGGAAGATCTCTAACGTCGTGGTAAGTTCCGGTCCGATCCTTGTTCCATATGCGCTTCGAAAACGAATCCTAACTTCATTCTTTTTCTTCTCTACACCCCGAATCGGATCTAGAACGAAGAACCCGACGAACGGAGAAGATAAACGGTGGACTGGAAGCCACGCCTCCGAATCGACGATCCCGGACGCCCAAAGATCTGTAAGTTAATCTTACTATGGTTTTGGGAGGATTTAAAATACACCTAATCTAAAGATTTAAACCAAGAACATAAAATCTGTCAAAACGAAATCTTTAACAGCGCAGCGTTCTTGCTTGATTTTTCTGAACCTTTAAACCTATGCAAACGAGAAAACTTAAAACACAAAAAACGTTCCTAAGACGCTAATATAGCTACTGTAAAAATTACATAAGTTTTTGTTACGATTTGATATCTGAATTCGATCTCAAACCGAACTGCTTTGAAATTGGATCTTGAAATCTGGACAGAACATAGATCCGAACTTGTAGATGTTTTTGACATTAGATCTAGACCGATTCAGGACTTTGGTTGAACATAAAAGTTGTAGATATATGTCTTAGGTATCTCTCTGTAAAATTTCATCAAATTTGGAGTTAGTTTGCTATGGTAGATCTTGAAATCTTGAAATTGGTGTTTAAATTTTCGGACAGATTATCATCCTGTTAGACATTGACGTTTTTCACTTACTTCCGTACCTCGGATTGAAAAACTTAAAACATGAAACTTGTTCATCTATGTGTTTTCGAGTACTGGTCAAATTTCAGAATTTTTGGATGTAAACTCGATTTTTAATGAATTTTGAAGTAAACTGTGGTTGACCTAGTCAAATCTTGAAATCTTGTTGAAACGGTGAAACTAGCTTTTAAGGTTTAAATGAGTAGAAGACTCTTTGAAATAAATACATGAAATCTGAAATTTAGGAAATCCCCTTTACAAACTTGATCTTTTAAAATTAGGGGGTGAGTGCTCTGCAGGGTGCCCTCCTAACGATTCACTTCGTGCCTTTATGGACGATGGTGACCCCGCGCGAAATTTTGAGATATGTTGCCAAAACGGCATGAGATATATGGCCTACACTCTCGTGAATATCCATATGGGTTTCCCGAGGCTCCGGAGTGGTACTGGGTATGGCAGATACGGCTGCGGCCGCCGGCTTCCGGCTAAACTTGACGAGATTGCGATGCAATCGTGAAATATTTGAAATACTAAATCTTGGGAGTAATGGGGATAGTTAAATATTTATTTATTGTCCTTTTAAATTATTAAATGCTTTATTTAAATTAATTATGGCTTTTATTTAAATTATGCTAAATGTATTATTAGTGCAATGAATTAATTATGTAAATTGGTTAGATAATTAAATTGGATTATTTATGATTTATTATCATGCTTTTATTTAAATATTAATTAATGGCTTTGAAACCCCACGATTATGTCTGTATTAACTTACATCAGCAAGTTGTGCTGACCAAACCATTTTATTTCCTTTTTCCTTACAGAATATGTGGAATGAGCATGATCACTATATGCGTGGGGAATATATTTTGGGAAACTTTATTATTTTAAATTCTTGCATTAGACTATAGTTTAAACAGGCCTGTTTAACCCGTGTTTTGGCCATGTTGGCCCTATTTACATTTTCCGTTGCAATACTTATACTTAGATACTATTATTCCGCTGCATTATAATATTTATTTTGAATTTATGTTGAATGGGCTACTTGAATGGTTTTAAATGTTTTAAATACTGCAATACCTAGCCTTGCATCTCTTTAGTGAGCTCGGAGAAACCGTATCTTGCTAGAGAGGTGTGGCGGTGACATCCCGACCTGGGTGACCAAAAACCGGGGTGTTACAAACACTCTACACGCCTATTCACCACAGTAAGTAATAACTGACTGCAGATGATATATGATCGTGTTGTAGCGATTGCTCGAGTCCAGCAACTAAAGCGTAAGGAAAATGGTGAGTCGAGCAAGGACTCGCAAAGGCCTGAGAAGAGGGATCGGAAGGACCACAACAACAACTTTAGGAAAGGCAATGGGTCTCAAAGGGAGGAGAATAAAGGTTTCGATAATGCGAGAAATGGCATACGTCGTACAGTCATACAACGTTGCCCGCAGTGCCACAAAGCCCATCTGGTGCGCGAATGCCCAAGGCGCGGAACTTGTTATAGATGTGGTGGGGAAGAACACATGATTAGAGAATGCGATATTCATGATGAGATGATTGAGAAAAGGCTAGATTTGGTTAACCCTCAGCAAGGAAAACAAGGAAGAACTGTAGGACAACTGAACGACATAGATCAAGCTGACTTGCCATCTCGGTGAGAAATGATCGTATACAACGTTACACGACCCTGTTCCAAAATGGTCCAACCACAGTTATAGGGGACATAACTGTAAGCTAAGGGGAAGGGGATGTAACACTGTGCGTCCTAGCCAAAAATAATAAACAAATTCAAATTGTTTTGAACTACGTTATGGCTTGATCCTTTCACAGGGTACGTAGGCAGCTTAGAAATTTCAATTCTAAGTTCAGTCGCAATATAAAAATAAAGAAAAAACGCAACTTCGAGGATGAAGTTGATTCTTAAGGAGGGTAGACTGTAATACCCGAGAAATTTATCACATAAAATAAGTAAATACATAAATAAATAAATAAATAATTAAAAGGTGAAATGAGAAATGGAATTTAATTCAGAAAGGAATTAAAGTTTCAAGATCCCGTGAAGTCGAAAATAATTTAATTAAATAAATTATTACACGGAAACCAAATATAGATGGACTCAATATTTCGAATCCGAAATTAAATTGAGATCCAAATGAAATTAAGATAGGAGTTTAAAGTGCGAGAATAGCCCAAAAATCAGAGCCCAAGACGTAGAAGGATAGAAGCCCAAAAGAGAGGAGAAAAAGGCCCGACAGGGATCGCACGAACCAGCCCAGACCGCGGCACAACCTGGTCCGCGCGGTCTGGAGGTCTACCACGCCAATACCGCGGGGTTCGCGGCTGTTGCGCCCCGAGCGTGATTTTCTCGCCCGACTCCGAATTTTTCGACGTCGGTTGCTTACCTTTCGGCCCAAGACTCTCCAAGGCAGCTCTTGGACGTCCACCGAGTCCTTCAAGTCTATAAAAAGCCTCCTTGACAACCCGTATATCCCTTTTGAACATCTTCGAATTAAACATACCCGAAAAACCCTAATCCCAAGACGTCGGAGGCAAGAATTCTGAGAAGGAGGACGTTTTCCAGGCGAATCCAAAGACACCTGGGCGTAGGTAGACGGTGTGGTAAGGTTTTCGTCCATCACTTTCTATTCAAATTCGAAACGGATCTAAGTTGGCCCCTTTTTCCTTTCTAAACCCCGATCCGGATCAATAAGGAGGATTTCGACGGATCTAGGAGACTAACGGAGAAACCGGAGGCCACTTCTTCAAATAGACGAGCCGGAGAACCAATTTTATGTAATTTAATTACTTACTGTGGTTTTGGGTGTTAAAAAAATCAACCAAATGTAAGATCCATTAAAGAACTTAATAAAATCTATCAAAAGAAAACCCTATACGCGCAGCGTTTTTATTTGAATTATTCGGACCATTGAAAATGTTCAAACGAAAAAACTTAAGACATGAAATGTGTTCCTAAGATGCCGATATACTTCCTGTAAAAATTTAATAATTTTTGGTTAAGATTTGTTACCAGAAAATCGAACTAGAAGAACCTGTTTTCAATTTGGATCTTGAAATGGGACAGAATCATATTTCGAACGTGTTGGTGATTTTTACATTAGATCTAGGCCGATTTAGAATTAGTGTTAAACATAAAAATTGTAGATCTATATGTTTGGAATACCACTGTAAAAGTTTAGAATTTTTCGTCAAGTTTTGAACTTCCGAATTTGAACCGAACCAATCTGTGTTTTCTTCAAACTCTTGAAAGTTGGCAGTGTTGATTCCTGAACTTGATCTGCTTTTTCTTAATTGATCTGATTGAAATTAGGCCATGAGTTCTAAACAAAAGTTGTAGATAATTGTGTTAGGATTAAGCCTGTAAATTTCATTAAGTTTGGTGTTCGTTTGATATGTTAAAAATCAAATCTTTGAAACATGCTACGTTCTGAATCCGGGCAGAGTAATATTTATATACAAAATCACATTTTTGACTTGTTTCCTTAACCCGGATTGAAAAAGTTAAAACACGAAACTTGTTCGTTAGTGTGTTGGCGAGCTACTGCTCAAATTTCAGAATTTTTGGACGTGATATGTATTTTTAAATTATATTGGAACGAACAGCGTCTTGTGAAAGTATATTTTTGAGAAACTTGATAAATTTGTGAAATTGGATTTATTATACAAAAAAATTAATCCTTTTGGAAATAAATAAACAAAAAGTTTTCGAAAATCCCCATGTGACTTGATTAAAAATATCTTAGGGGGTGAGTGCTCTGCAGGGTGTCCTTCTAACTGCGTCGTGCCTGAAGGACGACGGTGTTAAATATGAGAAATTATGCCAAAACGGCGATATATTTTGGGCCTACACTCTCGGGAGTATCCGTATGGGTTTCCCGAGGCTCCGGAATGTTACTGGGTATGGCGGATTTGGCTTAGGCCAAGGCTACTTGAAAAACTGTAGAGATTGCAATGCAATCGAGAAAAACTGTAGAGATTGCGCTGCAATCGAGAAATACCAAGATACCTAATCTTGAAGTATGGGGAAATTAAAAGACTTGAATATTTTCCTTATTTAAATTATGCCTTTAAATTATGCCTTTAGATTATGCCTTGCAATTATTTTACCATGTAGTTAAATTTATGATCATGTGGAAATCCTTGTTTACAATTATGCCATTTAATTATTAGTGGTTAATTAAACTAAATTTTATATTATCTAGTAGCATGCTTTGATTTAAATTTAACTAATGGCTTTGAAACCCCTTAATCATGCTCGGTGTTAACTTACTCAGCACGTTTTGCTGACCTGGTAAATTCACGTTTTAAATTAGTGCAGTAAGTTTATTACGCTTTCGTTCGTGCCCTAGCCCCTAAATTCTTTTGCCTCTTCCGTTCTCCTCTTCCAAGTCCGTCGGTTTGGAAGACCCGCATTCGTTCATTCGTGCCCTAGCCCTCCGACCCCTCCCTACTCTCGTGTGGTTTACGTTCATCTCCCTGTCTCTCATTCAACTTTGACAGCAAGGACGGCTATAAGGTATTATTAAGGTTCTAACGTTTTGTGGAAAATATTTTAGTATCACAAAATCATAGCTCAACACGCACACTCTTGAAAATATTTAATTGATGAAGAATTTCTCATTGCTTTATAGTGTGTATTTTGTGAGATAAATAGTGCCGAATGGCCCGAATCCTTTACTGGGTGGTTGTGCAGTTTTATGTTAAATTTGGGATTTATTTGTTTACCGTACATATTAATTCTCTAGTATGTGTTGAACAGATTCGTGAGCATTATTTTCTGGACGGCTGGTGTGTCATGTGTGTTAAACAAATCAATTCAAAATTCTGAACAAATTTCAGTGTCCCTGGTGTGTGTTGGATTAACCAATTCGAATGATTTCATAGCAAGTGTAGTATATTAGTAAATAGAAAGTCCAAATATATTGGAAGAAAAGGTTAATCTGTTTAAGAAAGAGAAATGTTACTGTGTCCTAGCAAAAATCAGGAATCAGGAAGAAAAGGATTACACCAATTTATTTTTGGTCATCTAATCATCTTTGGTCATCTTATTTCCATGCCTGTTAATGCAATTGAGGTCAAATTATTAATAGTTTCGGTTCTTTTTCTATTAGTTTATTGTTTTCGGGTATTATTTTTGTTGCAAAGCTTTTGTTGTACAACCAAGATTTATAATATGAGCTCATAATGAAAATATGGACATTGATAATGTGTCAAGGATGTTTGATTTTATTGCTGCATATTTGATCCAGATTGATCCAAGGCACCATTGTGGGCACAACTTACATTACTATTATGAGGAATGGAGTCAAGCCCGGTGTTATCACCCAAAATATTTGAGCTGATTACATTTCGGCCCAATACTCAAGTAGTCGACCCAGTCCACAATGAGTACGGGAACAGATGGATACGAATTATGAGGATCACAGATTCGTTGGAGAGAGATCATGGCACATTGAAGACTGAGGCGTTATCTGGAAAGATGATCATAGTGAAAGGCGCCATACAAGGAAGGTATCAAGATGTTGCGTCATTTAAGGAAGCAAATCAGGACGAGGCACCACCAAAGGAAGAAAATCAGGGTGGAGCGTTCATGGGCCTGAGGGAACTCTAGGTTCCCCACCCCTATATAAGTGTAGTGTGGCGCAAGAGGGCGGACATCTCCAATCAACCCTCAAAGAGGCCGCATTTTATCTTTTTACTTTCTGCAGTTTATTTATCGCTTTCTGCAATTTCAATTCCTTTATTGCTTTATTTCAATTCCTGTATTTTACTTTCTACATTTTTGTAATTCCCTTAACATTCATAAGTAAAAGAGAAGTTCCACTCCTCCAAAATTTCAGCGTTAACAAATTGGCACGCCCAGTGGGACACGAGTGGAAAACCATATCCGCTTAGGGTTTATACGTCCTAGATCTGAAAGGTTAGCAAGTAATTTTACTCAGAAATTTGAAGAGATGTCCCTACATGAAAAGATACCACTTAGAGCGCCTACCGATGAAGCGGTAGAAAGCACCTCTCAATCGCAACAGGGGATAATGCAAACACATACATTGGCCGAGGAAGTGCGGCTATCGATCACAAAATCGATGGCCGAGTCCATGCCTTTATTCACAAAGCACTTAGTGGATGTGTTGCGGTCTGCCCTGGCCGACCAAGGAAATAGAATTTGCGATTCCTTGCATATTCAGCAAGATGGAACTGTTCCTGCAAACGACATGAATGTCCCGCGCAGTCTCCCATGCCCGAGGCCGGCAGACGGCCAACAGAGGGTTTGGGGAGCCGCATATGGCCAGTCGCCATTCCCGGAGTCTGGAAGCAGCCCGGCTAGCCTGTTCCCATTTTCACATCAGACCGCTTATTCCTTCACTCCAGCGGCACCTAGCATGCAGACCTTTGGTTATGCGGCCTCCAGTGCCCATCTATGCATCACCAGGATATTTTATGGCCTCCAGTGCTTCACACGGCTGTCCAACGGCCTCTGGTGGATCTGGCATGCCACCATGTCAAGCGGCACCCCCCTGTGCCGAATGTTCTCACCACACCTTATGTGGCTAACTACTCACCAGTACCGGCACTATCAAACCCTAGTTGGATGCCGCCAACACAAGGGGGGCAGGCGGCACCACAGCCATATGGAGTGGCTTCAACACCGGCCACATCTGCCATAACCGCCATACCAGTACTGGCGTCTGTACCGAAGCCTAGTTGGATGCCGCCAACGCAAGGGGGCAGGCGCCACAGCCAAATGAAGGGGTATCAACACCTGCCACACCTGCCACAATCGTCATGCCTCCTGCACAGACACCCATGGTATCACCCGAGTTGCTTGCAGACCTAATGCAGCAACATTTTGGAGTTCAACTAAGGCCGATGGAGCGGCCTACATACAGGAAACCCTACCCTGATTGGGTAGACACAATGCAGTCATACCCAGGGGCTTCAAGATGCCCGAGTTCACCACATTCTCAGGGGACGATGGCAAGTCAACTGTGGAGCATATGGGCAAATTCACCTCCCAGTGTGGTGAAGCGGCGACCGATGATTGGTTGAAGTTGAGACTGTTCAGTTTATCCCTTACTGGACCCGCCTATGCGTGGTATGTATCGTTGGTGGCTAATTCAATTCAAAATTGGGACGAACTGGAGCGGGTATTCAATGGCCGATTCTATACACTGTTGACACAAGTGAGTCTCGCAGACCTTACCAATGCCAAGCAATTTGCCGATGAGGCGGAAAGCACATTTATTAACAGACTATAGCGACTTAAGAGCCGATGCACTATGCCAGTCCCTAATAGGGAGAGAGTCAATATTGCGGTGGCAAATATGTTGCCAAAGTTGAAAGAACGTTTAATTATGTAGGATTCCTTTGATCTTGACCAGCTGGCCGAGAAAGCGGCCCGTTTGGAAAAGTTCCTTGATGAACAAGATGAGAAGCATCTACCTACACATGGGACTCGTTTCAAGGAATTGAAACACGATAAGGAGGAAGATGAATCAAGGGTGGTGGCCAATGCAGTAACCTTGGGTGATAAAAACCCTGGATAGTGGCCCTGGAACGCCGTCGATAGCGGCCTTGGAGGCCGAGTAGTCGGAGACTAAGGATGGAGCCAGGCTGAGTATGGCGGCCTGATTAAGGATGTCATCCTGGCTGAGTTCGAATAGCGGCCTGGAGTGGAGCACCGGCGGCTGGCACTTGGAGCGGCAGCGGAGCCCCGAGGCACGGCCGATGAACCCCGAGGCATGGCGGCCTTAGGCTGGCAAGTGACGGCCCGGAGCACACAGGATGGCGGCTTGAGAATCGGGATCCCGAACACCCTCGATGGCGGCGTGTCCCCGTAGAGGTGGAGCTGGCGGCTCCCAGGCAATGGCGGTCCTCGGGCAGTGGCGGCCTCCGGCGATCTCGGGCAGTGGCGGCCTCCGGCGATCTCTCGTGGCGGCGGCCCTCGGTAACTTGGATGGCGGCGCCCGAAGCAGAGGTGGTGGCAGCTCTCCAAGGCTTGCCATTGGTGGCCCTATGCAGGCAAGTGGCGGCCCTCGTGCATGGGGGATGGCGGCGCCCTCAAGTGGAGATGGCGGATGAGGAAGCTTGGGCGGCAGCCTCTTGAAGATGGGGATGGCGGCTCGGAGACAGAGAGGGGTCATGGAGGCCCTCACTCAGCAAAGTGGATGGCGGCTCTCTTCGGAAGCAGGCGATGGCGGTCCCTCAATCCGGAGATGGAGGCTGGCAGCTCTGGATCCCTGATGGCGGCGGCCTTCGAGTGGCGGCCGGAGTTGGCTGGCGGCGGCCCTGAAACAAGGAGATGGCGGCGGCCTCATGCAAGGGGTGATGGCGGCGGCCTCATGCAGGGGTGATGGCGGCTGCTCCGGACTGACGAAGCTGGCGGCCGGGATTGATGGCGGCGCCTGTTTCAGACTGAAGAAGGGGATGGCGGCCCTTAGCAAGGATGATGGCGGCGGCCCTAAACAAGGGGTGGCGGCGGCCCTGGACCAAGGGGACGACGGCGGCTGGCGGCCAGAAGACTTTAATGGTGGTGGCTCACTGGCAGCTACAGGCTGAAGTTGGAGGCCCGGACGATCGCGGTCTGGAAGCAAGGCACGACGACACAAGTAGTCGGAAAAATGGTGCCCGGCGGCAATCTCGACGGTGGACGAGCAAGGAGTTATAAAAAATAAAAAAAATAAATCAAAGTGCATGGCGGCAAACATGGTAGTGGTGGCCAAGAGAATGGAAAATAAAAAATAATGAAATAATAAAAAAAAAGAAGAAGTCAAAGTGCATGGCGGCCAACATGGTAGTGGCGGCCATGAGAAGGAAAAAAAAAGAGGTTGCCGACGGCGGCATTAACAAAATATATGCGCAATTTCAGTCTCAGTTCCATCGACTAAAAGCCCAAGGGGGGCATCTGTTATCACCCAAAATATTTGAGCTCATTACATTTCGGCCCAATACTCAAGTAGTCGGCCCAGTCTACAATGAGTACGGGAACGGATGGATACGAATTATGAGGAGCACAGATTCGTTGGAGAGAGATCATGGCACATTGAAGACTGAGGCGTTATCTGGAAAGAGGATCATAGTGAAAGGCGCCATACAAGGAAGGTATCAAGATGGTGCGTCATGTGAGGAAGCAAATCAGGACGAGGCACCACCAAACGAAGAAAATCAGGATGGAGCGTTCATGGGCCTGAGGGAACCCTAGGTTCCCCACCCCTATATAAGTGTAGTGTGGCGCAAGAGGGCGGACATCTCCAATCAACCCTCAAAGAGGCCGCATTTTATCTTTTTACTTTCTGCAATTTCAATTCCTTTACTGCTTTATTTCAATTCATGTATTTTACTTTCTGCATTTTTGTAATTCCCTTAACATTCATCAATAAAAGAAAGGTTCCACTCCTCCAAAATTTCAGCGTTAACACCCGGTCTGGTCAACCCTGGTGAGAACTGAGAATACTTGGACAATCAATGAAATGAGCAGCATTAATTTAATTAAAGCTCATGCAAATTCTGTCAAGTTGCATCCATTTTCCATAGCAGTTTTGATTAAAACATTTACTGTCAATTTGTCATTATGTGTTGAATGAATGTAGATTTTGGGAGAGCATAATAGTGTTTATTTTTGCAGAGTGCAGTAGTCATGACTCATTAGCAGTTTTGGTGTCCCCTGTTTCTTTTGACTGATTTTGTGTTTGTGTATTCTTTTTGTTGTACAGCTTTTAAGGCTCAAAGAAGAGGTGGAGACGAAGATGCAAATTGAAGTTTTATTTTCAATGTTTGCGTTGAATATTAATGTTTATTGTTGTGTTAAGAGATTTGGAACTTAAAAGGTCGAGTTTAAGTAATTTTCGGTACGGTATTGCTTTTTTTCGGTATGTAACGTTTTTCGGTATGTAAAATTTTTGGTATTTTTCAGTAAAAACCAAAAATTCGGTACGGTATAGTTTTCGATTTGGTAACGGTATACATGAAAGGTTACCGAAATTTTCGGTATACCGATTTTCCGTATACCGAAATATTTGGTATCGGTACCGGTATGGTTATTACTCATACCGAAAATTTCGGTACGGTACGATATCGGTATCGGTATTTCGGTATGCCGTATTTTTTCCCACCCCTACCTATCCCTATCATTTGTCCTTTTGTAATTGTGGCATGGGCCCCCACTACCACTTCCATAGCCTGTATAATTTAATTTTTTTTTGGATTACATAGACGTCAAAACGTCGGCAAAAAAGAAAGCTAGCAACGCTACAGAAAAAGGGGATGGGGAGGACAAAAGCAGATAGAAAAACATCTCAAAAGGCGGGGAAACCAAACCCCCAACACGTCGGTAGCTAAATACAACATTTGTATTAAATATAAAATTTATCCAACAAGTTGTTTTTCAATTTGTTATTAAAAAAATAAAACGAACAATAAAATCATTTACCCAATAATGTTTTTCGTGAGTATAGTAACTGTATTGTGAGCTTATATTATGGTGCAGCACTCTGGGTTCCTTTGATATCATATTTTGAGGGAAGACAATTCGCAGCGTGATGCGAATTTTTTCACAACTTGAATTTATTTTCCTCATGATGTTAATATTTACATGACGGATGTTTGATTTCTTCGATTCTAGGCTCCCTTGATTTTCTCTGTCTTTCCTCTAACCACACTTGTGTAGATTTATTAGCTTTCTTTTATTCAACGCTTGATAGGTCATGTTTCACGTTTTTTTTTTTTTTTAAAAAAAAAAAAAAAAAAAAAAAAAAAAAAAAAAAAAACTGTATTGTGACAGTATATCATAATAGTTATCTCAATTGGTGAATATCATTCAATATCTGAAAGTAACAAATACTACATCCGCTCTTTTTTAAATGCATATTTTTTATTTTATCACGGTTTATTAAGTATTATTGATTCAAATTTTTTACTACAATTATATAAAAAAAAATATAGTCAAGTGAGATTTTATTGGATTCGTCTAATCCCATAAATTTAAAATTGCCCTATTTGGCAAAACAGGTCAATAGAATTAGCTTATTCTATGCAATATGAAATAAATTAGCTTATTTAAAAAGACAAAATAACTTAAAATGGTGTTCAATTAGCTTTTTTTTGAAACCGCTGCAAATAACAGTATTTTGGAATTAACTTATGCTAAGCAAAAAGTTGGTCTCGAAATTGCCAAATAACTAATTTTAACTAATTTATTACTCACATAATGTCATAATAAGTTAAACAGGTAACAGCTAATTCCCAAATAGACCCAATATCAAATTTTCATAATTTTTATTTGTATGCAATTTGAGATATTAATGATTAAAAATATGTATTAAATTGCTTGAAATGTGGCTCCGTAGCATTAAAAAGGAGCAATGTAGTAGAATCGTGAAACATAAAATATAAATCTACCCTTCATAATAATGTGATTCTTCGGAGATAAATTCCTTAACATTTATTTGTATCGTTATATTGCAATATAGTACGCCCTCCATCCTAAAATGGATGACTCGTTTAACTTTCGATACTATTTATTCTTTAATTTTAACATAACTTTATTGCATTCATAATTTTTTTTTAAAGAAAAATAGCGAAATTGGGCATTTTTAGATTCGCCAAATTGTATAATTTTAGGATATACTATCTCTGTTTTTTAATAACTATTCTATTTCTGCATTTTACGCAATCCAATACACGAATTTAAATTATAATAACTCAAATTGTATACAAAAAAATTTATAAAAATTTGATATTCTAAAACTACGTTATTAGACGAATTTAACAAGATCTCACATGACTTGTATAACTATGTCAAAAAAATAATCAAAGTTACTCAATGAATAGTAAACATTATACAAATGATGCAATTATATCTTATATAATTGTGTTAAAACATTAAACTACTTAATGAATAGTAAATACTATTTAAATGTTCCAATTTTTAAGAAACGGAGGGAGTACTTGTTAATTTCTATAGTGATCTCAAGTCATTGGGTGATCTAGGGAGAAGGACTTGCCCAAGCGGCCAAGCTCATGTCTTTCAATCTTAAAGTTGGATTTCGATTCTCCACACGGCCCCCTATCCCTCCCTTTTATCCCTTTATAATTTGTGTGGCATGAGCTCCAGCGACCCTTTCTCTGACTTCGGCTCCTCGACAAAAAAGAAAAAAGAAAAAAAAAGTCATAGGGTGATTTATTATCATATCCTTTATAAGAATATCCATTGACAGTTAATAGGTAATCTCAACAATTAGAAATTCTCAATTGGCCATGTTTAATGACAATATCTCTATATTTATCGGCTATGTATGTCAATTAGTAAATGAGATCTACTAATCTCTATCCAATAAAGACTATTACACACATATTTTAATAATTCATCAATCAAGACCAATTTAGATTCAATTTGTATAAAACTTAATTCTTATTATCATGATCTCTTAATCACCATATCAAATCTTTAAATTTAATCAAGGACCTCTTATCACAATGATATAAGTCAAAGACTGATAAATGTAAACGGGATTGGCTGCGGTGCAATCAACAAGACCCACAGCACATCAAGGCACCAATCTCAACCGTTCATTTAAAATCCAACGGTTCAAAATGTAAAATGGTAAAATTTTCCAAAAAATATACAACGGTCAAGTCGCTGAAATATACGTAGGTTGTTATAGCTAAAGAACATTGTCGCATGTCGCTGAAATACATATAGTCCGTCGCTGAAATACACGCACCACGTCACTGAAATACATACAGCTCATCGCTGAAATATGTTAAACCAAATAATTGAAGTTTTAACGTTTATGAAGTCGATGAAATGAACATTATCAAGTCGCTGCACCATACCCCAGCAACCAAAATTCGCAAATTCCAGCAACCAAAACTAACAGAAAAATGACCACCCAAGCCTGTCAATCCAACAGCTGCACCATACCATCTTCTACAAACAACTTTGAAACAATCGCTACACAAATTATCAGATCTCCCCGCTCAAATTAAGTTCAAACAGACCAAATCAAGGTACAGAAAGTCCATCAATCAGATTGTAGTTTCAAGCCACAAAATTCAAAATCAACAAGGAAACAAGCAGCAATTAACATAAAAGTGCAAAGGGATAAATAAATAAATAAATATTGCCGGTTGCCTCACTTGACAATTGACAATTAACAATCCTGAACAAGTAACCCTAACCGAACTTCATTCCACTCGGATGGGAGCGCAACTCGTAGGCCAACAAGTAACTCAAACTAAAAGCCTTAATTCACAGTCTCCAACTCAAAATCCCCAAATTGAACAAGGAAGATATATGATTGTATACCTTGAACAAGAGCGGGAGCGGGTAGTGCTGCCGGCAGACTGCAACTCGGGCATATGGCGGCGGCGCGATGGAAATAGATAGAGCGATGCAGATGACACTGGAGGAGGAGGCGAGGAAGGTGGTGAGATCAATTTTGAGAGGCGACGAAGGGAGTGTCATCGATTTTGGAACACGAAGCGCCGAAGTGTAAGGTGAGACAGAGAGGACACAGAAGAGGTTTTGGAGAGGGAACAGCGGCGGCGCCACCTCCCCCAGCAGGCCCTCCGTCATCGCGCCTTCTAGTCGCCGCCATTGTGGCGGCGACTGAGCTGCTTCCAGCGGGTCTCATTCGCAACAAGAGAAAAAGGGGAATGGGAACAGGAAAGTAGCCACCTTGAAGCTCCAAAAAATTGCGGATTCCTTCTCCACGTTCCAATTCCGACTGGCTGACAATAGGAGACTAAGAGAGGGAAAGTGGCGGAGGCGACGCGTGACTGCGGCGGGCGCCGATGGTTGCCCGTAACCAGCATGGCAACGACTGAAGTGAATTTGGCGAATGGTGCACCACCGTGGGACGGCGAGATATGTGAACGGTGACGGTAATTCAAGTGCGTAGGTGCCCAGGATGCGAAGGAGTTAGGTTTAGAGATGGGGATCGCAAGGCAGGGATGTGAAGAAGGGAAATTTAGGGTTGAAAAAGACGACGTTTTGGATAAAGAACTGTAGTACTGTAGTACTGTAGATCACGGTTCGCATATATATATAAGATATATGAAAACTTGTAGTTGAACTATAGCAATACAACATGAGCAATGGGATTCCAATAGAAAATGGAAATTGGTAGAGGTGGAAATGAATTCTCATTCATCATGATATGTCACATGTACTGATGTGCATATACATTGATCACTTGATTAGTTGATCGTAAACTTTACTACTTGGGATACTGCTATGGTGCAGATTATGAGGACGTTTGAGAGATAGCAGATTCGCTAGCGGATAGCGGATTTGGAGAGATAACAGAGACAATCGTTCTTTCAATCTGTTATCTACTAGCGAATTCGCTCGCTCCCAAACATCCTCTATGTAGGGTGCAGAATGTGCAGGGAGGGCATGAGTGTGATGACAATATATAATAGTGCTGGGACAGAGCGTTTTGGTGATATGTAATTAGGGTTAGGAATATATAACATTGATGCTAACTCTAATCACTCTCCTAAATGTCTCGTTCGTCTCCAATCTTTTTTATTACAAGCATATGGTTTTCTCCATACGTGCCTATTAATATGGGCTGAATGAGTTACATTTATAGCATGTTGTTTATGTCCCCTCTATGTTTTGTGCTGCTCCTATACAATCAGCATTAATGAACAAATAAATTACTACAACCAGAATTTACTTACGTAACACTATTACCACAATATTGTCCCTTTAAAAAGGGAGAGGATTATATCCTGATTCATGATTTACTGAATGTTTGGAATTCTAGCATTTTATGTTGTCTCGTTCAGTTGATTTATGGATTAAAAATTAAATTCATATTACCATTTATGAATAGATTTTTATGACTCAATTAAGTATAATGTTGCCATATATCAACCTTGCGGGGAGTATATCGAAGTCGGGTTTGGTATTTAGATATATTTTCTATCAATGATCTAGCAAATCCCCCCAAAATGGGAATTCAGACTGTGCCCATTATGTTGATTCTTAGAGTCAGATGCTGAAAGTCGTGGTCACCTTCTAGGCTTTATCAATATCCTATATCAATTATCGAGCAATCCGCCTTTCAGGTTGATTCAGAAAAAAGGATAGGTAGAAAGAAATCAAGGATGGTAGCAAGGAAGTCAAGCAAACAAGAAAGAAGGAACAGGCCAGAAATCCAAGTTCTAACTGGTTGATGTTTTATTAAAAAATAAGGACTTTGCGGCGCTTAGAGATTTAATTCATTGAAATTTCATCCAATAAAATGGAAGAATTATAAATCTCCAAAATAATAGATAGAAATACCGCAAATAGAGCCATTGCGACTCCCATAATAGATGGGAGGTGATACGACTCAACTCCAACATAATAGCTCTGATATAGCTAGCTCTTTTAGGTATTTGAATGTTGCCTAACTACTCGGGTCCATTTACGGTTATTGCTTCTGTGAACATATTCCATTATTTATATTGTTATGTGGTAGAACCCATAGATTATGAGATTTTTGCAGAGGTCATAGATCGTTTGCATTCCTGGTCAAAGTAAGAATCCATACACCTTGACGCAACGGCTACCTTTCAAGAGCTTTCAAGAGTAGATATTCCTTTATTTGTCCATAAATGAACCTAGGGAAATCCATGAACTCAATTTGATTATTCTTTGTTACTACCATGAATTGTGAATTGTCTTTTTTGATTCATCAATCACATAGGTGAATCTTCTCAAAAAACTTTTCAAGGAAGAACTGATCCCTTCTCTTACCACTAATTGAGTCGTGGATCTACCCCCCTCCCTTCTGCTTTGATTAACTAAATTGTAAAATGTAAGAAGTCTGTCTTCCTCTCTGGTCTTACTCTATTCTATTAGAATTGGATTCTATATTCTATATATATAGATATATAGCCAAATTTGGAAAACTTTGTGAAACAATGCATTATGATTAGCAATGACAGTGTTACGCTGCATATCCCGTTTTATTGGAACTCTCTTTCTATTTATTTTTGTTTCTAATTGGTCAGGAGCTCTTTTACCGTAAAAAATCATAGAATTACCTCACGGGGAGTTAGTCGCACCTACGAAGGGCCGTTATGCTCATTACTAAACTTGTTGAAGAGATGAAATATAACCAAGGTATATCTTTTTTATCAGAGATTGAATCGATCATCAGAAGAAGAATTAGGCCAAAGAGGCACTTTATGATCATAGAAATAAAATGTTAAACTTATTTGTTCTTGTTCATTTCTATTGCAACTAGATGGACTTTACCGAGATTGAGAATGGATCAACTATTAAATCTTGGGTGGAAATTTCTTTTACCTATTTCTCTAGGTAATCTATTATTAACAACTTCATTCCAACTTCTTTCGCTCTAAAGAAATAAGGTTAGTGTAATACCCGAGAATTTTCCAACATAAAATAAATGCAATAAATAAAATAAATAAATAAATAAATATAATAAACATGATAAAGGGATAAAGAATCATAAAAGATGAGAAATGAAATTTAAATTAAAAAGGAATCAAAATTCCAAGAACCCGGGAAGCCGGAGACAATTTAATTGAATAAACGGTTACACGGGGACCCGACATCGATGGGCTCAATAACTCGAGTCCAAACATAAATTTAGGTCTGAATAAAATTAAGATAGGAAATCGGAGCCCGAAGATACCCCGGAAATCCGAATCCGGGAACATAGAGGGATAGAAGTCCGAAAGAGAGGAGGAAACGCCCGACGGATCGCACGACCCGGCCCAGACCGAAGTCCAGGCCAGGACGGCGCGGTGGCCGCGCGCCCAATGGGGAAAACCGCGCCAAGAGCGCGCCACATGACAGATTTGTTTGTTGCGTGAATCTCTCGCCCGATTCCGGATTTTTCGACTTTCGGTTGAACATATCTCGACTCAAGACGCTTGGGGTCAGATCTTGGACGCCCTAGGTCTTAAATATCTATAAATAAACCCTCTTGGGAGCCCCGAACATCTTTACAAAACCCTACGAAATCTCTCTACACACAAAACCCTAATTCCGGAGTCGTCGGAGGCACAAAACCGAATCAAGGGACTGACTTGGACGAAAATTAGGAGTCTTCGATCATCGGGGTAAGATTCGAACCATTCTTGTCCATTCTTTTCCATTCAAGATTTGAAAACGAATCCTAATCAAACCTCTTTCCTATTCTAAACCCCGATCCGGACGCGTTGAGGAAAAACGAAGGATCTCGGAGGGAGAACGAAGAACGTGGAAGCCACGCCCCCGAATCATCGAGCCGAGACATCCGTAAATCAGTAAGTTAACGCTTACACGGTTTTGTGAGTAGTAAAAATATTCAAATCTAGAAACTTGAGCAAATCTTTAGTAAATCTGTCCATATGTGATTTTTAACGGTGCAACAGTTTTGTCTAATTTTTCCGAACCTTAAAACGACTTCAAACGGAAAAACTTAAAACACAAAAAACGTTCCTAAGACATAGATCTATGTACTGTAAAATTTTCATAATTTTTCATCGTGTTTTGATATCCGAAAACAACCACAAACAGACCTGCCTTGAGTTTAGATCTTGAAACGGTGACAGAACTTTAGTTCGAACTTGTTGGTGATTTCTACCTTGGATCTAGACCGATCTAGGCTTAGCGTTGAACATAAGAGTTGTAGATCTATGCGTTAAGAACACCTCCGTAAATTTTCAGAATTTTTCGTGATGATTTGATATATGAAATCCACCCGAAACCGAACTGCTAGGATGTGGATCTTGAAATCTTGACAGATTCTTGGCCCGAACTTGTTGGCGTTTTTGACAATAGAAATAGGATGAATTAGATCTTTTGCTGAACATGAAACTTGTAGATATATGTCTTAAGATGATCTCTGTCAAATTTCGTTAATTTTGGAGTTGATTTGCTGTGGTAGAATTCGAAATCTCTAAACTGTGACCTAGGAAATTCGGACAGATCTATACTTCTGTGAAAATTAGTGTTTTTGACCTATTTAGGTATCTCGGATTGTAAAAGTTAAAACACGAAAGTTGTAGATCTTGACGTGTTGGAGTCAGACGCGAAATTTCGGAATTTTTGAAATTAAATCTAATTTTAGACGCATTTTAGATTAAACTGTGGTTGACCGAGTCAAATCTTGAACTCTTGATGAAACTCGTGAAATTTGCGAAACTTGTTTGACCTGCGGGTTCGATTCCCCAGGATGTCCGTGTCAAACCTTGCGGGTTCGATTCCCCAGGGTGTGTTTAAGTTCTTGCGGGTTCGATTCCCCAAGGGCGATTGTATGTTCTCCTGCGGGTTCGATTCCCCAGGATTTCCGTGTCAAACCTTGCGGGTTCGATTCCCCAGGGTGTGTCTTTCTGCGGGTTCGATTCCCCAGAATATGTGTTGATTCCTACGGGTTCGATTCCCTAGGATGTATGTGAGTTCTTGCGGGTTCGATTCCCCAAGGGCGATTGTTTGTTTTCTTGCGGGTTCGATTCCCCAAGAAGAAATTATACTAGATTATATCGAATAAAAGAGGGATAGTGAAATCCTGAAATACTTAAATAGTTTCCTTATTTAAATTATGCCTTTAAATTATGTCTTGCGATTATTGTATCATGTTGTTGAATTATGATCTTATGGAAATCCTTGTCTTTTAAAATACGCAATTAAATTATTATTAGTTGGATAAATTAAATCATGGATATTATGCACATGTTTTTAAATTTAATTAAAGGCTTTGAAACCTCACAATCATGTTTGTGGTAACTTACTCAGCACGTAGTGCTGACCAAACCATTTTTATTTCCCTGTTTATTTCAGAGCTGAAGAATATGCATCATCATATGCATTCATGGGAAGTTTGGGGAAACAATTTATTTTTAAATGTTACGTTAGACTAGAAATTGCATGAACGGGCCTGTTTAACCCGTATTCTGGCCGTGTTGGCTATATTTAAATTCCGCTGCATTGTTCTTATGTAAATATTATTTTCCGCTGCAACTTTGATGTATTAATTTTTAAATTATATACAAATGGGCCGTTTGAATGTTTTAAATTCTGAAAAACCATAGCCTTGCATCTCCTTAGCAAGCTCGGAGAAACCGTGTCTTGCTAGGGAGGTGTGGCGGTGACATCCCGACCTGGGTGACCAAAAACCGGGGTGTTACAAGGTGGTATCAGAGCCCAGAATATTTTAAAGCTATCTATTTTAAAGAATATATCTGATACCAAAGTTGGTATCAGAGCCCAGAATATTTTAAAGCTATCTATTTTAAAGAAAATATCTGATACCAAAGTTGGTATCAGAGCCCGGCTATTTTTAAACTACTATTAATATTTTGACTATTATTTTAAATTTTAAAGTATTATTTCCATGGAGAAATTTTTATTTTAAAACCCATGGAAAAATATATATATATAGTGCATGAATTATTTTTGGGGGGAAATCATCATTTGCATTTGCATATTGCATTGCCTAAACTTAGAGAACTTAAAAGCGTGATATATTCTAACTTAGATCTCTGGCTACACCTAGATAACTTAGAGGCTTGACATCGAATTAGGAACGCTAACTAGAGACTGATCTTGCCTTAGTTCTAGATCGCGTTCATCTACGAGCACGCCTAAGCATAACAAATCTCGACCTTAGCCATTCCTATCCTTGTACGAATTAGAAAATTTCCTTATGTGGAACAATAAAAATCAAGTTTTTATTAAAACACTATTTATTCCAAAAATCTTATTTGGTTTCCCAAACAACAAATTCATTTCAAACGCACGACTCATTTAAACCTTGACCCGAACTTTCTTGAAAATAATGAATAGGCAGTTATGGGGACATAACTGAAGCCCTAAGGGGGAGAGGATGTGATACCCCGTAATAATTCATTTTTGGAGTTCGACTCGATTAGATGTATCCTAAATAAAAAAATAAATAAACAAATTCAAATTGTTTTGAACTACGTTATGGCTTGATCCCTTCACCGGGTACGTAGGCAGCTTAGAAGTTTTAATTCTAAGTTCAGTCACAAAATAATAAAACAAACAAAAGACTTTAGCACGAGAAAAGCCGAAACACAACTTCGAGGACGAAGTTGATTCTTAAGGAGGGTAGACTGTAATACCCGAGAATTTTCCAACATAAAATAAATGCAATAAATAAAATAAATAAATAAATAAATATAATAAACATGATAAAGGGATAAAGAATCATAAAAGATGAGAAATGAAATTTCAATTAAAAAGGAATCAAAATTCCAAGAACCCGGGAAGCCGGAGACAATTTAATTGAATAAACGGTTACACGGGGACCCGACATCGATGGGCTCAATAACTCGAGTCCAAACATAAATTTAGGTCCGAATAAAATTAAGATAGGAAATCGGAGCCCGAAGATACCCCGGAAATCCGAATCCGGGAACATAGAGGGATAGAAGTCCGAAAGAGAGGAGGAAACGCCCGACGGATCGCACGACCCGGCCCAGACCGAAGTCCAGGCCAGGACGGCGCGGTGGCCGCGCGCCCAATGGGGAAAACCGCGCCAAGAGCGCGCCACATGACAGATTTGTTTGTTGCGTGAATCTCTCGCCCGATTCCGGATTTTTCGACTTTCGGTTGAACATATCTCGACTCAAGACGCTTGGGGTCAGATCTTGGACGCCCTAGGTCTTAAATATCTATAAATAAACCCTCTTGGGAGCCCCGAACATCTTTACAAAACCCTACGAAATCTCTCTACACACAAAACCCTAATTCCGGAGTCGTCGGAGGCACAAAACCGAATCAAGGGACTGACTTGGACGAAAATTAGGAGTCTTCGATCATCGGGGTAAGATTCGAACCATTCTTGTCCATTCTTTTCCATTCAAGATTCGAAAACGAATCCTAATCAAACCTCTTTCCTATTCTAAACCCCGATCCGGACGCGTTGAGGAAAAACGAAGGATCTCGGAGGGAGAACGAAGAACGTGGAAGCCACGCCCCCGAATCATCGAGCCGAGACATCCGTAAATCAGTAAGTTAACGCTTACACGGTTTTGGGAGTAGTAAAAATATTCAAATCTAGAAACTTGAGCAAATCTTTAGTAAATCTGTCCATATGTGATTTTTAACGGTGCAACAGTTTTGTCTAATTTTTCCGAACCTTAAAACGACTTCAAACGGAAAAACTTAAAACACAAAAAACGTTCCTAAGACATAGATCTATGTACTGTAAAATTTTCATAATTTTTCATCGTGTTTTGATATCCGAAAACAACCACAAACAGACCTGCCTTGAGTTTAGATCTTGAAACGGTGACAGAACTTTAGTTCGAACTTGTTGGTGATTTCTACCTTGGATCTAGACCGATCTAGGCTTAGCGTTGAACATAAGAGTTGTAGATCTATGCGTTAAGAACACCTCCGTAAATTTTCAGAATTTTTCGTGATGATTTGATATATGAAATCCACCCGAAACCGAACTGCTAGGATGTGGATCTTGAAATCTTGACAGATTCTTGGCCCGAACTTGTTGGCGTTTTTGACAATAGAAATAGGATGAATTAGATCTTTTGCTGAACATGAAACTTGTAGATATATGTCTTAAAATGATCTCTGTCAAATTTCGTTAATTTTGGAGTTGATTTGCTGTGGTAGAATTCGAAATCTCTAAACTGTGACCTAGGAAATTCGGACAGATCTATACTTCTGTGAAAATTAGTGTTTTTGACCTATTTAGGTATCTCGGATTGAAAAAGTTAAAACACGAAAGTTGTAGATCTTGACGTTTTGGAGTCAGACGGGAAATTTTGGAATTTTTGAAATTAAATCTGATTTTAGACGCATTTTAGATTAAACTGTGGTTGACCGAGTCAAATCTTGAACTCTTGATGAAACTCGTGAAATTTGCGAAACTTGTTTGACCTGCGGGTTCGATTCCCCAGGATGTCCATGTCAAACCTTGCGGGTTTGATTCCCCAGGGTGTGTTTAAGTTCTTGCGGGTTCGATTCCCCAAGGGCGATTGTATGTTCTCCTGCGGGTTCGATTCCCCAGGATTTCCGTGTCAAACCTTGCGGGTTCGATTCCCCAGGGTGTGTCTTTCTGCGGGTTCGATTCCCCAGAATATGTGTTGATTCCTACGGGTTCGATTCCCTAGGATGTATGTGAGTTCTTGCGGGTTCGATTCCCCAAGGGCGATTGTTTGTTTTCTTGCGGGTTCGATTCCCCAAGAAGAAATTATACTAGATTATATCGAATAAAAGAGGGATAGTGAAATCCTGAAATACTTAAATAGTTTCCTTATTTAAATTATGCCTTTAAATTATGTCTTGCGATTATTGTATCATGTTGTTGAATTATGATTTTATGGAAATCCTTGTCTTTTAAAATACGCAATTAAATTATTATTAGTTGGATAAATTAAATCATGGATATTATGCACATGTTTTTAAATTTAATTAAAGGCTTTGAAACCTCACAATCATGTTTGTGGTAACTTACTCAGCACGTAGTGCTGACCAAACCATTTTTATTTCCCTGTTTATTTCAGAGCTGAAGAATATGCATCATCATATGCATTCATGGAAAGTTTGGGGAAACAATTTATTTTTAAATGTTACGTTAGACTAGAAATTGCATGAACGGGCCTGTTTAACCCGTATTCTGGCCGTGTTGGCTATATTTAAATTCCGCTGCATTGTTCTTATGTAAATATTATTTTCCGCTGCAATTTTGATGTATTAATTTTTAAATTATATACAAATGGGCCGTTTGAATGTTTTAAATTCTGAAAAACCATAGCCTTGCATCTCCTTAGCAAGCTCGGAGAAACCGTGTCTTGCTAGGGAGGTGTGGCGGTGACATCCCGACCTGGGTGACCAAAAACCGGGGTGTTACAGTTAGGTATTGAAACGAAAGACCCATTATTCAAGTAAATTACCAGACATCGAAAAAGAAAGACAGAAAAGAAGCAATAGGGATTTCTGTTTCAAGAAGTGAATGTGAATAATGCTTTCAAAAGAATCGGAAGAAAAAAGGATGGACAATTGATTATGTATCAAACCTTAGGTATTTCGTTGGTTCATAAGAGTAAACATCAAAGAAATCAAAAATACAACAAGAGAATAAGTACATTCGATCTAATAAGTATCTTGTATCAGAATTGAGAAATCGGATTTTTAGTATTCTCCTATTTATTACCCGCGTCTACTATTTCATCTTCCGTTTCCTTTTCGTTTGTTTCGAGAAATCTATCGATCAATTCCGATTCTTTCTTTTTTCTCTTGATTTTTTTCCGATCGAGATGTATAGATCATGTTCATGGATTAACGAAAATGTGCAAAAGCTCTATTTGCCTCTGCCATTTTATGAGTCTCTTCCTATTTAGATTAGTTTATAGACATAAAGGAAAGCCCTTAGAGAACCTTACTAATAGAAAGGCACTCAAGCATGCGAAGAAAGCTCGAAGAGCTTTTCTCGAGTCATTCTTCCATGCATTGCTGAAATTTAAAAGAAGTTCATCAAAATGTAAACGACTAAGTCCAAATGGTATCACGATTCAGATAAAGGCGTAACGATCTGGGCACTGTCTCGGAGAGAGGCTCGGTGAAGTAGACATGTCTGTGAAGATGCGGACTGCCTGCACCTGGACAGAAAGACCCTATGAAGCTTCACTAATCCCTGGGATTGGGCCACATATCTTATCTTTCTGGTTAAGGAATGGGAAATCCTTCTCCTGTTACATGTATCCAATTTTCATTTCATCCGGGAAAAGCCACCTTTTTCTTAACAATGCCCGATACTTTGAGATGCTCCTATTCAGAGTGAGGGTGCGAATCTTCCCTATTCGTCTCAGGTCTGAGAAATAGCGTAAATAATGGAATGAACTTATAATCATGGAATCGACTCGATCATCAGATTATAAGTTCATAACCCTAGCCCATTCCCGTTTTGGTCGGAACAGATTTACTAATTCTTTGAAGAAAGTCGAACTCCAGATGTACGGAAGGTGTACTTAGAGCTGCGCAGAGAGCGAAAAAAGAGAGCTTAGCTTGAAAAGACCTCCTTTCCGCTTTCATATTGTAATACCCGAGAATTTTGCAACATAAAATAAATAAATAAAATAAATAAATAAATATAATAAACATGATAAATGAATAAAGAATAATAGAAGATGAGAAATGGAATTTAAATTAAAAAGAAAACAAAATTCCGAAAACCCGAGAAGCCAAAGACAATTTAATCGAATGAATGGGTACACGGGGACCCGACACCGATAGACTCAATAACTCGAGTCCAAATATAAATTTAGGTCCGAATAAAATTAAGATAGGAAATCGGAGCCCGAAGATACCCCGGAAATCGGACTCGGGGAACATAGAGGGATAGAAGTCCGAAAGAGAGGAGGAAAAGCGCGACGGATCGCACGACCCGCCCGGACCGGAGTCCAGGCGTGAGTGGCGCGCTGGCCGCGCGGTTGATGGCCTAAGACCGCGCCACGACCGCGCCACTCTGGCAGCAACAAACCAAGCGAGATTTTCTCGCCCGAACGCGGATTTTTCGACTTTCGGTTGAACATCTCTCGACCCAAGACCCTTGGGGTCAGATTTTGGACGCCCTAGGTCTTAGATATCTATAAATAAGACCTCCTAAGAGCTCCGAATACATTCAAAACCCTACGAAATCTTTCTATACGTCGAAACCCTAATCCCGGAGCCGTCGGAGGCACAACACCGAGAGGAGGAACTGACTTGGACGAAATTTGGAGACCCCCGTCGCTGTGGTAAGCCTTGATCCATTCTTTTCCATATGTGATTCAAAAACGAATCCTAAATTCGATCTTTTTCTATTCCAAACCCCCGATTCGAATCGAGAGCGAAGAACCCGACAAACGGAGGACGGGAAGCCACGCCTCCGAATCGACGATCCCGGACACTCAACAATCTGTAAGTTAACTCTTACATGGTTTTGGGATGAATTAAAACGTTCGAAACTAAAAGATTAACAAGAAATCGAAAATCTGTCAATTTATGTTTTCTACCGACGCAACAGTTTTGATGAATTTTTCCGAACCTTAAAACGACTTCAAACGGAAAAACTTAAAACACGAAAAACGTTTCTATGGCTTAGATCTATCTACTGTAAAATTTTCAGAATTTTTAAAGACGATTTGATAGGTGAAAACCAACCGAAACCGAACTGCTTGAATCTAGATCTTGAAATTCTTGACAGAACTTAGGTCCGATCTTGATCACGTTTTTGACATAGGTTCCAGACCGATTTAGATCTTTGGCCGAACATGAAAGTTGTAGATAATTGTCTTAAGATGATCTCTGTAAAATTTCATTAAATTTGGAGTTGAATTGCTATGGTAGAATTCGAAATCTTTAAACTGAGTTATATGAAATTCGGACAGAACAGTACTTCTGTGAAAATTAGTGTTTTTGACCTATTTCGATATCTCGGATCGAAAAAGTTAAAACACGAAAGTTGTAGATCTCGACGTTTTGAAGTCAGTTGAGAAATTTCGGAATTTTTGAAATTAAATCTGATTTTAGACAATTTTTAGAGTAAACTGTGGTTTACCGAGTCAAAACTTGAAATCTTGTTGAAACGGTGAAATTAACCTTTAAGGTTGAAACGGATAGAAATTCTTTGAAATACGATACACGAAACAAGAAGATTAAAATATTACGGGTTATGACTAAGCTAGATACTGTCAATGTTCTCTGCGGCTTGGGACATAAGAGCCCAAGTGTATGTCTAGGTTGACGTAAGAGCCCTAGCGAAACAGTGATCGTATGGCTAGCGGACGGATTAACTCTAATTAGAAGATCGACCATGATACCTGTGGACATAAGAGCCCAGGCGTAAGGCTGGCGGACATAAGAGCCCTAGCGGTGGTGATCTCTAAAAGATATGAACCGAGAAGTTTATGAGAATTCCAAACCTAAATCCGTATTAAATTGTGTTTTTAAATTATGGCAACTTATTTAATTACGTTGGAAGCTATATTGATGATCTTATGAATCCCTATTTCTAAATTATGCGATTACATGAATTATTAAGCACATGTTTTCATTAAATTTAAATAAAGGCTTTGAAACCTCATAATCTTGTATGTGTTAACTTACTCAGCACGTAGTGCTGACCAAAACCGTTTTTTTTTTCCCTGTTTCTTTCAGAGCCGAAGAATATGCATCATCATATGCATTCATGGGAATTTTGGGGAAATGCTTTATTTGTAAATGATACGTTAGACTAGAAATTGCATGAACGGGCCTGTTTAACCCGTATTCTGGCCGTGTTGGCTATATTTAAATTCCGCTGCATTATACTTATGTAAATATTCTTTTCCGCTGCAACTTTAATGTACTATTTTTAAATTATATATAAACGGGCTGTTTGAATGTTTAAATTCTGAAAAACCATAGCCTTGCATCTCTTTAGCAAGCTCGGAGAAACCGTGTCTTGCTAGGGAGGTGTGGCGGTGACATCCCGACCTGGGTGACCAAAAACCGGGGTGTTACAAAGTGGTATCAGAGCCCAGAATATTTTAAAGCTATTTATTTTAAAGAAAATATCTGATACCAGAGTGGTATCAGAGCCCATAATATTTTAAAGCTATCTATTTTAAAGAAAATATCTGATACCAAAGTTGGTATCAGAGCCCGGCTATTTTTAAACTATTATTTTTAAACCATTATTATTTTTAAACTATTATTAATATTTTGACTATTATTTTAAATTTTAAAGTATTATTTCCATGGAGAGATTTTTATTTTAAACCCCATGGGAAAAATATATATATAGTGCATAAATTATTTTTGGGGGGGAAATCATCATTCGCATTTGCATATTGCATCTCTTTTATGTAGAGAACTTAGAATCTTTGCGAATTTGAACTTAGAATCTTGGCGAAGTTGAACCTAGAATCTTGGCGAAGTTAACTTAGATCTTTTGCTTGCACTAGATAACTTAGACGCTTCACATCGAACTAGAAACAATAACTAGAGACTGATCTAACCTTAGTTCTAGATCTCATTGATCTATGCGTTCGCCTAAACATAACAATCCTCGACCTTAGCCATTCCTACCCTTGTACAAATTAGAAAACTTCTTCATGGGGAACAATAAAAATCAAGTTTTATTAAAACACTCTTTATTCCAAACAACAAACCCGAAAATGTGAAATTAGAAATTTACGAAACGTCTCATTCGAGCGATCTACCTAAACCAAGATAAGCTAATCTATACACGTTATAACAGAAAATGGCGCCTAGGAGGAAACCAAGGAAGGTGAGTCCAAACGGCACTGACGCTAACCTTTCCAACACGCCCAACAACAGTGGAAGTCCTCAGAACCTAGGGGAGCAAGTGCCTCAAGCGCCCAATAATATGGAAGCACGTTTAAAAACTGTAGAGGAACTCCTTGTAGCCTTGGGAAATTCCGAGGTGCATAGGACGCAAACAGTACCTCCGCCAGTAGCCCGAGTCAACTACTTGGCATTAGTGAACCCTTACCACCCACCCCATTATGACGGCCAAGAGGATCCAGCCAAGTTGGAAGGATGGATCCGTACCTTTGACAAGCTCTTGAACGCTATCAAGTGCCCTGATGAGGAGAAGGTACACGTAGTGACCTACTACCTAGGAGGCGAAGCCGATGAGTGGTGGCAAAATCTCCAAGCGAATTCAGTGGAAGACGGAGAAGCCTACACCTGGGAAGAACTTAAGGAAGCTTTGAGGGAAAGATTCTACCCACTGAGCACCAAGACTGCGAAGTACGAGGAATTCATCAACTTAAAGCAAGGTGCACAAACGGTACAAGAATACTACACCAAATTCAAGGAGCTAGTACGGTTCGCTGCGAGGATAGTACCAACCGACTCTGACAAGGCTCAGAAATTCGAGATGGGTCTGAACCTTAGTATCAGGGAGATACTTGCAGTAGGACAATTCCCGAACCTGCAGACGATATATGATCGCGCCGTATCAATTGCTCGAATCCAGCAATTGAAGCGTAAGGAACATGGTGAGTCGAGCAAGGACTCGCAAGGACTTGAGAAGAAGGATCGGAAAGACAACAACAACAACTCTAGGAAAGACAATGGATCCCGAAGGAAGGGAAATAAAGGTCTCAACAACGGGGGAGACGACAACCGTGGTGCATTTATACCACGTTGCCCACGATGCAACCATGCACATCTGGTGCGCCAATGCCCGAAGCCTGGAACCTGCCGTAGGTGCGGCAAGCTTGGTCACAAGGCTAGTGGATGTCGAACGCCAGAGGAGGCGATCGAAAAGAGAGTAGATTTGGTGAACGTTCAGCAAGGGGAGAGTGACGAGGAACAAGACCAAAACCCGAACCCTCTTGAGAATAATGAATAGGCAGTTATGGGGACATAACTGGAGTCCTAAGGGGGAGAGGATGTGATACCCCGTAGTCATTTATTTTTGGAGTTCGACTTGATATCATGTATCCTAAATCATAAATAAACAAATTCAACTTGTTTTGAACTACGTTATGGCTTGATCCCTTCACCGGGTACGTAGGCAGCTTAGAAGTCTTAATTCTAAGTTCAGTCACAAAATGATAAAACAAACAAAAAGACTTTAGCACGAGAAAAGCCGAAACACAACTTCGAGGACGAAGTTGATTCTTAAGGAGGGTAGACTGTAATACCCGAGAATTTTGCAACATAAAATAAATAAATAAAATAAATAAATAAATATAATAAACATGATAAATGAATAAAGAATAATAGAAGATGAGAAATGGAATTTAAATTAAAAAGAAAACAAAATTCCGAAAACCCGAGAAGCCAAAGACAATTTAATCGAATGAATGGGTACACGGGGACCCGACACCGATAGACTCAATAACTCGAGTCCAAATATAAATTTAGGTCCGAATAAAATTAAGATAGGAAATCGGGGCCCGAAGATACCCCGGAAATCGGAATCGGGGAACATAGAGGGATAGAAGTCCGAAAGAGAGGAGGAAAAGCGCGACGGATCGCACGACCCGCCCGGACCGGAGTCCAGGCGTGAGTGGCGCGCTGGCCGCGCGGTTGATGGCCTAAGACCGCGCCACGACCGCGCCACTCTGGCAGCAACAAACCAAGCGAGATTTTCTCGCCCGAACGCGGATTTTTCGACTTTCGGTTGAACATCTCTCGACCCAAGACCCTTGGGGTAAGATTTTGGACGCCCTAGGTCTTAGATATCTATAAATAAGACCTCCTAAGAGCTCCGAATACATTCAAAACCCTACGAAATCTTTCTATACGTCGAAACCCTAATCCCGGAGCCGTCGGAGGCACAACACCGAGAGGAGGAACTGACTTGGACGAAATTTGGAGACCCCGTCGCTGTGGTAAGCCTTGATCCATTCTTTTCCATATGTGATTCAAAAACGAATCCTAAATTCGATCTTTTTCTATTCCAAACCCCCGATTCGAATCGAGAGCGAAGAACCCGACAAACGGAGGACGGGAAGCCACGCCTCCGAATCGACGATCCCGGACACTCAACAATCTGTAAGTTAACTCTTACATGGTTTTGGGATGAATTAAAACGTTCGAAACTAAAAGATTAACAAGAAATCGAAAATCTGTCAATTTATGTTTTCTACCGACGCAACAGTTTTGATGAATTTTTCCGAACCTTAAAACGACTTCAAACGGAAAAACTTAAAACACGAAAAACGTTCCTAAGGCTTAGATCTATCTACTGTAAAATTTTCAGAATTTTTAGAGACGATTTGATAGGTGAAAACCAACCGAAACCGAACTGCTTGAATCTAGATCTTGAAATTCTTGACAGAACTTAGGTCCGATCTTGATCACGTTTTTGACATAGGTTCCAGACCGATTTAGATCTTTGGCCGAACATGAAAGTTGTAGATAATTGTCTTAAGATGATCTCTGTAAAATTTCATTAAATTTGGAGTTGAATTGCTATGGTAGAATTCGAAATCTTTAAACTGAGTTATATGAAATTCGGACAGAACAGTACTTCTGTGAAAATTAGTGTTTTTGACCTATTTCGATATCTCGGATCGAAAAAGTTAAAACACGAAAGTTGTAGATCTCGACGTTTTGAAGTCAGTTGAGAAATTTCGGAATTTTTGAAATTAAATCTGATTTTAGACAATTTTTAGAGTAAACTGTGGTTGACCGAGTCAAAACTTGAAATCTTGTTGAAACGGTGAAATTAACCTTTAAGGTTGAAACGGATAGAAATTCTTTGAAATACGATATACGAAACAAGAAGATTAAAATATTACGGGTTATGACTAAGCTAGATACTGTCAATGTTCTCTGCGGCTTGGGACATAAGAGCCCAAGTGTATGTCTAGGTTGACGTAAGAGCCCTAGCGAAACAGTGATCGTATGGCTAGCGGACGGATTAACTCTAATTAGAAGATCGACCATGATACCTGTGGACATAAGAGCCCAGGCGTAAGGCTGGCGGACATAAGAGCCCTAGCGGTGGTGATCTCTAAAAGATATGAACCGAGAAGTTTATGAGAATTCCAAACCTAAATCTGTATTAAATTGTGTTTTTAAATTATGGCAACTTATTTAATTACGTTGGAAACTATATTGATGATCTTATGAATCCCTATTTCTAAATTATGCGATTACATGAATTATTAAGCACATGTTTTCATTAAATTTAAATAAAGGCTTTGAAACCTCATAATCTTGTATGTGTTAACTTACTCAGCACGTAGTGCTGACCAAAACCGTTTTTTTTTCCCTGTTTCTTTCAGAGCCGAAGAATATGCATCATCATATGCATTCATGGGAATTTTGGGGAAATGCTTTATTTGTAAATGATACGTTAGACTAGAAATTGCATGAACGGGCCTGTTTAACCCGTATTCTGGCCGTGTTGGCTATATTTAAATTCCGCTGCATTATACTTATGTAAATATTCTTTTCCGCTGCAACTTTAATGTACTATTTTTAAATTATATATAAACGGGCTGTTTGAATGTTTAAATTCTGAAAAACCATAGCCTTGCATCTCTTTAGCAAGCTCGGAGAAACCGTGTCTTGCTAGGGAGGTGTGGCGGTGACATCCCGACCTGGGTGACCAAAAACCGGGGTGTTACACATATTGACCTCTGGAAAATAAAATGAAACTTAAAAAAAGATTATTTTGATCCAACCATCTCTTTGTCTACTTGCAATCAGACCTTTTGAATATCAACTAACTAATGACATAATATCTTATTAGGAATTTAGTAATGGTTGAATTTCGGTGGTTAGTCTGATGGGGATTCAGTAGGACTTCTCCTTTTTTTTATGCTAGAGGCAAGAGGCCCTTCTAAAGCCTTATCCTTCATCTGTATTTGACTTTCCTTTTTCGGTTGATGAAATAGAGGTTGACGGGGACGAAGTTTAGAAATCATCAATTGAGTTCAAGACTTTCTCTCCTCACCTTGTTTAGGGATTCAAGGCGTGATGATAAAAATTCTCTTATTTCTTTTCTTTCTAGCAAGAGAGTTAAATGAATTGAATATCCATTTTTTCACGCAAGGATGGTTCTGGCGCTGCTATCCCTACTAAAATCAATCCGAAAGTTCCCCCCTACTGAAATTTTGAATCCAGATTTTTCATTCTTTATTGGGCTAGATTTCGGGGAGATATGTAAGGAAATACTTTTTCATTTATATGAAATTTGCTAGATATCTAAATAGATGTATTTTATTATTTTAATAGGGTAACTTCCTTGTTCGCCTAAAAGTAAAAATCTCCAACTCCGTAGTGGTGAATAATAATAATAGTAATAAAAATGAATACGTTGCTCTCCTTTCCGGTCTGTGTGACTTGTGCCGAATGTGATTAATTACATGCTACAACTCTCCTTTTTTCCGTGATGGTCTGTTTTTCAGTATCAAAGTGCTGCTTTTCATGTTCAACATGATAAATTTTTGCTTTCATGTACTGACACTGTGTGATCAATTTTTGAATGTGATTTATTACCTAATAAATCTCCCCCTTTTTGTGATGGTTTATTGTCCAGTATCAAAATGTTGTATTTCCCCTTTAACATGATAAATATTTGATTTCAATTGCTAACCCTGTGTGACTCGTTAAGAATGTGATTCATTGCGTACTACAAATCTCCATTGTCCGTGATGGTCTGTTTTTGAGTATCAAAGTACGATTTCCCCTTCAACAATATGATGAATATTTCATTCCTTGTGCTAGTTATGCCATCAACTTGTGCTATAAGACTTGTGGAGTGGGATGTCACATTTGATTATGTATTACATTCTGTTTTTGTATTCTATTGTGCCATTTACCTACCATTTCATGTTGTATGTGGTAATCATGTGCTTGGTTACACTATTTTTTTTTTAAACGTGATGGATTTGTATCTACATATGATGTTCTTTTAATAAATTCAATGTTCTATGCAACAAACTGATAAATTCACTGTAACCCAGGCACAATCCATAAACAGTACTTACATGGTAAATTGGTAATTAACAATATTGAATCTTATTTATTCAATATAATCAAATATATACTATTTTTTTTGGATGTGTGTATGCAGATGCAATATTCAAATCAAACCATGATTAATGGTAGGGGTGAAAGCGGTATGGTAAATATCCGACCGATTTGATGCCGTATCCGATTAAATTCGAATTCGAATCCGTATCCGACTATCCGGCTGGATACCGCATTCATATTATTAAAATCCGAATTCGTATTTTAATATCCGAATTCGTATTCGTATCCAAAAATATTTGACCGGATCCGAAAATATCCGACCGTATCTGAAAATTGATAGGATATTATCCGGATTTTAAATATGGATATCCGAATATATTAATATATTATTATTTATTAACTAAGAATTATCAATAATTATAAAAAAAATATCAAATTATCCGATAATTTTTATAAAAATTATTATATTTTTACAAAAGATTATAAAAAATTATCCGATAATCTATATCCGATTGAATCCGTATCCGTCATATATCTGTCATGTATCCGTAACATATTCGTAATCCGAAATATCCGAAACTGTATTCGATCCGGCCCATCCGTATTCGATTCCGAATTCGGAAAAAAAATATGAATAATATCCGTGTCCGATACTATCCGACCGTATCCGTACCGTTTTCATCCCTAATTAATTGGACTATGAATCTTGCAGAAAACACAAATATTGAGTCACTCACCCTTGGAAGATCCAAACACGAAGTATGATAAAATATTAATTAGAATATAGAAGTTTTATTGTTTAAATTGCTCAATAATATATATATCCACTGAGGAGTGAGGAACGAAACCCATCTCATCATTTCACAAAAGGTGAGGCAGACCAACCCCCCACACACCGGTCTCCAACACCAGCTGTATCATGACCTCATAAGTTCTGCTAAGCAACAAATCATAAGCAATGAATCAGGGTAAAAGGTGGGTGATATATTCACAATTAACGGGGTAGACTATATTACAGTGCTATAATAATTAATATCCGATCATCATCGCACTCACCTTAGTCACACATTCAAACGAAAGTGTGTTAGTCTCCCTAATCTGAGAACACTTAGCTTTGGAGACACGGCTTTCCCTTCCACAGAGAGCTACATCGTGTCATCGCCTTCTTCTTCACACTCGGCTGCGAAGTCATTCAAAATGGTGCACTGTACTCTTCAACTTTGTCAGATAGCCTGTCATCCTCATCGCAGCCATGGCCGACTATGCCGCCGTCTGTGTTCATTTCGTCAAGGAGAGAAGCATTTGGATCCATCATCACGTTCTCTGTTGAATGTTGCAGCAGTATAACCACGAGCCGTTTTGCATCATAATTTTCCCATCATACGTTTTTGTATTAATTAATCACCATAAATCTTGCATTTAATTTGGGCAACACGGGATCTTCTTTCCATATTACTAAAGGTGGACAAATATGACAATAATTAATAGAATCTCTGCACAGCACAAACAATACACATATAGCACATTCAGGAAATCAGGAATGGGGATATTCAGGACTGTAACCAAGCCGCGGGGTTTCTTAAAACATTTTTATGTTAAAAAATAACGAATTAAAACGGTTAAAGCATTATCATCATTCAAAACAGATCACAACCCCACGGGGACAAATTTCATTTAAAATCAACAGATATTTTGCTTAAATTCCAAAAGTTGCATATGGTGGGGGTGTTGGGGTTAGAATCCTCACCCGCCCCCTATCCCTCCCCCCGGTTGTCCTATACCTCCCCGTTGTTCCCTAATTTATGTGGAATGGGCTCTCACCACTCATTTCTTTAATGGCTACTCAAGTAAAAAAAATGTTGCATATGTTCTTTAAGAAGTCTCAGACAAGTCTCCGTGTTTCAAACAAAACAATTTTTCTGCTTAAATTATTCCTCTGTCCCACTTGATCTTCTAATACTATTTTCCCCTCAAAACATAATTCAATCACGGCCCAACTATGTATACTCTGGTACCCTTTCTTGCTGTGTTTTGATTGGAACCTAATTGTAGCTCTGTTTCAAACAAAATAATACTAATAATATTCAATATAAATAAACCATGTCCAAATTCAGACATCACATTGAAAACGATGGCATCCATTATTGTAATAAAATAAATCTTAAAAAACGAAAGCATACACAAGCAATGACAACAGCTTATCTAAAGTCGCTTGTAGCCTTCTTGTCAGTCGACGTATCCCAGTAATTAAATTTACTCCTCTGTCCCATTTAACTTGTCTTGTTTGACTTCTGCACCTTTTCAATCTCTAATATCTCAAAATATGCACAATGAAATTTTTTGTAAATTATATATTCTAAAACTACGTGATCATACGATTCTAACAAGACCCAACTCGATTATTTTTTTCAAATATATAAATACAATATAATTGAGTCAAAGTGAAACAATAAATAGTGTCAAAAAGTCAAACAAGACACGTTAGGCGGGACGGAGGGAGTATTATTTTTGCGGTAAACGCAACTTGTTGATATCCCCGGCGTCTTCCACGTGTCACTTTGTGATTGGCTCTTCTTCGCATCATTATTTCCTCTACACTACCTCGCAACAGAGGCCTTACCAAAATTAACCAAATTTTCACTGCCAAATACAATCATCGCATGGATTCTCCATTCGACGAGAGCTGCTGTTGGCCAGATTTTATCGACTACGGAGGCCTCCTCGACGACGTCATCGGAGCCTCTGCCGTCTCCGTTTCCACGCCGGAGAATCAGTATTGGAACCATCAGCTGCAGTTGCAGAGGCGAGTGCCAGAATTAAGTTATTTAAATTTTATTGAATTTTTACTGAATATTGATCTGTTTGTATTTAGAAAATTGGGAGACTTACTTTTCTGTGAATTTGATCATTTTTTGTTCCCTTTTCTGTTTGCACCATTAAGTTTTTGTATCTTACAATTGCAGTGGCTGTGTGGATATTGATGCTTCATTCAGTGTTACTTCATCACAAGTAAGTGAAAGTGCAGAAAAGGAATGTTCCAGGAAGAGGTAAACAGAGAAGTGAATTGTCATAGAGGATTTTGATCATTGAATTTTGGTGTCTTGCTTTTGTAAAATTGAGAATTGTGAAGGCTACGATTATTTGAGTGATTGAAATCTCATAAGTCAAACTTTAGAGCAGAGCAAAAATGTCTCCAAGCAGACAACAAATTTGGATAAGAACTGAAGGAGACATGTCTTGTTTCACTATCTATGTTGGTTGTGTTCTGTAGGGATCGCGATAGCAAACCGTCTGGTCCAATAGCAACCAGAGCATCCCGCGAGAGAATCCGGAGAGAAAAATTGAATGACAGGTTTGGATTTCGCAGTCGTTTTATGTTCCTACGTGCTCCTATCATCAGACACCCCTATTATTAGTATTACAGATCACTGAATTTGTACAATACATGTTGTGGACTTGTTCTTATCACTTTGCTGAATGCCAAAATCAATACATGTGTTCTTTGTCTTTGATGCAGGTTCGCCGAGTTGTATGCTGTTTTGGAACCTGGAAAGCCTGTCAAAACCGATAAGTTGGCTATACTGAACGACGCCATCAGAGTTTTGAACCAGCTGAGAACTGAATCAGAGGAATACAAAGAAATGAATTTGAGTCTTCTGGAAGAAATTCAAAATTTGAAGGTTAGAAACAATTCTGTTAGTGAAAAGTCTTTTTTCATTTGTAGTTTTCTGCCAATTCGATCATTTGCTTAAAGTTCTTAATTAGCCTTCTTGGAAGAGCCAATTTTGTATATCTGCCCGGATCTGGTCATGTTGATTTGGAAACAGGCAGAGAAAAATGAACTTCGACAAGAGAAACTGATGCTCAAGGCAGATAAAGAATGGATGGAGCATCAACTGAAAGCAATGAAGGTTCCATCGACAGGGTTCTTGCCTGCGCCACATGCACCGATGTACCTGTCAGAGGTAAACAAACTGCCTGTCATCCCCAGCTATGGCTTAGTCCCAATGTGGCAGTACATCCCCCCATCTTCCCGCGACACTTCTTGCGACCATGTGCTCAGGCCTCCAGCTGCTTGATGTTTGAATAACAAAATTTATGCTCCAAAACAAAATACACCCTGGAACTAAGAAATGTTTAAAACCACCATAGATGTTTACCTTACCTGTAAATATATGTTAAAACAAATCTTGGTTGTTTTTGCTATCTACACTTAGTGTTCCATCCTCATGGAACATTGAGCTACTCAGCAAGTTTTAGTTGCAATTTGTAAGGATGGAGAGCTGCATCGTGTGTGCTACTTTACATGAAGGTTATGAGCAAAAAACTTGTCGCGTATATGTTTTTCTTTACTTTTCATTGATCTAGCACACTTGAACTCAAGCTTGAGCTTGTGTTCTTGAATCTAGCAAGCACGATATATCACAAACACGTGTGCGCAAGTCAAACAAGCACAATACATCAATAAGAAACGATGTTTTGGGTCAAGCCTCGGTGAAGAGCTATATTTCTTCCTTTCCCTTTTCTCTATGTAGGACTTTGGCTTCAATGCTCTTAAATCAGACACAAACATCACCAAGAGAAACAATCTTAGTAAGATCATCTCCAACCCACCCTGCATTTTGGCAAAAATGCAGGGTGGGAGGCAGGGTGGGTTCTCCAACCCACCCTGCAAAAATGGAGGTCCCTCCCTCTCAAGAGGGAGGGATCTACAGTGTTCCGCCCCTTTGGGCGGAACACTGTTCACACCCGCTGGGTGTTTTTTTTTTTTTTTTTTTAAATAGGTTTTATATGTTTGTGAAATTGTGTTTTGACCCCCAAAGGGTTAAAATGAAATTATTGAAGTTTATTTTTTATTTTTAAAATTTATATTTTAATTCTTTTATTTTATTTGTATTTTATTTTTATAATTTAAATATATTTTGTGCATAAATATTGTTGAATCACTTAATTTAAATATTAAACACTCATTAAATAATAATAAAAACTTGAAAATTACATAAAATGCAAACCTAACATAAAATTAAATACCAAATACAACATAAACTTCAACACCTAGTACAACATAAACTTAAACACGCATAGTACAACATAAAATTCTTCACTCAATAATCACCCAAATTGGTTCCATCATCCCCACCGAAATTGTTGAAAATTTGACTAAAAAGTCCCGACGAAGAATCTTCCGGTGGATTTCCCATTCGGTTGCGCATGATTTTTTTCCTTCTCCTGTTTATAATAAGCATATGTAGTAGGATCTGTGATGGCACTCAAGTCTACCGACATTATTTTATCTTCTCTTTTAGCTTGATGCAATGCCATTTTTTCTTGTTGGATTGCCAATTTTTTCTGTTCAAGCGCAAAGTACTTCTCTCTTTCAACAACATTATCCTTCATCATTGCTTGAATTGTTGCATTGTGTTCATCCAACTTGGCAAACTCAGCACCATATGCATCATCATTTTTTCTTTTGGCCTTTGCTTTTTTCACCCCCATTGGTCGTTCATGAGAAGATCCATCAGTTTCCGTAGCTAAAGGAAATGATGTTACATCAACATTATCATCAGATAAGTTAATATTAAATGATGAAATTCTAGGAGAGTCGGATGTAGCATTTTCCGATGATGATGACACATGGGTAGAGAAATTTTTTCGAGCAATTTTATGTGGATTCCTTAGTTCATTATGATCTTTAAACTTTTCTAAATTCCTCATTATCTCAAAAACATGATCGAAATGAAATCCTTTTTTTGACCCTGCTGGATACCTTTTGAACATGTCTCTAGCCATCGCTAACTGCACATAATAATTAAGAATTAAATATATTTGTGCACATGAAAAGCATATATAAAGAATACATAAATATGTAATACTTACAGTATCAATTTCTGATGTTCCACTCACTTTCAGGTCTTCAGCATTTTTAATACAACTCAGAAATAACTTACACTGCGTTTGGATCAACGAAAATCGACCCTCCAATGATTTTAAAGTATGATAGTGGGGAACCTCCGGTGCTACATCCTTCTTACGTTGCTCATTGAATGCCTCAACAATTCGATTCCAAAAGGCTTCCTTGGACTGGCCTCTGCCTGTAATCGAATCTTGAGTGAAATCGGAATAGATATTGCATAGTAACTTATCTTCTTCATCGGTATATGCAATTGCTCTTTTAGACATGATTTAAAAATTAAACAAAGTGAAAGATGATAGGCAAGTAAATATAAAATAGAAAGAGTTTGAAGTGTGATTTGGGAACATTTGGTTACATAATTTATAGACAAGTGAATGATGCACAAAACCCAAGTCCGGATAGGGTTGCACACAAACCCTATCATAGATTTGATAACTTGACCAATCCAAGCCATCCATTTAGATTTCTTTCTTCACAACCATTAGATGAACGATTCTTTATCCAAGAAAGTGGACAATGAATTGATTACTTGTGTCTTTATTCCAACTCCATAATGCACAAAAACCCAAGTCCGGATAGGGTTGCACACAAACCCTATCATAGATTTGATAACTTGACCAATCCAAGCCATCCGTTTAGATTTCTTTCTTCACAACCATTGGATGAACGATTCTTTATCCAAGAAAGTGGACAATGAATTGATTACTTGTGTCTTTATTCCAACTCCATAATGCACAAAAACCCAAGTCCGGATAGGGTTGCACACAAACCAAGTAAGGGATTTGATCCCGTGACCAATCCAAGCCATCCATTTAGATTTCTTTCTTCACAACCATTGGATGAACGATTCTTTATCCAAGAAAGTGGACAATGACTTGATTACTTGTGTCTTTATTCCAACTCCATAATGCACAAAAACCCAAGTCCGGCTAGGATTGCACACAAACCAAGTAAGGGATTTGATCCCGTGACCAATCCAAACCATCCATTTAGATGTCTTTCTTCATAACCATTGGATGAGATATGCCATCCAAGTAATGGATCATTGGCCAATCCAAGCCATCCATTTAGATTTCATCATTCACACAACCATAGGATGAGATATGCGTTATCCATATCTTCTTCTTCATATATTCTATAAATTGATATGGGGTTTACACGAAAAATCATCCTAAACTTTCTGTTAATCACTTATATTCCAATATGAATTTCTTTAGTGTTGGTGGTGTTTCATTTCAGAGTTCATCTTCTTCATCTGATGAAGGTGAAGAGCAGCAGTTCCCATTTATGAATTCGATTGATGCAGATGAAGCAATAATGGAATCATCAATTCAAAGAAATAATCTTTTCCGGCGTTGCTTCGACATACCTCAACCAATTCACGGTGGCTCTGTTCCAGGTCATGTAGTTGTTAATCGTAATCGTGAGGAAGCAGATTTGAGATTATTTAATGATTATTTTTCAACTAATCCACTGTATGATGAACAAACATTTCGACGAAGATTTCGATTATCTCGAAGTTTGTTTCTTAGAATTGTTGATGCAGTGAAAGATCATGATATATATTTTACACAAAGACGGGATGGTCTTGGGAGGCTTGGCTTGTCTACCTATCAAAAAGCAACTGCAGTTTTCCGGGTGCTAGCATATGGTGCACCAGCGGATTCCACTGACGAATACATAAAGATAGGTGAATCAACAACTATTGAATGTGTTAAAAGATTTTGTCGTGCAGTTGTAGAGATATTTTCAGAACGCTATCTCAGAGCCCCCAATGAAGCTGATATTGAACGATTGCTTCATATTGGTGAAAGCCGTGGTTTTCCTGGTATGTTGGGTAGTTTGGATTGTATGCATTGGGAGTGGAAAAATTGTCCAACTGCTTGGGCAGGGCAATATGCAGGGCGCAGTGGAAAACCATCTATAATTCTTGAAGCTGTGGCGGATTATGACCTTTGGATTTGGCATGCGTATTTTGGTATGCCGGGAACTAATAACGATATTAATGTTTTAAACTCATCGACATTGTTTAGAGATCTTACTTCGGGTGTTGCACCTCCCGCACGGTATAACATTCAAGGAAAACAATATGAAATGGGTTATTATTTAGCCGATGGTATTTATCCTAAATGGGCCACTCTTGTACAAACTATTAGTAACCCGCGTGGCCCGAAAAAAAAATTATTTGCACAAAGGCAAGAATCTTGCAGGAAAGATGTAGAGCGCGCATTTGGAGTTCTACAATCACGCTGGGCGATCGTGAAAGGACCAAGTCGTTATTGGCATAAAAATATTTTGCATGATATAATGTCTGCGTGCATTATCATGCATAATATGATAATAGAAGAAGAACGTGATATTAGCGCGCCAATAAGAGAGTATCAAGAGGCACCGCTCCCATCCGTTGAAAGGGCAACAAATCAAGATGAATATCATCAATTTCTCGAGCGATACACTCGAATCAGAAGCAGGGATGCACATTACGAACTACGTGATGCTTTGATTGAGCATATATGGGAACAATATAGTAACTCAGATGATTAATTATGTTGTATTATTGGATTTGCGTAATTAATGTTATGTGTTCTATCTATATTATATGATAAGTGTTGTTTCGTAATATTACGAATTTATTTTATTAAAAGTATTTTTTCATTAATTTATGTTATCAGATAATTAAAAATTACTAAATAAATTTAAATAACAATAATGATATAAAATAATAATTTAGAATATTATTGTGAAGTGGAATATGTAAAAATTATAAAATGTTGGGTGTTATTTGTAAATAAGAAAAGTAATATAAAATAATACTTCATATGAAATGGAATATGTGGGGAATATTCTTTGACCCTGCAAAAATGGAGGGTTTGGGTTGGAGATGCAGTTACTGTAGCAGTCCTGCAAAAATAGAGATTTGTACTGTAGCTCCTGCAAAAATGGAGGGTGTGGTTGGAGATGGCCTAAGCAGGAAAAGCAAACCTCTTGCAAGAAGCCACAACATGATGTTTGCAGAAATAGAAATCGTTCTCCAGCTTAAGAAAGCCATTGCAATACCCATTTTATATTTTGTGCATTGTACACCCAAACTGCAGACATCCAAATCGTTAAAGTATAGTACAGTTATGCAGGCCGTGGATGCTGCTGCTGCAAGGGACAATGTTGTTGTGATCTATCCACAAATGATAAAACATTATGTAAGAAGGCAACCAAAAGTCACAGGATTCCTCTAGAGTATTAAGGACAAGAATCTAGGCGACATCTAGAAACTAACCCAATCACCGAATACAAAGATGCTGACAAGAGCATAGTTGTGGACAACCCTCTTCTTCAACAATACATAGGCATCCGCACAAGCAAGCATTGAACTCCAAAGCACTTGTGCAGCCATTGCAGCGATTAAGTAGCTAGAAAAGATTAAAAGTGCAATGAGGTTAACACTGATATTCAAAGTAAAGGATAAGATTAACTTCAATCATAATTCATAAGGTCAGAAATCTCTTTAAGTCATCCCTTCGACTTTATTCTGGTGGCACAATCCTACTATTTATTGTATGACGTTTTAAAGGGAATCATATCATAGCGCCAAAATCATTTCTACATGAGACAAACAATGCTGTAACATAACAGAGTAAGTCATCCCTCTGATCTTTATGTATCATTTTTTTTTACAATGGATAATGTTTCAGAATCGTGCATATTTTTATGGGGAGCACCGCCATCGCTCTCACACACACATAAACAGATCGACAAAAAGACTGTTACCAATGGCAGTGTGTGTTATATGCGAAGGACAAAAAGAATAACCAGAAAGCCGTGTAATTGAAGAAAGCGTTGGTAAAGATGACAGAAGCAATAGAAGCGGCTGCAAAGAAGAAGCACTGAGCGATTCTGAGAGTGAGTCCAGTACAAGTCCCTGCAAAATCTCTCATTTTATAGTATCTACGTAAACCCTAGTTCCTCCCCCAATTTCCCCAAACACTAACACGCCCTCTCCACTTGCACTTGTATTAGTACCCTACTACCACCCAATTTCCTTCCAAAGCAAAAACACAGATATTGAAACAGAATATTGGAAATCGAAGAAAAGAAAAATTTTCCCAATCCTAAGGGGTGGAGCAATTATGAAGAATGGTTAGATGGTGGTGTTAGGTCCACGGGAAGCAAGAGATATACTTTATGCGATGGTTCACTGTAAAGAATAAACTCAGACAACAGACCAACAGATTATTATACCAAGGTATAAGATAAGCACAGCGGAGTAAGATGCATAAAGTAAGTCAGCGAGATAAGTAATTGTTGACCCGTCCGGCCTTGGGCCTACGTTTGGGGATACCAATTCAGGAGGTTATTTTACTATGTGTTTAAACGATGGTGTACAACCACACACACTATTACAATAAAGAGAATGACTTCACCCTAATCTCCAGGCAGATAGTTGTTGTGACCAGAAGCTATCCCAAGTTCTGGTATAGGTCTCTCCACCTATTTCGACTCCCCAAAGCTGACCCGCCTTGAGTTTTCCCTGAAGAAGTCTGAGAAGCACCCCTCTGAAACAAGAAGATATGAACGGTGTAAGCTTGTCTCATGTGAAACATTTGGACAGTCTCTTCAAGTGATTTAACAATCTGCAAACAATCACAGATATGTCCAAGGCTATTCGATCTTACAGCAACAGATGGGTTCGGTGAACAGAGGGCTGCAAATCGATAGCTTTTTCTCCATTCCCCTGAAATCCCTTTTTTACCAGGTAGCACAACATTAAAAAAATCTAGCTGTTGGGAGGTCAGTACTTTGAATTTGAATTTCTTTCCTGTGTTGAGATTTGACAGGTTGAGTGTGAACTTGTTCAAACTCTATTTCTCTAATCTGGGAAAGGAGTCCTGTAATAAAATGTTAGTAAATAAACTCCCCAGATTAGGAAAAGAGTCGTTGGGGCTGAAGCCAGTTTTTCAAATAATCCATGTCACACATGTAGACTGCTGCCATGGTGGTTCGATCATCGGTATTGAACTTCCGTCAAAATACATGACCCAACAATCTCCCCCTTTTTGACAGGAAATGAGCCGGCACACAAATACAACCGATGAAGAACCAAACAAGATTACAAGAAAAATAAATGCATCTCATTTACCCAACCACTGTGTACATTTCCCAAAAAGAATAAGCTCTTTAGAAAATATAACAATGTCAACATAGAGCTTGTACATTCAAATCACAGGAGGAAATATCCAGCAACCAAAAATCATCAGTTCAAAAACCATATATCGAAAAGAGATTAGAGTTAGAAAGATGTTACCAATCTCCAGAGGTTGTTTAATATAGCACGTTGAATTTGATCTCTCCAGATGTTGAATTATGGCATTCTAATCATCGGACCATGTGTCAGGCAACAAGGCTAAGCCTTGCTCATATTTGCTCTGCATTTGTGCAATTGACTCATGGACCAAGATATAAGATAATAGACTATCTTGAGGTGACATATTGGGTCGGTCCAATGGGTCTCTTTGGTCTCCCCCTAAAAATTATATTCCTGCAGCCCAAATCCTTAGCAAATAAACATATTGAACAAGTTTTGGGTTAGGAATTTGAACCGTTTACACAATGGGGGGAAATCCGATCAGCTTCATTCAGACAAAGTTGCAGATCCCAAGGTCTCTTCTTAATGATTCAACCTTGCTTGATTCGATCCTTGATGTGAAACTCATGGTTCCTTTGGCACACCATTCTCTTCTTGGAATGCTCCTTTTTACATCCTCATTCGGCCATATAACTGGTTTGCCAGATAGAGCATCTCTGGCAAGAATGTGGCAGGCTCCTGCTTTGTGACTATAATTGTGACAATACTCACATTCCAAAGGTACAGGAGGTGGAACACGTCGTCTGGTTATTCTCTTTGATCCTTTGACTTGATCGATGATCTCTTTTGTGCTTCTCATTGGGATCTCCTTAGGAATGGTTCATTCTTTAATAAAAAGCCTTTGAGTAGAGCTGGAACATTCCTTTGTATAACCAATTCCACGTCTATCACCATGAGCTCTAGTAGATGAAATAATTTCCTCAAGAACACATTTTCCTTTGTTCAACTTGCTAGCCAATTCTTCTAAGCTGGATACTTTGGCTTTCATCTCTTGAACTTGTTGAGTAAGTGTGGTATCCTGTTCCTCGAGTTCAATCTTTTGATTGGACAGGACATTGACCTGTTCTATACGTCCTCCATTAGCAACTGTGAGCTTGTGAACCTGTTCGGCAAGGTCATCTCTTTTGTTGGACAACTCCACTGAACTTGGCTCCAGGATGTTTACAAGATTTCTCAGCTTATCACTTTCATTGCAGACATCTGTTAACTCTTCCCTTTGAGCAAAATATTTCACTTTGAAGTGCTCATGCTCATCTTTTAGAGCAGCAAAATCTCCTCTAAGAACTTCATGATCAATTTGCAACTTAGTTTCAACACTCTGCTTTTCTTTCCTGTCAAAAGTAGAAGGAGAACCATCATTAAAATTTAAAGGAGTTATAAGGATAGGAAGGTTACCAACGTTGTCCGATTCAGAGTCTGTCTCAGAATCTGAGTCCCAAGTGATAAATGCAACATTATTTTCATCTTGGTTGTCACTAGAGGTGGAACCGTCATCGACACAGAAGGTTGCACATAGGTCTTCTTTGATTCCTCTGACATATTTTTGAGGTTTGCACAATCAGATCTCACATGACCATAGCCGTCACATTCACAACATCTAGGGCCACGTGAATCGGAAGAATCTTTGGATTGTTTCTTTTCATTTCTGTCACTCTTCCTCCTTTCTGGTCTTTGCTTAGAAGAACTTTCTCCCCTCTTGTTCCCAAAAAGTTTGGACTTCTTATCCCTGAGGATCCTGGCAATGCGTTGTGAGAGCTTAACCAAGTCCTCCTCATCATCATCATCAACTGAACTCGACTCCTCTATAGGTTCGATATGTGGTTTAGACTCCAGCTTGAATGCCACAGTCTTACCTGTGAAATTCTTACAGTGATCCATCTCCCATGACTGTAAGATCTCCATTAGTTCATCAACAGCTATGGTTGCATAGTTTTCTTGCAATTCAAGAGCAGCAATTTTGGCATTGAATATCTCAGAGATAGTACCTACAATTTTTCGAACTATCTCCTGGGAGGAGTAGGTCTTACCAAGCTTTTGAGCTTGGTCGGTTAGAGCACGGATTCTACTAATATAACTATTGATAGACTCATGTTCATTCATGACAAGTTTATGAAATTGGGCTTCGATAGAAATGATTTTAGAAGTTCTAACAGGAGCCGAACCTTCATGAAAGTTTACCAGTATCTCCCATGCTTCATAGGCCGTGGTACAGGCAGAGATAAGGATATATTGGTCCTCGGTCACTGCACTGAAGATAGAATATAGTGCCTTAGAGTTCATGTTACAGTTGATCCTATCCCCTGCAGTCCATTTCTTTTTATCTTTAGGCTTGGCAACGCCATCAACAGTTACCGAAGGGGGTTCATACTTTGTGAACACTGCATCCCAAGCCCTATCATCGACTGACATAAAAAAAGGAGCGCATCATGTTCTTCCAGAAGGAAAAGTTTGTCCCATCGAGCAATGGGGGCATGTTGAATGACCATCCTTCACTCATCTTGCTATTTGGATCTCTCTCGAAAGAGTGTGGCTCTGATACCAATCGTTAGGTCCACGGGGAAGCAAAAGATATACTTTATGGAATGGTTCACTGTAAAGAATGAACTCAGACAACAAACCAACAGATTATTATACCAAGGTATAAGATAAGCACAGCGGAGTAAATAAGATGCATAAAGTAAATCAGTGAGATAAGTAATTGTTGACCCAGTTCGGCCTTCGGCTCTGGGGGATACCAATCCAGGAGGTTATTTTACTATGTGTTTTAACGATGGTGTACAACCACACACACTAGTAAAATAAAGAGAATGACTTCACCCTAATCTCCAGGCAGATAGTTGTTGTGACCAGAAGCTATCCCAAGTTCTGGTATAGGTCTCTCCACCTATTTCAACTCCCCAAAGCTGACCCACCTTGAATTTTCCCTGAAGAAGTCTGAGAAGCACCCCTCCGAAACAAGAAGATATGAACGATGTAAGCTTGTCTCCTGTGAAACCTTTGGACAGTCTCTTCAAGTGATTTAACAATCTGCAAACAATCACAGATATGTCCAAGGCTATTCGATCATGCAGCAACAGATGGGTTCGGTGAACAGAGGGCTGGAAATCGATAGCTTTTTCTCACACACTTCACCAAATGCTTAGAGAGGATTTTAGGAACTTGATTGTTGATAGTAGAAGTGGTTGTGTCTCCATTCCCCTGAAATCCCTTTTTAACCAGGTAGCACAACATTCAAAAAATCTAGTTGTTGGGAGGTTGGTGCTTTGAATTTGAATTTCTTTCCTGTCAGGAAAAGAGCTGTTGAGATTTGACAGGTTGAGTGTGAACTTGATCAAACTCTATTTCTCTAATCTGGGAAAGGAGTCCTGTAATAAAATGTTAGTAAATAAACTCCCCAGATTAGGAAAAGAGCCGTTGGGGCTGAAGCCAGTCTTTCAAATAATCCATGTCACACATGTAGACTGCTGCCATGGTGGTTTGATCATTAGTGTTGAACTTCCGTCAAAACACATGACCCAACATGTGGAAGGCCGGGTGGGACTGGGGTTGCACGAAAATGAAATGAATGTGTAATGGACGGTGCACCAAGCTAGGACGCGTGTAGGGAAAAATAGAACCCCAATTTCTGACGTTACAGCATAACCAGCCAAGACTGGTTAACAACGGGTTCCATTCGTTATATTATTTCAATTGAAATTAGTAGTCACAGCAAATTGGCGAGATAAACATCTTTGGAATGGAAACATTGTCTTCAAACTTATTCGCAGGGAATACAAGCAAGCTGCGGACGCATTAGTTAGAGGAGGTAACCCTTCCACGGAAACCACCACTTACTTAGACCTCCTGATAGTTTAATTGGTATTCTCCAAGATATAGCTGGAATGCACGTTGTACATCAAGTTTTGGGATCAAACGGCTCTGGCCCCCTATTTTAACCGGAAAAAAATTATATGTAAAATGTATTATTTTTTTATTGGGAGGAGTCATTAAAGTCTTCGAAATTAGTGGTGAGAATCCATGCTACACTACTTAAAAACGAAACAAAGGGGATAGATAGGGGGCTGGGTGGGGATTCGAACACCCAAGCAATACGTTGGGAGTTTGGAGACTTACCACAAACCTATGTAAAATAAGACTTCGGACATGCATAAAATGTTCACAGCTTGTAATAATCAAGAGCACTATAACTCTCCAGCGCTGTTGCGAAGAACTTCTTCACATATTCACCCAACACCACTTCTTTGTACATTGCTGGATTCTCTTCGGATATCAGCTCTTCTATCGGCCCATACTTCTTGTATGCATTCACTGGCCCAGAGAAGAAGCATGCCACCGAGATTCTTGGCCCTGCCCTCGTCGCTATCGCCCTATGCACGACGCTTTTGAACTTCCCATTTGATACCAACTGACAAAAACATAAACGGACATACATGGTAGGAAAATGAGATTAGGGATCTGCATTACAAGGAAATCCAATGGGGAGTACGTAGCTTACATTTATATTATTAGTGCATGGAAAGAAACACGTACATGGAGAAGATCCCCGCCGTTTATGACGAGGCCTCCGGGAGTGGGCCGGACATCGATCCATTCGTCTTCGTGTAGAACCTGGAGGCCACTGGTAATTTGATTTTGCAAAAGGATAGTGAGGAATCCTGCATCAGAATGCTTGGCCGTCCCAATCGCCATGTCGGGCTCAGGACACGCCGGATAGTAGTGGCAATGGAGCCGGTGCCCCTTTGAGCATTCCATGTCTTTAAGGTGATCTGTTTTAAGCCCTAGAGCTTCAGAGAGTATCCCAAGCACAACATTTCCAAAGATTCCTATGTGTTTCGAGTATTCCAGGGCCGAATCCCTATTAATGCAAGCAAAAATATTCCGTACTTAAAAAAAGAATAAAAAAAAAAAGAAAAAAAAAAAAGCTAGGTGGAAGTAAGATAACAGTGTCACCACAAAAATCCAACGGGTGCACAGAGTCGCGTCAAACATAAAACTTTTAACCGTGAAAAGAATTATATTAGCTTCATCGTGTATATACACTGATTTAGTAATATATGGATTTGACTATGTTCAATGCACTTGTTTAGTTGATATCTCAAAAAACAATTAAAATACATAAAACATTTATTATAAAAACTATCCGGTTAAACATATCTAAACAAAAAAAATGAGACTATAATTTCTTTATTATTATTACATTCAATAGAACTAAATGAAAGATGGGCCAATATCTCTAGCAAATAACACTAGAAGTCAACGGTAAACGCATTCATCAAACCTGCAATGAGGAGGTATTTTTTCGCGATGGATATCTTTAGCATCATCATCGGTGCCCGAAAACGACAGAGTCAACGTGTCCCTCCAGCTCGCAGTCTTAGCTGTATACAAATCATAGCTACTGTTGTATCTCACGGGTTTGGTTGGATCCCTGGTGTAGTATTCTTTCTTAATCTCTGGTTCCTGCTCGTTGAATGCACGGACGCCGTCGATCATCCCATCGAGAACCGATAGGGGAATCCCGTGATTCACCACTTGGAAGAATCCCCAGGTCTCCAATGCAATTCTTACTTCCTCAATTATTTGTCTCCTCCTGTCGGTGACCTCGACGACGCCATCCAGGTCGATAATAGGGATTTGAATATCAGACTTTTTATTACATCCTTCGTCTTGGGACAGTTCCTCCTGCGGCCTGACAAAGATCCTGGGAAGTTTTACGATGCCGGAATCGGACAGGCCTTTGACTCCGGCGCGTGTATCGTCGAATGCCCGGAGAAGCTCCATCCTGTCGGGGATCTGATCATCCATGGTTTTAATTTGTGACTGGGGAATAATGTTTGAAGTTAATAATCTCGTGGTATGTGGTTTGGATATATACGAAGAAAAATGAAGACAACCTTTTCTTTCACGTGTCTGAAATTCACCATTAACGTGATTTTTTTTTTAATTTTTTTTTAATTTTTTTAATCTATTTTTCTTTTTTTGGAGGGCTAGGAGAATTTAGGTTTAAAATAATGCGTGGATGTGGAAGATAAGAGTCTGGAGTACAATATGAATGCCTGCTGGTTATGGAATCATCCATGACGTAAATCTTACCTAGAGATTTTTACTTAATTCGCAAAATGATGAACATAGATAGATTGGTATTTGGTACTAGTACTTATCCTATTTTAATATTAACATATTGATATTGATGTTGACCAACCAATTAATGAGATGTTTTTGGAGCGACACACATTGCCCAGGACAGGAGATACAATTAGAATTACTAAATAGCAGTAATTGATATAACTATGTAGGGATGGGAAATAAAATAATGAAAGAAAAAAAAAAAAAATAAGAGCAAGAAACGATGGATCATCTCCACACTCAATAATTTTGACATGTAGTATAAAGAATGGATGATTCTTGAGATAATCGGTTACTATATCTCTATTTAAATATAAGTGTGACTGATTCATATTGTATTACCGTTTTGCCCTTGGGTTCCTAATAATTACATCTGACCCTTCCTTGTCCTGCCTTAGGCCCTGTTCTCTAGAACTTATTTTCAAGACTTATTACTTATTTTTTTCAAAATCAGATCAGACCAGATCAGATAAGAAACATTCAGATCAGACCAGATCAAATCAGATCAGATCAGACCAGACCAGACCAGATCAGATCATTATAATAAAATTATATAATTACATATAATATTTTTTATAAAAAGCAAAAAAATATAGCAATACAAATATTATTTATATTGTAGTTATTTAAAAATATTTCTAAAAATATTCTTTTGCTCACAAAATATTATTTAAATATACTAGTCACGTTCTTAATATATTTTATATTATAAATACTTTCAAAATATAGTTTTAAATACTTTAATTAAATATATTTAAAATATATAATAATGATAACAACAATAATAATCATAATAATATTATTAATAATAGTTGTAATTAACTCTTAATAATTATTATTTTATTAACTATTATTATAATTATAATTAATTAACTATTAATAATTAATTATTATTGAAAATACTAATATATAATAAATACTGTGTTAGTAATTAGTAGTAATAATTAAAAATAATAATAAAAATAATTAATTAATTATTATTACTATTATATAATAATAATAATAAACTAATCACTAATTTATTAATAAATTATTTTTTAATATTACCAATTTATTGTTATTATTATGATCACAGGATGCGCATCAGGTACCCATGGAAATGCTCATGATCCTTTGGCGGGTACCGTGGCTTTGTCAGTACCTCCTGTGATAGATTCAGGCCATGCTCGCTCTGATATTGAGATGGTCTCGTCCGGACGATCTCCGAGCCCAGATCCATAATTTCGGTGTTCAATTGTTCATTGAAGAAACCTGAAGGCCTGGTGTTGGTACTGCATTTGGGGTTTTGTTACATTTTATATATTAGTTCAATGAATACAAGTAATAACATATCCATTTTTGCTTGGAATGTGCGCGGGTTAATGAGTCCTCATGCACGCCGTCATCTAAATGATTATCTTCAAAGGCACTCTCCATCCTTGGTTTTCCTTTTCGAGCCGCAGGGGGCCTTTGATCGACTTCGGAATTTCATCAGTCGTCTTGGTTATTTTGAAATTTGTATCCAGGAATCCTCGGGGAGAGCTGGTGGTCTCTGGGTTCTTGGGAAATATGGTATTCCTTTCACTTGTGATGTCTTTGAGACGGATGAACGCTGCATTACACTTAATATTAAAAATGGAAGTCTGGAATGGAAGTGTACAGCAATATATGCGTACCCAAATTATTATCGACGCCGTCTTAATTGGCTCTATCTCCGCCAGCTGAGTAGCCGCATTACCGGACCTTGGTATATTGTTGGAGATTGGAATGAGGTTTTATTGCCATCGGAGGTCTGTGGGGGTGTCTTCCTTCAAACCTGTGCTAATGATTTCCGAGCTGTAATCTATGATTGTGGATTGTTTCCTGTTCAAACTGAGGGTTCCGAATTTACTTGGTTTCATCCGGCTAATCGTTTTCAATTCATCAAAAAGAGATTAGATCGTGGTCTTGCGAATCTTGACTGGATTCATAGCTTCCCGGACGGCTATATTACTACTCTCCCTCGCATGGGTTCGGATCACGCGCCACTCCTCCTCTGTTGTAATGGCACTCGTACTCCTCCTGTTAGGAAACCTTTTCGATGGGATTATTTTTGGAGTTTTCAGGATTCATACCAGCACCTAGTAGAAGATTCTTGGAGAAACCAAGCATCGTTCCAAGATAAAATTTCTCATCTTCAAATGGCATCCTTACAACAATGTCATGGAGAATTTAAGAAGCTCCAAAATAAAAAGAAGAAGCTTATGAGACGTTTAGCCGGTCTTGACCGCTCCCTTTCTAATGTTGACTCCATTCGTCTCATTTTGTTAGAACGCAAGCTTCAACAGGAATTTCAAAATGTACTCAAACAGGAAGAAGCATTCTGGTTTCAACGAGCACGTGATGACTGGATCCGTCTGGGAGATCGCAACACGAAATATTTCCATGCCCAAGCAAAGATTCATCATCACAGACATAAAATACATGGCCTATACCTTGAAGATGGCACTTGGTGTACAGACCCGTCCTCCCTCAAAGAGTCTGTTCAAAGTTATTTTATTAATCTATTCTCTGATTCTAGCTCAGAGGTTACTACATCCAATATGCCGTCTCTTCAGCCTATAGCAAAGTTTGGATGTGAGCTCCCTGCTCAGGAAGTTACTAGTGACGAGGTCATTATAGCTGTTAAACAAATGAAACCTTTAGCAGCCCCTGGCCCTGATGGTTATCCCGCGGCTTTCTATACAAAATATTGGTCAATTGTTGGCATGGATTGTCATGCAATAGTACGTCGGGCCTTCTCAGATGGTGTCTTTGATCCTGCCCTTGCACGAGCACATATTTGCCTCATCCCTAAGGTGTCTGTGCCTTCGAATATTTGCCAGTTTCGGCCCATTACCCTTTGTAATGTCGCATACAAATTCATTTCGAAAGTGTTGGTTAATCGCCTCAGGCCTATGATGCAACAGTACATATCGCCACTCCAATCAGCCTTTCTTCCAGGCCGAGGTACTGTTGATAATGCTATATTACTCCAAGAGATGGTTTATACCTTATCACGCCAGACTTCTCACACGAAGGCTATCATTGTGAAAATTGACTTACAAAAAGCATATGATAATGTCCGATGGAGTTTCTTGGATGAATGTCTTCACCAAATGCAGCTCCCTCACTACATTTATAAGATCATTATGGCTTGTGTTCGTTCGCCGGAATTCCCTATTCTATGGAATGGGGAACCCCTTGAAAGTTTCCGACCGAAAAGAGGTTTAAGACAGGGTGATCCGCTTTCTCCCTACCTCTTTAACATCGTTATGGAACGCCTTTCTATGGGCTATTGGGCATGAAGTTGGATTGGGAAATTGGAACCCCATTTCCTTATCTAGAAACGGCACTGGCATCTCCCACTTGATTTTCGCAGACGATTTAATACTTTGCTCTCTGGCCGATGCAAGAAGTGTTAATTGCATGGCTGATACTTTAAGGAAATTTGCTTCCACATCAGGTCTTAAGGTCAACCTTCAGAAATCAAGTGTCTGGGCCTCGAAATGTGTTACAGCTTCAAAGAAATTATGTTTCACTGAGACCACATCTATAGCCTTCACTGATAATATTGGGCGTTACCTTGGATTTCCAATTCACCATGGAAGGATTTCTGCCCGAGATTATGATTTCATTGTTGAGAATATGGACAAAATGATCTCTTGTTGGGCAATGCGCTTGCTTAATAAGCCAGGCCGCATAACTCTGGCGCGTCACGTCCTCTCTTCTATCCCGACTTATTGCATGCAAATTACATGGCTACCAGAATCTATCTGTAACAAAATAGATCTTCGTATTCGGAATTTGGTCTGGAAGGATCGCCGAGGACATGGCCTTAATCTAGTCAATTGGGATCGTATTGCAACTCCTAGGAACCAAGGTGGCCTTGGATTAAGAAAATCCCGCCTGTCGAATATAGCACTTCTCAGGAAGCTGTTCTTCGAACTTATCTCTGGGGGAAAAAAGTTATGGGTGAAAACTCTCCTGGATAAATATTGTCCTAACGGTCTTTTTACAACAGCCCTTAGGCCTATTGGCTCTGTTACTTGGAAAGGCATTCAGAAGGCCATGTCACGCTTAGCAGGAGGATATACTTTCCGCCTTGGCAGTGGGACCAGCTCTATTTGGTTTGCTCCGTGGTTGAATGGGCGTGCATTAGGCCCATTAGTTCAGTTCATTGAGACATATGATTTGGATCTAAAAATTTGCGATGTGGTTACACAACAAGGCTGGGATTTGTCTTCTGTCCGGACAATAATACCTGCTGCTATTCGGTTAGAAATCAACCAGTCCCCTCCTCCTTGTTTGCATTATTCATGTCAGGACAGATGGTGTTGGAAATTTAGTGTGGATGGAAGGTATTCTGCTAAGTCTGGATATGCTTTCCTGGTTGATACGGCTACAGATAATAAGGGATGGTTGTAGCTTTGGAACTCTCATCTACCTGAAAAATTATGCCTCCTGCTGTGGTTGATCTCTTGGATGGCCATCCCATGCAATGCTCTAAGGTACCGGCGGCATCTTGCTACCTCTCCATTATGCAATATTTGTGGCGACGATGAAGATGACTGGCCCCATTGTCTTTTCTATTGCGAATGGGCTGCGCAGGTCTGGCAGGCTATTCACATTGATGTTCCGTTGGACCTTCGGCTCATGGATAGAAACAATGTTAGGCTGTGGCTATATGGGATGTACAAGCATTATGGTTTGTTTTTCTTGGCTGCTCTATGGCCACTATGGTGTGAACGGAACTATAGAGTCTTCCAAGGGAAAACAACTCCTCATCACGTACTCATTCGCAGGATACATCACATGCACAATGAATTGGCTCATTCCTTTCATCTCTCCGGTCATCGTTATATCTTACCTCGTTTCGTATGTTGGAATATGGGGACGTGGAATGGCTGGTTCCTCCACACTGATGGGTCTTTTCTTGCGAACTTAGGACGAGCAGGGTTTGGGGCTGTCTTACGTGCATCCTCTGGACAATGGGTGAAGGGAGTATCTGGTTTTATTGGGCATGTTCCGGTAATTCAAGCTGAGTTAGCCGGCATCATGCATGGGCTCAGACTGGCGAAAGATATGGGTATTCAGGAGATCTGTTGTAGGTGTGATTCTCAGGAAGCTCTGAGGCTTATCTCCTCTTACCCTAATGATCATCATGGTTTATCACCTTGGCTTGCGTGGGTACATGAGCTGAGAGCTCAGTTTCAACAGTGTCATTTTCTCCACATCCTTCGGGAAGGTAATGCGGTCGCCGATGGTTTAGCAAAGATTGGAGCAGAAAGTGAGCTTTTCTACACGACTTGGGCTTTCCCACCGGACTCCTTGAGGCCTCTCTTGGCGGCAGACGCTGCGGGTACTTGGTTCGCCAGGGCCTAGCTCGCTTTCGCTGCCGTCTCCTGTATTTCTTTTCGTTTTAATTTTCCTTGTTTTGCTCTTCTCTAGCCTTAAATGGCTGTTAAGCTAAAAAAGAATTTATTGTTATTATTATTATAATAAATTAATTATTAATTTTTTTATTATCATTATTATTATTATTATTATTACCATAAATCTAATAAAATCAAAATATAAATAAAATAAGATCAGACCAGATCAGACCAGATCAGATGGAATCAGATCAGACCAGACCAGACCAGACAAATTCAGATCAGACCAGATCAGATCTTATAAATTCATATCAGACCAAAAAAATTAAGGTCCAGAGTGCCTTAATCCTCCGCCTACTTGCTTTCGACTCTTCTATTCTTTCTTCCGCTATCCGACTGTGGAGAGTCTCCCGCGAAGCCGTTCCATATATGGTATTAACCCCTGTGAATGTGGTCCGCCCTAATTAATAGGTTAGGTGAACTTTAATGTTATTGTCTTCAGTCTCCTACGCTGTTGATATAGCTGCTGCTCACGTGCCTATTACTGTGCAAAATATGTCTCCTCCTGTTTAAGTTGCTGCTACCTACTGCCCCATCACATGCCTATAAATAGGAGGCATTAGTTGGAATCTTACACCCAACAAGGCAAAAGAAAAGGCCTGCAAAATTAATTCTCTTGTGTAGCAAATTCTTGAGAGAGAGTTTAGTTTTTAGATTTTTGTAAGTCTCCCTTGTCGAGTGGGCTTTATCTGTCAGGAAATTATTTCCAAAACCTTTTTGTAATATTTCTCCCTCATAGTAAAATAATAATTCGGTGGGGCCCGGAGGACGTAGGAAAATTTGTGCCGAACCTCGTTAAATCTTGGTGTTCTCTTTATTGTTTAATTAATAGCTCTATTATTCGGATATAATTTTGGTGGAAACTAACCCGATTTCCACCACAAACCCCATCTCCTCTAATTGAATGCACAACTCAAAAATGTTCACTACATAGGATGGCGCCATTCGTTTTTCTAGTAAATCATTCCATACCATCAAAGGAGGTTGAATAAAATAAGTATATTATTAAAAGAGATGCAGAGAAAGGGCAAAACGGTAATTCAAAAAAAAGTATAAATCAGTATCACTTATCCTTTGACACAATTTCATATCCATGGAAGTGCGAGAATGATCGAAGCCCTTGCCAAATTCATTAACCCAATTTGCATTTCCCAATCAATGATGTTCTCATTAAGTAGCCTCACAAATCCTGAGATACCTTGGAAACATACAAATAATGGTTCACAATCAATGCCATCATTTATCTTTGTCTTCGATTCAGAAGAAATGGACGGTAATAGATAATTAAATTTAAAATTTAAAATTAAAATTTATTTACTAAATTTAAAAGAAAATTGGCAAAATCATTGGATTTATCATAAAATGGCTTAAGCTCCTCATTCAATTCGTATTTTAATTTGTATCCAACAATCCATTCATGCTTGTTTAGAAAGCTCTTTAGAGGCATTCCATAACCAATTCCTTATCCTGATCACCCATTTCTCCTTGTGTCAGGAGGAATTTTGCTTTTAATCAAAACTATCGGTAATGGCCAATTCACGTCTAGGGTTTCCCAAAAATGTTCACAAGATGGTTTGTGTGTGACCTCTAACAGTTGGTAGAGTGTTGAAATGAAACAAAAGTATAATAGAGTATAAAAAATAATAAGAGTACATTTCTAATAATACAAGATGGTTCCATATGTTATCACACGCTTCTCCTTTAATTGAATGCACAAATAAAAAAAGGTCGACTCGTGCTCGAAAAATCAGAGTCGAGTATTGAGTATTATAATCGAGTATCGCGCTCAAGCTCGAGTAGAAGCATATAATATTCATTGAGTATCGAGTACTAGCTCATCGAGTAGTCGAGTCGAGTCGAGTACTCATTTCTTAATTAATTTTATTATATTTTTTGAATTACAGGCCACAATTCTCACACTTTGAATAAAGGAAATGGTCCAAGCCCAACTTCAATACTCCATTAGTCCATTAACTAATTTCTCAATGGGAAAACTCAAGCCCAATACCTACACAACAAAAAATTGTAGAGTCAAAGACCTCCCTTTTAAATCATTAGTGTTTAGGCCCCATAGTTTAGCAAAGTTAAACAAAAATCAAACAACATACTTAATTAACCAAAGTTGAGAAAATACAAAATTACCCTTGGGGGAGAAAAGACCCAAACATCCCCATTCCAAATGCCCTAAACTCCCAACGTCTCTTCTCTCCCCTCCATTCGATCGTCTCTTCCGGAAGCAAGCAAGAAGGACGAGCGAGCTGGAAAGGGCGAGCTTTGGAAGGTGAAGGACATCAGGCACGGCGGCATTTGGACGACGGCAGGTGAAGAAGAAACTATAAGGTGAGTATATCTTTATAGGTCCCTTTTTTTTGGAACGGGTAGTGAAAATATTTTTATTGTTCTTGAGGAGGGCAACTACAATGGAATGCAGGAATGCAATGCAATGACAAGAATAGTAATGTTTTTGTGAAAGGAAAAATGTTTGTTTATTGTCTTGGTCATTAGAACCGTAATGTGATTCTATTCGTTTTTTTTTTAGTTTTTACCGTGTATGTATTTTTATTATTATAGGAAAAATGGTTTCATTTGATGATTAGAGGTTTTGGTGTGGGCAGGTTTGTGATTAATTTTCTGTGGTGGAGGTTGGGATGATGATTGTAGAAAGAATTTAGTAGTATTGGATGCTCTATGTTGGTTAGGCATTGTGTGTGGATTTCAACATTACAGAGGAGGCATATGAATGTATTTGCATGAGTTTTGTACGTATTTTTGGATTGATGTTAATACTGTTTTCCTTGTAGGCGCGAAAGACAATGAGTAATGGTGGGGTTGAAGAGGGAAGCAGTAGTAGCTTTAGCTTGCTAGTAATTTGTCAATATAATCAGGAGAAGCACCCATTATGCTTCACGAATCACACAACCGTGGCAGAGGTGCACAAAGAAATTATGGATAGATGGCCTGAATTCGATCCTTTGTTAAACATTTTGGAGTACGAAGCTCCTGGGGACAAGCTCCCGGTGCGGATCACAAGTGATACAGGTATAAAGTTGATGCTGTGGTATCACATGTTGTCGAATGTACACATGTGCAATGTGCACGTCGTATCAAACATGGTGGTGCATAATAGAAGGTATGACACAATGTTCAATGTTGTATTTTCATTGGCCATGAATCTGGTTAAAATGTGTAATGAGATAATTTGTAAAAAATGCAGGGTGAACGATGTACAGGAGTGGTCAAGCGAGAACCAATTGTTAGTGGTACGGACAAACCAAGAGGCATTGGGGGGCGCTCCGGTGGCATTGTGCGTATCTCGGGTGTAGGACAAACATTCGATAGTGTTGGTAAGTTCCGTGAAGTGTTGCGGTCATATTGTATCGCAACAAAAAAAGGATTTAGATACCTGAAGAATGCCAAAGATAAGGTGATTGTGAGATGTACAGTTGAAAAGTGTGGATGGCGTATTTACGCAGCCTTCCATACCTCGGATGATACATTTGGCATCCGGAATTGCAACCTTCATCACACATGTGGTGTCGACCGCATTACAAGTAAAAGTCATCCAAAGGCGAATTCTAAGTGGGTTGCAAGTAGGATTCGTGACAAAGTTAGACACACCCCGGATTATAGTGCTAGAGAAGCCATAGCCGATATAGAAATTGAATTTGCGGTTGATATACCCTACCATAGAGCATGGTTGGGGAAAGAGATTGCGCTAAGAGAGATCCATGGAACGGACGAGAAATCATTTGCCAAACTTAGGCCCACGTTAGAATCATTGATTACCTCGAACCCTGGCACTATAGCCGACTTGGAAATATTTCCGGACACATTGAAATTCTAACGTGTGTTTATTTGCATAGGCGCCTGCATGCGGGGATTCATGAGGGGCTGTCGTCCGATATTATTTCTTGATGGTACTCATCTCAAGTCAAAGTGGAAAGGAACAATGCTAACGGCCATTGGGCAAGACGCGAACAACGGCATATTCACATTAGCTTTCGCCGGTACGTATGTTTTGTGTTGGTAATTGATTGGGGATATTATACTTGTGTTGTGTATACATGAAGGAACCCTTAACGCTTAACTGTTTTGTGGTAGTTGTTGATGCCGAGACGGACTTTAGCTGGGGATGGTTCTGTCGAAAGCTATGTGGTGCGATTGAAGCCGAAGACAGGAATTTCCCTTTCGAGCGTCTGGTTTTGTACACAGATAGACACGCTGGGCTTCTCAATGCCGTACGCGATGTGTTCCCCCGCTGTGCCCACTCGATATGTCTCCGTCATTTGATCGACAATTTTCGAACTGACGTAAGTATGCCACGGTTCATAAAATTATATGTTATAGGAGTCGTAGTGATGCTTGATCGAACCGTTTATCTTATGGTATTCTGTTTCCAAATGCAACAGGTGCTGACGAAACATCCCTTACACCGTAAGAGTAAATGGTGCAATATTTTCCATCTCGCTGCGAATGCTCTTACCGCATCCGAGTACAAAAAATACATAAAGAAAATCGTGGATGCATTCGGGAACGATGCTAAGGAATTCATAGCACGTTCGAAACCGGAAAGGTGGGCAAATGCATTCTTCCCGGGGATGAGGTGGGGCGCAATGAACAACAATTTAGCGGAGAGTTGGAATAAGTGGGCGAAAGCTGCTAGGTATCTGCCACCCGCTGCTATGGTGGATATGCTTAGACTGCAAGTGATGACAATGATGGACAATAGAAGGACTGAAGCATCGGGAATGGGCACGAACGTTTGCCCTAGAATTGAGGAGATTCTTCAATTAAATTTGGACAAGTCGAGGGCATTGTCATGCACTAGATCAATGCCGGGTCTGTATGAGGTTCGAGATGGACTGTCGAGGATGGTGATTGACCTCAACAAACGGGAATGCTCGTGTAGAGAATGGCAAGTGACCGGTATTCCTTGTTCCCATGCCTTGGTATGCATTATGGACAGTCGCTTCTCCCCATATGACTATGTGGACCAATACTACAGTGTTCACATGTACCGTAAGGCATACGAAGGGGCCATTTTCCCAATTTGTGCCATACACGATGAACCACCCGAGGATGTGCCGATCGAGACGATACGACCCCCAGATGTGCGATCACAGCCTGGCCGAAGGAAAACCAAGCGGATTAGGTCCCAAGTTGTTGGGAGTAAGAATAAATGTAGTTTATGTTCAATTTCCGGACACAACAAAAAAACATGCAAAAATGCTCGAGTGGGGTTGTAGTTTAGTTTGGTTTATGTTATTTTTTGTTGATCACTCGGTTGGTAAACTTGTAATCGTTGAAGTTATTTCGTACTATGGAACTTGGATGGTAGTTTGTTATTATGCCTTGATAAAATGATGCACCTTTATTAGGCCATGTAGGTTTCTTGTGATGCATTTGATTACCAACTGTGTCAACTTTATTTGAAGGCATTTGGTAATCTATTTTCAAGACACTTGGTAAAAAGAAGGGTATTAGTTGGTAATAGAAAGCCAAATACATGGTAAAAAATAAAGCAGGAGCAAGTCACGGTCATTGGACGGTCCACCCAGAACCGTCCCTGACATTCATCATAACCTTGAATTCGGGACGGTAGATGAATGGTGCTTGCCTACTGTCCTTCTGCCGTGGCAGAAATCCTGAACTAAACATTCGAAGGAGGACGGTCCGTGGACGGTCAGCAAAAACCGTCCCTTGGGCGTTTATGGACTGCTGTCTAATACAGGATGTTGTGGACGGTCCTGGGCACTTTGAGACGGTCCGTCCAAAGAACGTCGAATGTCTTGCAGGAAACAGAGTGTGGTCGGACGGACCTTGTGAGGACGGCTCTGATGTACTTGGTAAACAAGACAACAGAACTTGGTAATAAGTCCGACACTGACTTGGTAACATACTTCAGTACTTGGTAAATTTGGTGGATCAGATTCGTGGGTACTTGGTAAATGCACACTCATGAACTTGGTAAATCGTATAAAAATGACATTGGTGAACCTCATAATAACGATCATGGTAAATTTAATTCTAAGGGACATGGTAAATCTCTTACCATAAACTTGATAAACACATTCGATTGAACCTGGTAAACCACATGCTTTTGAATTTTTTTTATGATTGGTAAATCACATACTGCAATAGTTGGTAAACGAACACACATGAACTTGGTAAAGCACATTCTCAACAAATTGGTAAACGCAATACCAGTGACCTGGTAAACAACATACTACCCAATTGTTGGTAAATCGTATTCAAATTCTCTTGGTAAACCTGATACTATTAATCGCGGTATTTCATATACTAATGGACATGGTAAACCTTATACCATAAACTTGGTAAATGAATATATAGAATCAATTTAATTAATTAAATTTACTTTTTTCTATATTTTATTTAATATAATATAATTGAGCTTAGTAAATGAATTAAATAGTATGTGCATTACCGTGATGTACGAGTATTTCATTTATATAGTATGTGTATTACAATACAATGTATAATAAGAAAAACGATCCAATATAGGGTTTAGGGTTAGGGTTTAGGGTTTAGGGTTTAGGATCCCGATCCTAACAACGTTGATTGAAAACATAATATCTATCAAGATCCCCCCTCCAATTGAATGTGACCATCCTAACAGTATATTACTTGAGCATATTCACTTCGAATACATAAGATATTCCCCATTTAGTGTTTTATTGTTATGCAAAACATATACATGAGGTTTAGCATACTGAATCCGTTTATTTTTTTACGTTATATTGCCACGGGCTTACCCTAAACCCTATATTGCCAAGGGCTCAAATTTTGTCGAAGCAAAGTATCATTGTTTGATGGCACATGCAGTATCATTACCGTGATGTACGAGTATTTCATTTATATAGTATGTGTATTACAATACAATGTGTAATAAGAAAAACGATCCAATATATGGTTTAGGGTTAGGGTTTAGGGTTTAGGGTTTAGGGTTTAGGATCCCGATCTTAACAATGTTGATCGAAACCATAATATCTATCAAGATTCCCCCTCCAATTGAATGTGACCATCCTAAACCCTATATTGCCAAGGGTTTAGGGTTTAGGGTTTAGGGTTTAGTGTTTTATTGTTATGCCACGGGCTTACCCTAAACCCTATATTGCCAAGGGCTCAGATTTTGTCGAAGCAAAGTATCATTGTTTGATGGCACATGCAATACATTATTGCGGACGGTCATATTCTGTAAATTGGTAAGTAAACGTTTATAAGTTGGTAACCATTAACATGTAAAGATGGTAAAGTATCTCAATATATTGGTATGGCCTGATGAATTACTTGGTAAAGAATAAATGGAAGGAGTAAAGGAGTGTAGGACGGTAGAGTGGACGGTTGATATGGGACGTCCATGGACCGTCCATATAAAGTTTCCAATCTGATGGTAACGGTTTGGAGTCTTACCTGGTAAATGTAGTGCATATATATGGTAAGTAAATTTTGATCATTTAATTATGTATTCTTAATATTATTATAAATATTATATGCACCTTTATTTAAGCTTATTGTATACATGGTAAGTGTTTATAGCTAAAGGTGGTAAATTTTTGTATGACCGATTTAAGCCAAGCCCTAGGAGTTGGTTAATTTACACACATGGTTTTTCTTTTATATTTGGACGAACCTGCCCATGTTCGACCACCGTTCCTCCTAAATCGGCGCATCCTTCTCCATTTTCTCCATTCTCCACTTCGACCACCTGCGAATCCAAGTTCGACGAAGGTATGGGAATTTGTTATTTTTTACTTCTCCTGCTTGAGGCCACCATTGTCGTGCATTCTATATGTTTTTTTCACTTCGTTTCGAAAGATTTTAATGAGATTGTTGAGGAGCCATACTCCATTTTCGCGGTTAAAAAACGTTGGAACAATTAATTGTTATGTTTACACGTCCATAAATGTATATGTTTGGTATTGTGCACATATGGTGTTCGAATAAATTTTCTAGATGATTTCTAAATGTGTAGAAGGGAACTATACAGTTGGCTAACTTCATTTTTTTAAATTGTAGTTGCAATGGGTCTACTTCAAACACTGTTGTGTTTTGCTTGGTTGATGGCCCCCAAGCGTAATCGACGGGACAGTGATGATGGCGAGGGATCTGAGTCACCAAGAACTAGGATGGGATTGAAACCACAACACCCACCAAGTAGACTTAACAAGAAAAGATTCTTGACTGATGCCGGGCAAGAAAGATACTACAAGATGCACGCCCAACGACCATATGTGGGTGAACGGGCATACAGTGTGGAGCATCTGCAGGATGATAGAGTGGCACCACTCGTGGATCGTTGGGCTTGGGAGTCACTGGCAGTCCAACCGGAGGGAGATGCACCCATTGATCTAGCATTAGAAGTGTACGCCAATATTGCGGATTCGGATGGCATGGGCACAGTCTTCGTTCGTGGCAAAAGGGTTGATTTCTCGTCGGCTGCCATCAACGAGCACCTGGGCATACCAAACGAAGGGCTTATCCGGATACCCCCAGACGAGGTGCCTCTCGTGCCAAATTGGGCTGCACTATGCACGGATGGTGAAATTCAGTTGAATCCTAAAAACAACAAAGAACTCCGAACGAAATGCTTGGATCCTCAGTGGAAGTTCGTCGCAAGTGTCTGGAACGGTCGTATTAGACCAACTGTCCGTGAGAATTTTGTGATCAGCGAAGCGTTCGACTTGATTCATCACTTGGCATCTGGAGGCACAATTAACGTAGGGTCATTGATCAAACAACACATGAAAGAGATAGCACGAAACGATGGTCTTGCCATTACTCACATCCATTTGATTTGGCGCATGTGTGTGGAAGCTGGTGTTCTAGTGAGCCAATCCGAAGAGAGGCTACCACCAATGGGCGCGTTCAAGGTGCACAAGTTTGCTGAGCGTCGTGCATTGGTCCAGAGCGGGATGGTCGTGCTACGATAAATGAGATGGAGGACGGGGGCTTGATTCTCATTGTCCCACGGGTGTATCCACCGACGCCACCACAACCTCCACCGGCGGATGCACAACAACGCGAAGGTCAACAAGATGGCATGGATGCAGATGTACCCGCCCTAATGCCCCACCCCACCCCCACCATGGTGCAAATGTTTGACAACCTTCGTGTTCACATTGATGGGAGGTTTGACCATGTACAGGCTCACTTTGACAACCGCCTCAATGAGATGCACACAACTTGGGATGGCCGAATGAATCGAGTGGAGCAAGACATCCGAGAAATTGGGCGTTGCATGTGGCGTAACGATCCTTCGTCACCAGATCTGACCCGATTCCGCCCTCCAGAGTAGTATGTCGCTGTTTTTTATATTGTATCTGGATCGTTGGGCTATTTTCTACTTCTAGTGCGGATATTATAATCAAAATGGCATGTATTAATTAATGATTTAAAACATTATGTACTATGTGAAGCTTGTTTTTAATTGATTATTAGGCCATGATGGTATAATATATGTTGGTTATGAGATGGGGCACTTAGAAGTGCATGTGGCAATATCAATCGTGGAGGATGGTAATGTCAAAATGTTTATACACTGATGCATAGGGATGGTAGAGTGTAACTAGCGTCCGGAGAACGTCCCTACTGATTTGACCAATGCAGGGGGCTGTGGACGGCCACAGGACGGTCTCCTGAAACCGTCCTATACACTACCAGGACCGTCCTGGCAATTCTCAATGTATTACACGGTAGAGTGGACGGTTCTCTCGACCGTCCTTACACTCACCTAGCTTTGCAAAATTGGACTACCAAATTGTGTAATAAATTTACCAAGGTGGTCAACCATCCACTTACCAAGATTCAAATGTTTCTTACCAAGTTCTGTTATTCATATCTTACCAGTTTCTTGAAGATCATACTTACCAAGATTGGGGCTTGATTTACCAACTCTAAATATAGCACTTACCAACGTTTTCAATATTAAACTCACCAAGCTATTGAAAATCATACTTACCAAGTTCTTAGTAAAATTACCAAGTTTCAGGGTGAACCATTCACTTACCAAGATTCTTAATAGTGTTTACCAACTGTTACTATACCACTTACCAATTTATGATATTCTAGACATACCAAGTTCTGTGTATGAGTTTACCAATGTCGTGAAGATCATGCTTACCAAGACTGGACATTTGACTTACCAACTTTAACTATAGTACTTGCTAACATTTTCAATATAAAGCTTACCAAGTTATTTGAATGAACTTTACCAAGCTCTTGAAAATCATACTCACCAAGTTCTTAGTAAAATTACTCATTCATGGTGAACCATTCACTTACCAAGATTGATAATAGTGTTTACCAAGTTTGAATATACCACTTACCAATTTATGAAATTCTAGACATACCAAGTTCTGTGTAGGATTTTTACCAATGTCGTGAACATCATACTTACCATGACTGGAAATACGACTTACCAACTTTAACTATATAACTCACCAACGTTTACAATATCATACTTACCAAATTATTTGAATAATCTTTACCAAGCTCTCGAAAATCATACTTACCAAGTTCTTAGTAAAATTACCAAGTTTCATGGTGAACCATTCACTTACCAAGATTGATAATAGTGTTTACCAAGTTTGATTATACCACTTACCAATTTATGAAATTCTAGACATACCAAGTTCTGTGTAGGATTTTTACCAATGACGTGAACATATACTTACCATGACTGGAAATATGACTTACCAACTTTAACTATATAACTCACCAACGTTTACAACAACATACTTACCAAATTATTTAAATAATCTTTACCAAGCTCTCGAAAATCATACTTACCAAGTTCTTAGTAAAATTACCAAGTTTCATGGTGAACCATTCACTTACCAAGATTGATAATAGTGTTTACCAAGTTTGACTATACCACTTACCAATTTTTGAAATTCTAGACATACCAAGTTCTGTGTAGGATTTTTAACAATGTCGTGAACGTCATACTTACCATGACTGGAAATACGACTTACCAACTTTAACTATATAACTCACCAACATTTACAATATCATACTTACCAAATTATTTGAATAATCTTTACCAAGCTCTCGAAAATCATACTTACCAAGTACTTAGTAAAATTACGGTCATATTCTGGGTGAACCATTCACTTACCAAGATTCATAACAGAGTTTACCAATTGTTACTATACCACTTACCAATTTATGAAATTCTAGACATACCAAGTTCTGTCTATGAGTTTTGCCAATGTCGTGAAGACCATGCTTACCAAGACTGGAAATTTGACTTACCAACTTTAATTATAGTACTTGCTATCATTCTTAGTAAAATTACCAAGTTTCAGGGTGAACCATTCACTTACCAAGATTCATAACAGAGTTTACGAACTTTGACTATACCCCTTACCAAGATTCATAATCCCAGATTTTTCCATGGTAATTGGGACGTGTGTGGTGAACCGTCCAGCACCCGTGAAGCCACCTTCTGCCGTATGCAGATTGGAAGCGGACGGTCAGAACACGGTCTACCAGGACCGTCCGTTTAACCGTTGCTTCACTTCCTAAGCAGGATGGTCCTGGTGACATTTGGACGGTCCACATGTGACCGTCCTATGACCGTCCGGGCATAGCAGGTAGAACCTGTCCATTTGGGACGGTCCATTTGGCCGTGCCACAACCGTCCTTCCATATTTTTTTTGTTTTTACCATGATTCTGAACCAATACTTGCTAGCTTAACTAAACCAAATTACCCAGAAACACAATGTCACCTTACCAGCTACAATAGACACTAAATAATGAGTTTGTCACATAACTCATACACAATTAAACCTTCAAATGTATAATTCAACATCGAAGTGGCTCCAAAACATGCCATTTGCACAAGTCAACATCCAAATACATATATGAGCTCCAATTTTTCTAACCAATGATAGCACTTACAAACCCAAATACAGAAATTCTTGTATGCAAAATATGCCAAAAAAAAAAACATCCAAAACACATCAACTAATCGAATCTAGGACCTTGCTCCTAATATCGGTTAGAATTGAATAGGCAATATGGGCTCTGAATGCTTGAATGCAAACTGTGTTCGATGCGTGCCAAAATACTGGGTCGCTCCGGGCATAGCATTCGCTCCACAGACATACATACACACCGCAATCCATTGACACATCCCCCTGTTGCCTACAGTCCAACTCATTCAAATCGCCGGTCATTTTTATCCCCCACAACTCACAGCATGCTTTCAAAAAATTTACCTACCATATTTCAACAAAACACACAAACAAATGACTTGGTCGATCAAATGGTAAATATATCATTTCGATAGGAAATAGCAACAGGAATCTTGACAATTTTATTTTTTTTATAGAATAACACTTACCAGTTTTTTTCGTCGTGTCTTCAGACGTGCATCAGACTTCAGCGAGTTCATGCCATACACATTGCCCTCTTCTACGTCGAGTATCACCATATGCCAGTGAAAGAGCTCCTGATCATTTACCGGGCATATGATGTACCTCAGTTGACTTGCACCCTTGCTCTCATTTATTTTTCGAACCTGATTGGCACAAAATGCGTTCATTTGATTAAGAAATTGCTCGCATTCATTAACTTCCCACTCAATCTTGTTCTGTGGATAGAACTCTTGCATTGTACTCTCTATGTTTGACTGCAACCAAAATGTGAGCACATCAATCAAACGTGTTTTCATATATTTTCTAAAATATATTATACACCCAACTAACCGCTGCCAATGTGCTCAAAAAGACGGCACGACATGGGAAACTTGCTCGCTTTTGGTAGTCTTCCGATGAAATTAATTCCAAATACGCATCTATGATGGTCCCCTCCAAAGGTTCGTTCGTCAACAGACGTAGCAAATGGTCTGTATACACTGCAGAACCTTCGCCTTCCCATATAGAACTCCTATATATTCCATTAAAAGTACAGTATCAGAGCCACAAAAACCAACAAAATTTGCATTAATTCCATATAAACATTTATATTGTACGGTTACTTTTTAAACTCGCCATCTATGAAACGATCGAGCAACACCCTTCTCGCCTCATCAACAGTCTCTCGCCCGCTCCAATCCCTTCTCCCCTTATACCCCTCGGCGAAGGCTTCGTCCCCGATGGCGGCTATGTCCAACTCATCCAATAGAATCTATACAATTCAACATTGCTTAATTACAAATAAATTACACGTAACAATCTAACTAATTTACACGTAACAATTTAACTAACTTACCGGATCTTCATCTACCCCCGTTGTCTTTCTCTTTCTCACCCGCCTCCCACTTGTGAAGTCCGGATCTTTCTTTCTCCTCCTATCTTTCCTGCTTTGCACGTTCTTAACCAATGATGAGGGCGATTTCTGGCCCGGTCTTTGGATATCCCCCTGTTTTGCATCCGTTTCTTCCTCCAACCCTTCGTTAAACCCTTCATTCCCTTCCAACCCTTCATTCTCCTCCAACCCTTCCTTCAACCCTTCATTCCCGTCCAACCTTTGATTATCCTCCAACCCTTCGTTCAACCCTTCATTCCCGTCCAGCCCTTGATTTTCCTCCAACCCTTCCCTCGCATTCTCGGCTTCCTCATTCAACCCTTCCCTCAACTCCCCAACCGGCACATCCCCAACAATCTTGTTGTTATCAGACTCAATCCCCACATCCACGTCCGTCAGATTAATCAATTGCAATGCATTTGGTACCCTCTCTACAACCGGCTCATTCCCCGCATGCTCATGCACCTCCTCCTCCTCAAAATTTCTCTCATCTACATCTCCCTCCGATTCCTAGAGGAATGTAATACATTTTCTCAGTAACGACATTAACAAAAGAATCAAATAGTAAAGACTGATCAAAGTACCGATGGTAGCACCCATGTTGGCTGAAATAGTGTCTTCTCCTCCGCCAATGCGCAAAACCTCGCTACATCATCCCCTATCACCTCCGCCAATTCTTGCCTGCATCCTTCAATCTTGCCGGATCTATCCGCCCATCTTGTAATTCTCGGAAATCTCAAAATATGGATTGGCTTGCCAAACTTAGGAATCCTCACATACAACCATGCCTACAGTTAAATAGGATTACCGAAAAATCTAAGTTAGTTCCACATCCCATAATAAAGGATCAACAATATTCAAAATAAGCCAAATGATACTTACCATTAACCCTACTGTGCATCTGTTCACGTAAGAAGATTTGCCCTCAACAAAACTTTTCATAGACTCCAATAGATACGAGTACACTAACGGGCCCCAAGCATACTCCCCTACCTTCGTGCTATCCTCCGCGTAATGCCATAGGTACTTGGGCATCGTGTACCGGTGTTGGGAAATAGAAGGCAGTTAAACACAAACAATACATATATGCTTGCGTATTCCCCAGGCTCTACCCCCTCAACTTCTCCCGCACAATGGGATAGAACATTTGCTATCTCGTTTCTCTTCACCTCCGCACACCTTCCCTCGAAGAACTTCTTCGATAGCCTAGGGACATCCTCCAACCTCTTTTCGATGTAATGTCCTACGTGCTTCAACCCAAGCACGCATGACAACTCCTTCGCCTTAAACGCCAATCTAATGCCATTGCCCACTACGAATGTGTTTGTCACCGGTTCGAATGTTTCCAGCACCGCTAGCAACCTAGCTTGATAGTTATTGTCCTTGCTCACTTTGATCAAATGCCCAAACCCTGTGGCCTCTATGGCTTCTCTTTGTGTTTGAGACCATCGAACCTGCACCTCGTCCACAATCTCCCGTAGATATTTTGCAGAGCACCGGGGTGCCTGCATTTTACTCTCCTTCGCCGCACCTGTAAAAACCGGTTTAGATGATCAATTACCATTCACTGTAAACAACCTCCTAACGTTGCATTCAACCACATATATAATACTAATAACTTATAAACATTAATATTTTCCACCATACTATCCATACTAACATTACATCGAACACAATGTGATCAATTTCACAACTTTCATCAAGAGAATTACCCACACAACACAACTTCTACATATCACAGTACATTGCCACAAAAACAATACAATGATCAATTCCAAAGATTATTTACATCAAACCTTATGCATAAACCTAACTTAATGTATGCCCTACCCTAATTTCATCTTTAACCAATAATACCACAAAAATGGGAGCTTACCCGGTTCGCTCTGCTCACCGACTTCCAAATGCTTCGGCTTCTTTTTCGGTGCCATTACTTCTCAATGCCTCTTCTTCCACTTCCTCCACTAGGGTTCGGTCAATCGGTCCTCAATTGCCTTCGAAAGCTGCCAAATCCGCCTCCTACACTATGGGTTAGGCCGTTTTTCCCTTTCCTTTGTAAAACTAATGGATTAAAAACCTAGGCCTTCCAAGATTCTCTGCGTCGCGCGTCTCCACTTCCTCTCAGATTTTGTTTCGCTTGACCTTGCATTTCTTCCCTTCCATAGTCGGGTCGTGTCGTTCATTCTTCGGTTGTGTCTCCCGCTCCCTTTCGGTGGTTCTTCGTTTGAATTAAGAGAAGAGGATTAAAGAGTTAATTGGATTAGTATATTTAGGTGGGTATTTTAGTGGAAGTCAAATGTAAAATGGGGTGTAAATTCTAAGGGAATGGGTTATGGGGCGTAGACTATAAGAAAGTTTTTTAAAACGGTAGTGGGCTCTAAATTTCCGTTTCTCAATCTCTATCAATCCAAAGCTCAAATATGATTATTCTTTAGTGAGCCATCCATCCATCCATTCCAAGTTGTTCACATCAATTTGATTCTTTAGCCTGTTTCATTCTCCACTTGAACATGAAAGTTTTTGAACATCGAATGTAAAGCTCAAATATGTTATTCTTTAGTAAGCTCGCACATAACTACTTTCCAAACACTTCCTAGAATCCGTCACACTTCCTCCACGACATCTTTGCACTTAACAAAAAGGGAAAAAAAAAATTGTGCTTGGCTGTGAAGTGTGTGTTCAAATTTGGAATAAACAATTAAAATTTTGTTTAAATAGGTCTTTTGATGTGCTTTTATTTATAATGAATCAAAATAAAAACATAAATCAAAACTCAAAATGAGAATAATCGAGCTGAAGAAAAATAATAAAAAAAAGAAAATTGCAAGCTACTCGAGCTGGTTGATATTTGAGCTCGAGCTCGAGTAGCCATATTTTCCCATCAAGTCAACTTCAAGTATTACACTACTCGAGCTTGACTCAACTGATATCACCCCTAGTCTTTCATCTCCGATAAGCTATCGTCACGGAAAAGCTGCAAAAATAATACTACCTCTGTCTCACTATATTTGTTACGTTTGACTTTTGGATACTATTCAGTGTTTAACTTTGACTTGAATTCTGTAACAATTATATTAAAACGGAGGAAGTACAGAATACAAGGCGGTGAATATATCAAATTATAATATTATATTTAAAATAAAATAATAAAATAGAGTAAATTATTTAATTAACCTTATATCCTGATTTAATAAAAAACATATACTTTATCATTCATCCAATGATCCATTGTAAGTAGAGCTGTCAATTTGGGTTGGGCCCGTTGGGCCGGCCTGCCCCGCAAGGTAAAAAATGCGGGGTGGGCTTGAATTTTTAAGGCCCTTTTAGATGCGGGTTTTTACAGGCTCGACCCGCTGCGGGGCGGGCTTTTACGGGTTGGGCCCGCGGTGGGGCGGGCCAGCCCGCGGGTTTTGGCTTTTTTTTACTCCTTGTTCTATTTATTTAATTTTAGTGAATATTGTTTGGTTAATTCAAAGTTTACCACAAAGTCACCAAATATATATTTAAATAATTATTTCAGTTACTTATAAAATTGTAAATTGTAATACAAATAGTGGTATTTTCTACTATTTCTCTTCTTATCCATATTATTAGTTTTAGTTTTTTTTTTAAGTTTAAAATTCCTTATTATTTTATTTATTAAATTTTTTTAGCTAGGTTATTTTATTTATTTATTAAAATTTGTGAATGCAAGTAAATTTTCATAATTTATTGTCAGTTATCTTGTTTTTCAAATATAAAATTAATGAATTATCTATGCCAAAACAATTTAACTTCCTAAAGACTCCAACCGTCAGACCTAATATTTTTATCAACTCAACCATTACTTATAAATTTTTTATCCTCAACAATACTATATTTATAGAATATAATACACATCTTTAGTATTGCAAATTTTAATAAATCTTTAATTTTATAAAGAATTATTCAACAAACCCATTATTAAAGTAAATAATTATGTCAAAAAATACATATTTTAACTATTTATAATTTTAAACATCGATAAATGTAAAAGAAATGTCCCTCGGAAGAAATACTCACAATACAAGACACGCGTAGCAAAATACTCCCAAAATACAACCCATACCACAATTTTGATATACTTTTGAAATTCAAATTAGTGAAAAGACTAATTAACCCCTCGGTCAAAAAATACACAAACCTTGGGGAGAAGGGTAGAAGAGCCCTTTCCACTTTATGTCCCGTCGGCTAACCCCCCATGTCTGAAACAGTCAGGCAGCATTGAAGGCGCACGTCCTTCACCGGCTCACCCATTCTCCCCCTCTTCTCACCTGAATTGAAACCGCCGTCCCCCATTGCAAAAACGAAATCGTCAGAGCAAACACTACCTGGAGCATGAAGAACGGGCGATGCTCCTACCTCCATTTTTCGGGAAAAAGTTTCGGACGCTGGTTTGGGTTAGAAGAGTGAAAAAGACTCGGTTTTTGAAGCTTCCAACAAACCCAATCGAGGAGGAAGCTCGGTGTATTCCCAAATCAAGGTATGCAATGCAATGGGCTTTGTGATTTTACTGTTACACGAGTATGTGCTACATTGGGAGATGGAATTTTAAAGTTTTTAGGGTTGTGAACCATCGGTTTTAGGGTTCATTTAGGGTTTGAAATTTTTTTATGATTTTGATAGTCGTTTTGTGTTGATCGAAAAGTAGATATAATTCTGGATCGATTTGCTTGATGCGTTTCCGCGATATTTTGTTTGTTGCCTATTGTTCATTTCTGGTAATACTGTTATGTCGCGTAACACTTGTCTTCTTTATTGGCGAAATTGTTACACCAGTATCATTCATGCATAAAACGGGTATGATTTGTGATGTGCATAAGTAGGGGTGGACAACGGGTGTGAGTTATCATTATGTTTAATTCTTGGCTGCAATCGATATTAGGTTCTGCAAAATGTTCTATTTGAATCTGGTCTAATGTTGCTCGATAAGGTCCGGAGTTCTTTTGTAGTTTAAGGAATGTTGTTGAAGTGAATATACATTGTTGTTCGGGCTCTTGTATTTTCTGTATGTGGCAAACTGGATAGCAGTATATAACCAGTTGAACACCATTAGGAGTTGTGCATGACCCCTGTATGAATTTTTGTTGGCAGAATAAATAGAGATACCACCGAAACGTAGCAAGAAGAAGAAGAAGTCAAAAGCTGAGGAGCCCGGGAAGGCTACAATCACTGCTCGGTGTACAATCAGTGTCCTCCAAGACGCCATGAATTCTATTGAAAAGACGATCACGGAAGCACAGTGGGAAGCAATTAGATCGACTCCATTCCACCACTTCGCGAAGCTACAGGGTACGTACAGCAGCAAGACGTTGCTGCAGGCACTGGTCGAGTGCTTCAACGGCAATTTAAGTGCATTCGTTTTTGGACAGGGATTTACAATGCCGTTCGAGGCATGGGAATACTCCGTCGTGTTGGGGCTGCAGTACGAAGGCATGTACGTTCACCCTAGGTGCGTGCCTGAATCCGAGTTCACGCAAAAGTATTTTCCAAAGGGTGGATGTAACACCCCGGTTTTTGGTCACCCAGGTCGGGATGTCACCGCCACATCTCCCTAGTAAGACACGGTTTTTCCGAACTTACTAAGGAGATGCAAGGCTAGGTATTGCAGTATTTCAAAACATTTAAGGCATTCAAAATAGCCCATTCAATATAATTCGAAAATAATAATAGCATAGCGCAGCGGAAATATTTGGTTTAGCACAGTATCGCAGCGGAAAATATAAAAAGGGCCGACATGGCCAAAACACGGGTTAAACAGGCCCGTTCATAATATAGTCTAAGTACGAAATTTAAAAGCAAAATAAGTGTTCCCCAAAATCCCATGCATGAATCGTGCTCACACATGCTCATTCCACATATTCTGTAAGGAAAGGAATAAAAATGGTTTTGGTCAGCAAAATTGCTGAGTAAGTTAACGCATGCATGATCGTAGGGTTTAAAAGCCATAAATTTAATAATTTAACAAAAGCATGATAATAACATAATATTTAGTTTCATCTAATCCATATCCAATAGCATAATTTATCTCAGGGCTCTATTTAATGACACATATCACATGGTTCAATCATAAAAGCCATAATTTAAATAAAGCATTTAAATAATTTAATTGGACAACAACATAATTTAATCTAATTTAATTGAATTTAAAATCCCCATTACATTCCCGATTTGGTATTTCAAAGTTTCACGATAGCATCGCGATGTCAACAAGTTTAGCCGGTAGCCCGGCGGCCGCAACCGTATCAGCCATACCCAGTACCACTCCGGAGCCTCGGGAAACCCATACGGATATTCACGAGAGTGTAGGCTCTATATTTCGCCGTTTAGGCAATCCATATCTCAAATTTAGCGCGCGGGGTCACCATCGTCCATTACGGCACGAAGTGAATCGTTAGGGGGCACCCTGCAGAGCACTCACCCCTAATTTTAATTTATCAAGTTTGTAAGGGGATTTAGTTTTTAAAATCTGCCTTCCATTGTATTTATTTAGAATTAATATCTCAATTCGTTTCAACCCTAAAGGTTAATTCCATGTTTCAACAAGATTTCAAGATTTCGTTTCGGTAAATCACAGTTTACTCCAAAATTCGTCTAAAATCAGATTTAATTCCAAAAATTCCAAAATTTCATATCTGACTTGGAAACATCAAGATCTACAACTTTCGTGTTTTAACCTTTTCAATCCGAGATACCTAAGTAGGTCAAAATCACCAATTTTCGCATAAGAAGAAATCTGTCCGAGTTTAATGTATCACAGTTTAAAGATTTCGAATTCTACCATAGCAATTCAACTCCAAATTTAATGAAATTTGACAGAGATCATCTTAAGACATTTATCTACAACTTTCATGTTCAGCCAAAGATCTAAAACAGCCTAGATCCTATGTCAAAAACGTGATCAAGATCATTCCTAAGTTCTGTCCAAGATTTCAAGATCTAGATTCCAACAGTTCGGTTTCAACGGGTTTTCACATATCAAATCAATTCCAAAAATTCTCAAAACTTTACAGTCGCTAGTTCTAAGTCTTAGAAACGTTTTTCGTGTTTTAAGTTTTTCAGTTTGAGTTTGTTTTAAGGTTCGGAAAAATTCAACAAATCTGTTGCGTCAGTAGAAAGTAAAAATTGACAGATTTTCGATTTCTTGTTAATCTTTTAGTTTCGAATGTTTTAATTCATCCCAAAACCATGTAAGAGTTAACTTACTGAGTTTATGAACGTCGGGGATGTCTAATTCGGAGGCGTGGCTTCCAGATCACCGTTTCTCCTCTCCGTTCGTCAGGTTCTACGATCTAGATTCGATACGGGGTGTAGAAAGAAAAGAACCGAAGTTAGAATCCGTTTTCGGATTGAAACGTGAAAAGATTTGTCGGACTAGAGCTTACCACAACGTTTGGAGATCCTTGGATTTTCGTCCAAAGCTGCTGCCTCCGTTTGGTGCTTTCCGTCGACTCCGAATTTAGGGTTTCGAACGTATAGAAGGTTGTAGGGTTTTGTAAACTTGTTTGGGGCTCCCAAGGGGCTTATTTATAGAATTCTCAATCCCTAGGGCATCCACAACTGACCTAAAGGTCTTGAGTCGAGAGATGTTCAACCGAAAGTCGAAAAATCCGCGTTCGGGCGAGAGATTCACGCAACAACCAAATCTGTCAAGTGGCGCGGTCGTGGCGCGCTAATCGCCCTCCACCGCGCGGCCACCGCGCCGACTTCGCCTGGACTTCGGTCCGGGCGGGTCGTGCGATCCGTTGTGCTTTTCCGCCTCTCTTTCGGGTTTCTACCCCTCTATGCTCCCGAATTCCGATTTCCGGGGTATATTCGGGTTCATACTTTCTCTCTAAATTTATTCTCAGTCTAATTGGATGTTTTGGACTCGAATCCTCGAGTTCATTAGTGTCGGGTGTCGGTGTACAATTTATTTACCTTTAATAATTCTTTTTATTTAATTAAATTCCTTTAATTCCTTTTTAAGTTAAATCTCGTTTCTCATTTCCTTATCTTTATTTACTTCTTTTATTTGCTGGATCTATTTATTTATTTATAGTATTTATTTTATTCATTATTTATTTATTTAATTATTGTTTTATTTTATGTTGGAAAATTCTCAGGTATTACAGTCTACCCTCCTTAAGAATCAACTTCGTCCTCGAAGTTGTGTTTCGGCTTTTCTCGTCTCGTGCTAAGGTCTTGTGTTTGTTTTATTATGTTGTGACTGAACTTAGAATTAAAACTTCTAAGTTGCCTACGTACCCGGTAAAGGGATCAAGTCATAACGTAGTTCAAAAGTTTACAAAAATGCACGAAAAATAGGTGGTATGATAGTGGAGCTTTGTATCGGCTGGATTTAGTGGAATTAATGGTGAACTTGGCTGGAATGGATAATACAGTGGATTTCGCGAGGGCGTACGTTTTTTGTGGTCTTTGCCTGCCTCCTGTTCCCCAGCTCGTCCTTGACCGTCCCTGAGTTTCTTGTTCACCACGTGGACAAGTTAGACCGACTCGATGAATATGCTTAGGGCGCGGCCGCACACGAGTATTTGGTTGCTTCGATGCGGCTCCATAACGAGAAAGGGAAGGTGTATTTAGACGGCTGCACTTTCGGGCTGGTGGTGAGTTTTTAATAAAAATGCTCTTACCTACACAATAAGATTGTAATATCACAAGAACACCCATTTCTCACTGTTATTGTACCAATATTCGCATAACTGGTAACGGTTTCCAATCACTAATTTTTTTTTTTTTGTGTAGGGATGGTTCTATGAGCGATTTCTGCACATGGACGATCCACTGGTCGAACCTATTATCCCCCGATTCGTGAGATGGAAGGAAGCTCAACGCGACCTTGTTGAATGTCGCGAGGATCTGAAAAGCTGAGGGCACAGGACCTGGCCCTTACGCATCAGCAAGAGGGAGAAAAGATTTGTGGAGCCTGTGGTGCCGATGCCCGTCCCCAGCCGGGCCAAAATTTTCAAGGACAAGGCCATAGATGATGAGATCCCCGTAAGGGTGAAGACGACGAGGAAGAGAAAGCCGAATGAGGAGGAGAAGAAAGAGGACGAAGACAAGTTGAAGGAGAATGTGGAGACCGAACAGGACCTGAACGAGAGAAAGGGAAAGGTAAATAAATCGGTGTTATCATTTTGGTCTGTTGCACCGAGTGCATAAGAAGGGTGCTTATTTTCCTGTTACATGGGTATGATTTTGTCATGATTGTTGTATTGTCCGATTCTTCAGCAGATTGAGGAGGATTTATGAAGCGACGAACCAGAGACAAGTGAGGATGAAGAATATGTGTCAGAGAATGACATTGATGAGGAAGCGAAGAAAAAGGTCGAGGTCAAGGCGGCAAGCAGTGAGGAATCTGAGTACATGGAAGAGTCTTCGGACGGCAGCGACAGTGATGAGGACTACGTTAATGAGAAGGTTGCGCGGGCAGTGGCATATGGCAAGCAGGAATCCACACGGAAGGCAAAAAACACAACAGGTATGAATGAGGGAAATAGTACAATGGCGATGAAAATTTTTGGGCCATCTCATGATGAGGTGGCAACGACAGTCGAGGGAATGTTAATTCTCTCCCATTCTATACCATCACCGTTTGATCTGCTTACACTTAATCCGTTGTCTACAGCTGAACAACGGGGGAAGCGTAAGCCGGATCCCCCACTGTACACACCGGAGACACGCAGCAAAAAGCAGCGTGTGAACCGTGTACTGGACCTCACTGGCCCTTCTCCTGAAAAGAAGAAAACTGTTGTGCGTATGGACTTTGAGGAGGAGACCTGTTATCGTTATTCGGGCAGGCGGGGGTATGCCAGCGCTGACGGGCTATTGACAGAAGAGAAATGGATTCTGGAGCGGTTTATCGACGCTCCAAAAGGGAGGTATTGTATTCTTTGTCTTCTTGTACTCTAGTTTCTTGGTATTGGCATCGGTATTCTATGAAAATTGTATTTTTTTCCTGATTTTATGGGTTTAATTTATTTACGGATTGTACATTTGGTAGTGGATTTATGTGGAGCCAAGGCATCTACGTCGTGCTACCTTCGAGTATTCTGCTGCTCCTTTTTAATGAGGCAGTATGCAATGATCTCGTTGGCAGTTACATTGCTCTTATATGCAGCCAACGTTCCGCAATGCTAATAGTATAACCACGAGGGTCGAGTTCATAAGTCCATACACGACGGTTAGTAATTTTTTAATTTACTGAATGCGTATGCACCTTCACATTTATTTTGCAACCTTATGGAAAAAAACTACTGCGAAACAGACGCGTATATTGGCATTGGAGAAGAAAGGGAGAGAGCTTGATTTTTATGCATTCCAGGAGAGCTATAAAACTCTTTGGCAGGCGGGGCGCGATGAATTCTAACAGCTTAGCATTTTGATATCAGGCGGACTTGACTTCGTGCTGCTGCCCGTGACGACGAATTATCACTGGTTCTTGATTATGTTGGACCTTCAGAAGATTGAGATAACAATTCAGAACTCCTTGTGGCCGACAGATAACACCATTGCGCAGAGAAAAATTGTAAGTCACCGTGTGTCAATTATCTGGTACCCAGTCCTATATATTCAGTATTAAGTATTGCATATTTGGTATACGTATATCTGACGATTGGTATTAATTTTGCTCTGCAATATGTATTTAATTGTGACAAACAGGCGGAGTTCTTAGTGTGGTACCTGAACAGCAAGCATGATTTGGCAGCGAACAAGGACCTCATGTTAAGAAGGACATGTAGGCAGCAGGGTGATGGACAACTGGACTGCGGGGTGCACGTTATGTGGTGGGCTGAGGCATTTTTGCGGAATGATCCTGCATTCTGGGCCATGGAGGCAACTGTTGATATTAAGTTGCACCGTGCCAAAGTGGCATTGCAACTTCTAAGGGATGCAATGGAGCGGACTGTTCAGCAGGCGACGTAGGAGGCGGTGTTGACCCGGCCCACTGTGGAGGGTCAATCGGATACGATGGAGGCCGACCAGACTGTTGAAAATCAGGCGGGCCTAAATGTTAGGCATCAGGCGGATCCAAAGGTGGCCGAAAACTCTGTTGGGGATCAAATGGTGGCGGACCCTAATCTTCACAATTCGACGGGTCCAATAGTGCCCGACCCCATATCCCAGGACCAGGCGGATCCGAAGGTGCCCGACCCCAATGTTGTGGATCAGGCGGATCCAAAGGTGGCCGACCCGACTGTAGTGAATCAAGCGGATCCGAAGGTACCCGAGCCCACTGTTCTCGATCATGCCGATCCGAAGGTGACCGAGCCCATTTTTGAGGATCCCGCTGCTCCAAAGGTGCCCGACCCCATGGCTGATGATCCCGCCAATCCGAAGGTGACCGAGCCCATTGTTGAGGATCCCGCTGCTCCAAAGGTGCCCGACCCCACTGCTGATGATCCCGCCGATCCGAAGGTGACAGACCCCATTGTTGAGGATCCCGCTGTTCCATATGTGCCCGACCCCACAGCGATTCACTGTCCGGTCCCACTTCAAATATACGCTCCCGCAGTTCTGGGGTTGATGGCACCGGTTACCAAACCAAGAAATCCCGCTTATGCCACTCAGACACCGAAAATATGCCCGGCGGATGCTGCCCCTCCTCATGCTCCTGCCCCTCCTCCTGCTCCTGGCCCTTCTAATCCCACAGCGACGGATCCTGCCCTTACTCATGCTTCTGCCCCTCCCGATTCCGCGGCAACGGATGTTGCCCCTCCTCATGCTCATTCCCCTCCTCCTGCTCCTGGCCCTTTTGATCCCGCAGCGACGGATCCTGCCCCTACTCATGCTCCTGCCCCTACTCATGCTCCTGCCCCTCCCGATTCCGTGGCGACGGATGTTGTCCCTCCTCATGCTACTGCCCCTCCTACTCCTGGCACTGATGATCCCACAGAGACGGATGCTGCCCCTTTATCTCATGACCCGTCTCTTGGTAAGGCTAACTGATGACATTGGTTTGTTATATGATCGTTGGATTGATGGTTTTCCTGTTTGATGGACAGTCGTATGATTATACTTGGTTCATAGTATTTGCATTTTGGATGAATGGTATATTGATGTGGGACGGCGTTTTGTAAGTTTGTATGAATGGTTGGTTGGTATGACGTACGTATGTATGGACATCAGTATTGTTCGTATATGGTTGTTCGTATGAATTGGTATTTTGAATCATTCTCTCTAATTCGATGTCGAATAGTACATGTTCGACCGAGCCCATGTTCTCTAATTTGAACACGTACACATTTTCCCAATAGTTGTATGATGTACACCTGAAGCAATGTACTAGTACCCAATGGGTTGCTCTACGATAATAAGTGTTGCTCTACAATCGATGGTTTGCTTGAGGCATTCAATTACATGGCAATGACTCAGTAAGTGTAGCTCTACAACCAGTGTTATATGGGAAATGTACCCTTCAACAAGTGTATTAGTATCCAATGGGTAGAGAAGTTAGTAAGTGTTGCTCTACAACCATAGAGGAAGGACTCAGCCATTCAATGCTAATGGACAATGCATTGTCTTGATTTGTTCAAACTGAAATTATCCCTATCAACCATAACGGTACTATACGGAAAGATATGTGGTATATAATAACAATATTGACGGTATGGCCGTGAAAGGATACTGATACTTTTATTCATTAAAGGGACTTATCCACAAAACATTAAACGAGGCTTGAACATTTAACCATAGAGGAATGACTCAGCCATTCAATCACATGGACAATGCATTGTCTTGATTTGTTCATGCTATTATCCCTATCAACCATAACGGTACTATACGAGAAGATATGTTGTATCTATTGACAATATTGACGGTATGGCCGTGAAAGGAAACTGATACTTTTAATGTAAAGTGGTTTTTGGTTGTGTGATTAAGAAGGTTGTAGACAATTGACATTGAAAAATGGTTTGAATGAGGTATCTAATGACACCCCATAGTATTTCATGTTCGTGATCATACAACTATGTTTGGGCATCCATTGATTAAGCAAAAATCAATAAAATTAAACAAATATGGTACTAAAACACCCGAAACATCCTGTGGTTGAGGGATAACAGTATGTGAACGCATAGTAGACTGGTATTGGCATTACACAACCAAAAGTATGTCGCGTTCAGGGCAGGGCTATATTTTTCCAAGTAACATATTCCCCCAGAAATAGCTACGAGTACCATTACATTTCAACATACAACATACGTGCATAGGAATTGAGATGTCGTGTACAGGGCATTGCCAAAATATGCTAAATAAGAAGATTGAATACAAATGGGACAACGGTTCCATAGGGACATTGCCAAAATATGATCAATAAGAAGATTCAAAACGATTGGGATTCGAATTCCATAAGGACATTGCCAAAATATACTAGTGTTCCATATTCATATGGTATCATTCATTGAAACCGTCCGATACATTGAAACCATGCCAAAAATATACAGTGATGCATTCACACGGATATGCTCAAAGTTTTATCACCAACAACACAAAAGTTGGACACAATAGTGTTTGGGCTGTAAAAATACCAATCGCGTCACCCCTCCACACCTTTCTTCGCATCCATGAATAACATAGTTCACCAACGGGCATACTTGTAAGCCTCCTTACAAGTAACCCTGTTGTGACCACGTTTGCTGCACAAACCACATTTAGTCTTCTTTAGTTCACCCCGAGATGGTATGCGTCGTTTCTTTCTCCGGCGAGGCTGCACCCATACATCTGGAGGGAGAACGAAGAAATTATCATTCTGCTCCGCCACGTGTTCACCGCCAATCTCAAGCAGAGGATATCATGCCTTCATACGTTGTCCTGTAACACGCAGTCGTGTAATGATTATCACAGTAGTCGTAAATATTCCCTTGCAGTTTTTCAATCGCTGCACAGCCGTGCTTACAGGGCAGCCTCAATAATTGCCAATAGCCACGCGTGCATGTCATCTTTTCCACATCAACGACGTATATCCTCGCCCTATGCCGGGCCTCAAACAAGGAACCCGCTGTGCGCTGAAGCTTCATTTCTCCGGATACCGCGTAATTATCATTCAATACCTTTCCTGGAATAGTAGCCAATATTCCTTCCATCCTCGCACCCTCCTCTATTTTTTCATTCATCATCTTCATGACTTGTTTTCGGATTTGATCGAGCATGGAATAAGGACCCATTGCCCTAGCTTTCCCTAGCCAATTATTCCAACTCTCCACAAGATTCGTGTTCATCACACCCCATTTCTTTCCCGCAAATACGGAATTCGCCCAATTGTAGGGATCAAAATTTGCAAGGAACGTGAACGATAAGGGCATTGCTTCAAGGATGTTGTTCAGGTGCTTCAGCATTTCTTCGTACGTCGGAGCATATGCTGCGGCCTTCAACACCCCAGTCCAGTGATCATTGTTCTTGTATGGGTACATACGAAGTACTTGTCACAGTGTACGAATAACACCAGTATTAAAAAGGGATATACAGGTATTCCCCGGAAACAATACCAATTACACTATATTGCATTGGAAAAATATTAACCTCGGTTTTAAAGTTCGCGACAAGGTGTCGAAGGCATACACCATGATGACTCCCATTGAAGACGGTCGGAATGGCTTTCATCAAACCCGAGTGACGATCACTGAAAAAAGTGTACTCGCCCTAATTCTGTTCATTCGGTGGGTCAAGGACGACCCTAAACTTCAGATAAAACCACTCCCAATTGTCATCCGTCTCTTGATTGAAAGCTGAAAAACAATACCATATATTGTAAAACACCAATACGTAATTAGCCGAACAACAAAAATGTAGACGCACAATACAATATAACCTCGCTCCAGAGCAACAGTCCAGTGAAAGCTACATACCTGCAAATGCGATGGTTAAAAACCCACCATTTGCATCTGCACCAACAGCTGCAAGTATTACGCCTTTCCACTTTGACTTTATATGGGTCCTATCAAGCTGAATAAGATGATGACAGCCACTCTTGAATCCTTCAACACAAGCTGCAATAGCAATGAACACCCTCCTGAACTTACTGGAATTCGGACACACCTCCAGATCAGCCACGCTGCCGGGGTTCGAAGCTTTCAAGCGGTTGCAAAATACTCGCACCTTGTCAAAGGATTCGACATCTGCTCCATGTAGCTCCTTCAAAGCAATCTCCTTTGCACTCGATGCCGTGCGGTAGGTAATGTCGATTTTGAATGCAGCGTGAATAGCATCAATAGCCATGTTCGGCGTGTAATTCGCGTTCCGACACAATTTGTCCTTTATGAAGGATGCCACCCATGTTGCATTGGCGTTTGGGTGAGTCCTCGATTGTAGATTATTCACCCCGCATTCGTGAGTCAATGTGCATGTGTGTATCGCAAACGAGTCGTCGGACTTGTGGAGCGCTGCATATATGCGCCACCCACAACCCTCCATGCTGCAATTTACTTGGACTTTTGTTTTGTTGTTGTGCACGAAGTAAAATCCACGCCGAAGTGCAATACAGTGGTTGCCACCACCTTTCGAAAATGATCCTGATTCCTGAACTTCTGACCTTTGCCTTTTATTGCATTGGCCCATATGAGTCTTTGATCTTCCTCGTCGTCGAGGTCACTGTCGTCGCATTCATCCTGTGTCGTTGTTTCCTCCCTGAAGTACATGTTCAACGCTCAAACAGCAACAGTAGTGTTCAAAGAGTATACCTATTTGGTGAAAGTATAATACCGTTCTAACCAAAGACTAATACCAATTAAATGGAAGACAAGTAACTAATAGGTTATCAAGCTTTTTAAATGTACGCGAATCCTGATCGTACTGAATCAATTTGAAAAATTCTAATTCCCAATAGATACCATCACAATCAAGCGGAATAATAGAAGAAAGAACATTCGCACGCTCTCACACATCCCCACATGCTTAATACATGTGTTTCACTTGATGAATACCAAAGTCGCTATCTATCATACCAGTTATACGAAAATTGAACATAACAAGCAGCTACGTTCAAACATATTTTAACACTACACTCACAGTATTGTGCTTCTTTCTGCTCGGTTCATCACATTCATCTTCCCAATCGCCTGCCCCTTTGCCCGATTCAAGCTGCCCAGCCTTGACACGTCGCCGTCATTCATGATCTACATCGTGTATCCCCCATCAGGATCGTCGTAATGGAGTGTGTGCGTGGTTGGGCACACCTCTCGCCATTTTTCCGTCACCTTGGCGTACAAATCAGCGAGAGCATCGCTGTCCCTAATCCTCACAAGGTGAACTTCGTAGTTGTAGTGACAAAATAGCATAATCTCTTGCCCGCGCGATTGCTCGTCACTACCGTCCATCTTCCTCGCAGTTTCTCCTACCTAAAACCCTAAAAATGTGAAGGGTGTTCGAAAACCCTAAAAATGGAGGTGGAGAACCCTAAAATCTTAAAATAAAGACCCTACAAATCTGGAACCGAAAACGAAGTTCTCTTCCGTCGCCTCTACGAACGGAAATCGCCCAAAGCTTCCCCAACCTTCCCGCCGGTTGTAGCTTCCGCAGGAAGCTTCGTCGAGCTCGCCAATGGTGGTGGCTCCGTTCGTTCAGTCCGAGGTGAAGAGAAGAAGTTCAAAAAACGTGTGTTCGATTGTGCCTAGGAAGCATAAATGATGTTTTGCCTCTCTCTACCCGTCACCATAAGCCGTCAGAATCAAGTACAAAAGGGGGGGTATTTTGGTATTTCCAGAACAGATTTTGAATATTCATTTAGTTTAAATTCAAGGTGACTGAACACGTATGTATTTAATATATAGGTTGGTATACATAATGTATTTATTACACTTGTCTTATACATGTAGTATTTTAAGGCTTGGGCCTTTAACAATAATTTGCTCTTTAAATATTAATTATAAATCTTTATTTCTCATTTTTAATTTATACGACAAAAAAATATATTCCATTTTTATCTTTTTACACTAAAAATTTAATTTTTTTGAAATTATTAAAAGGCCTGCGGGTCGGCCCGAATAACCCTGCGGCGCGCATATAGAACAGGTCGGACGTAGGTATTTAGAGCCCGCCCCGTATGAGCCCACCCGTTCAAGCCCGTAAAAATAGGGTCCGTACGGGCCTGCCCGTTACTCTAATTGTAAGTATATCGAAGCACATGATGGAAAAAGGTGTTCCAAGTCTACACACAACTAGGGGTGGGCAAAATATTCGAACTGATTCGTTGAACCGCTGAATCGAACCGAAATCAAATCGAATTTTCGGTTAACCGAGGACTCCGGAGCAAATACAAATATCATATTTCAGTATTCGTCCGGTTCAAATACAAATACAAATACTTTAACTTTTTCCCCCGGTTAACCGAACCGAATCAAATATATTTATTTTATTTCAAAAGTTATATATATTGCAAATATTATAGACATTTGATGGTATAAAATTATATATAGATAATATATATCATTATGAATTTAATTATTTAAGTATATAAAAAATTAAAGAGCTAACTATCAAAATATATCATCATATTTAATAAGCCTATATTGATTTTTGTCTTTCAGAATACCTTATTATTGAACTATACCTCTACACTAAGATTCATTACATATACTAACATATTTTGATAACATTGAAAAGAACCACTGGATTCCATAGTTATATATATATATATTCTGTAGTTTAATAACATCGTCCGGCCCCCTAAAAATGTATAATAAAGTTTTCATTTCTTAAATCTTTGAGTTTCGTAGATTTTCAATATTCGAACCTAATCGTTTAACCGCTGAATCGAATCGAAACCGAACCCCCGGTTAACCGAGGACTCCTATTACAAATACAAATACTGAAATGAAGTATTTGCCAGGTTCAAATACAAATACAAATACTTAAAAAATTCAGGTTAACCGAACCGTGCCCACCCCTACACACAACCCCAAATTCTTGTACTTGACCTCGCAGATGCAGTCAGACTCGGCTACTTAACAAGTGCGCCAACAGGCCGTTCACGGGCTGCAAATCTACCGCCACAACCCGGCGGAACGATTGCGCGGTCATTTCCCCTCTCACGGATAAACCTTGATCCTTCTGCTACGAAATCACACCTTTCTTCTATTCATCTGTGGTAATAATTTCATGGTTTCATTCAAATTGTCCAAACTCTGCAACCGCATTTCCTCTTATTCATCAACTATCGATTCACAGGCGTCTTATCTCTACAATCGCATACATTCTTTCCTTTCTACCACCTCTTTGTACTCAAAAACCCTTCTCCCTTACCATGCCTACATCATTGCCAGTGGACATGGGCAGAATAAGTTTATTGCGTCTAAGGTGATAGCATTTTATGCCTCACTCAACCAACCCCATTTTTCAACCAAGGTTTTCGATTCACTCACTTGCAAAGATACTTTTCTTTGGAATTCCATCATCAAAGCTCATTTTGGCAGTGGTGGCTACGATCAAGCTCTCGGATTCTTCTCAAATATGCGATTTTTGGGCAATTTGCCTGACCAATTTACAGTTCCAATGGTTGTTTCGGCCTGTGCCGAACTTGGTTTTCTTTTTGATGGCATGAATCTTCATAGCTTGGTTTTGAAGGTGAATTTATTTGATAAGAATTCTGCAGTTGGGTCTTCGCTTACATATATGTACGCAAAATGTGGAGCTTTGGAGGATGCCTGTCATGTGTTCGAAGAAATTCCTGTGAAAGATGTTGTTTCTTGGACTGTGCTTGTAATTGGGCATGTGCAGAGTGGTGAAAGTTACAAAGCGTTGGAGTACCTTTGTCAGATGCATAAGACTGGTGAGGATGCTGAGAGGCCGAATGATCGGACACTTGGAGGGGGATTGCAAGCATGTGGGGATTCAGGTGCATTGACAGCGGGTAGGAGTTTGCATGGATTGGTAGTTAAATCTGGTTTTATGTCCGCAGATTTCATTCAATCCGCAGTTTTATCTATGTATTCAAAATGTCAGAGTATTGAGGATGCCAGAGCTTCATTTTGCGACGTTATGAGCAAGGATCTGATTTCATGGACGTCAATTATTAACGCGTATGCGAAATCAGGATGTGTTCATGAATGCTTTCAAATGTTTCAAAGGATGCTAGCTAGTGGGGTTTATCCTGATGGGATGGTAATTAGCTGTTTATTTTCTTGTTTTTCTAATTCCATGAAGGGGTTTGAAGGAAAAGCCTTTCATGGTTTTATCTTAAAGAGAAATTATGAGTTTGATCAAATTGTTTGTAATTCATTGTTATCAATGTATTTCAAGTTTGGGCTTGTGGCTGTCGCGGAGAAGTTATTCTTTGGAGGTTGTATTAAGGAGAAAGACACTTGGAACTTAATGATCCTTGGATATGATAAATCAGGATTGGAGAAGAAGTGCATACATTTGTTCAAAGAAATGAAGCACCAAGGTATTGAATTGGATTCAAACTGCCTAATATCTGTTGTATCCTCCTGCTCACGTTTGGAAGCGATTAAATTTGGTCAATCTGTGCATTGCCATACTATAAAAACTTTCGTTGATGGAAATATTTCAGTAGTAAATTGCCTTATAAGCATGTATGGTAAGTGTGGCAACTTGCCAGCAGCACTGAATTTATTTCATGAGACAACACAAGACACCCCTACAACGTGGAATGCTCTGATGTCGTCGTATGCTGTTAATGGAAGGTTTTTAGAGGCTTTAAATCTTTTTGATGAAATGGTTTCAAATGGTCTGAAGCCTGACGGAGCTACTTTGGCAATTTCGCTTTCTGCCTGTGCCCAGAGTGCATCTTTGGAGAAAGGAAGAAACATTCATAATTACATTAGGGAAGCGGGATTAGGACATGAAGTTTCTCTTGGCACTTCATTGGTTGATATGTATGCTAAATGTGGTGAAATCAATATGGCGAAAGAAATCTTTGACTCGATGGAGGAAAAGGATGTTGTATCTTGGACCGTGATGATTTCTTGTTATGGGATGCATGGACATGGGAAATCTGCTGTTAGCATATTCAACCAAATGGAAGAAACTGGCGTGAGTCCAACTGGTCTTGCATTTCTTGCAGTCCTCTCCGCTTGTGCTCATGCTGGACTAGTTGATGAGGCTGAGCTCCTTTTCAACAAAATGAAGGAATATTCTCTAATGCCAACACTGAAGCACTATGCTTGTCTGGTAGATGTTTATGGGAAGTTAGGTTGTTTGGATGAGGCAGAGTCTCTCATTTTGTCAATGCCTTTTTCTGCTGATGGAGGCATATGGGGGTCTCTGTTAACTGCTTGTAAAACACATAACAATGCTGAGATGGGTATCAAGATCGCAAAGCGTGCAATTGAAGCCGACCCTAAAAATGATGGGTATTATATCCTGTTGTCAGACTTCTACAGCTCTATGGAGATGTGGGAAGATGTGGGACAAGTGAGAAAGATGATGAAGGAGCGGGGAGTGAGAAAAACAGTTGGGTGGAGTATGGTATAACTAGCGATAAATTGGGACAAGGAGATTCAAATTAAACCTCGGATCATAAAATTGTTGTCAGGATTGGAAACTGAATCAATTTTTATTGCTACCATCACCTATGTTTGAGGTGGGATGGGTTTGTGCCTAGGTACCATTTTTAACCTTTCCATCCATTTCTTATAGACATGGAACCTTGCTTAATGCTCTTGCTATTTGAGATCATTTCCATCAACTTTTCTACTTTTGTGGAGTTTTCTAGCTGTGTATTATGCTGAGCAACAATAGTCATGGAGGGAAATTACCAGGCGTGTATTGTACTGGTTGATAAGTAGGTGAAGGACAGGAAAAGTAATTTATGGTTGCCCTTCAACTCTCGCAAGAAGGTACACAGGAGTTTCTCTGTCTACTCAATTTCTCCATATGGGAGAACCACATGGTTGATTATTAACGGTCTCTTGTTCATTTAAGAACCAATTGACACATTATTCCAAAACATGATGCAAATTTAACGGCTTTTAGGAATTACACTGGCTTAGTTTGGGGACTCAAATGTTTGAATAAAAAGGTCAAAACTGCTTGGAGTTTCTTATGATGTAGTAGTACTTGTCAATATGGGGTATGGCTCTCCTCTTGTGATATCATGCTTGTTTTTTTGGCAACTGCATCAACACCTAATAATCTCTGCGCTGCAGTACAAATTTCATGAATCCGGTGGTAAGAGAATAAAGAGAAAAGAGAGGAAGGGATACGAGGGAGATCAGTATCAAAACCAGAACCAGCAAACTGAGGACAGAAGTAAAAAATGAAGGCTCTTACAAGGCCAAATGATAAATCCAGCAGGTTTTGTACTTGTTGATTGACTCTTAAAAGAATTTTTTTTTCATTTTTTCTGTCGCATAATTAATACTTGTTGATAGTCTGTGATGTTTTGAAAGTTATATGAGGCTTAAGCAGGTTTATATGCTAATAATATTTTTGGTGTTTGGTGATGTATAGTCTTTATGAGCATCCATATATGCAGGTTATGTGCCAATCCTTTTTTTTTCTCCTTTTTTGATAAACCAGGAATAGGAAACATCCATCCTTTACTAGGGGAAAAGGGGAGGGGGGATAGGGAGCTGGTGAGGATCGAACCTCACTCATTGGGTTGGGAGGTGAAGGGTGGCCATATCCCAATATCCTAATACCAATCTGATGAATAATTTGAAACTTGATTTCTTTACTAAATCCAGCATAAGTTGAGATGTTTAATTTATGAGTTGAATAATTTCGCTTAGGCTATGCGCTTGTGATTGTTGATATAATACTAGGTGAATGTAAATATCGCTGCTGAAATTTCGATTAAACCATGCATGCTCAATATATTTTACACTTAGCTAAGAACTAATGGAATGGCAGAAGCATTTGAATCAAAATAATGAGTTGATGATAAGGCAATATGTGGTTGCACCTTAGAATTTTCTGTTGCAGGAACGCTAGTTATACATTTGCTTTTAAGGATATGCACAGAACACATAAATGCACTAAATAATAAATACTATATTAATTCACACATTCTGAAGACTGTGATACAAATTATTAATATTACCACACATAAAATCTTCACAGCTTGTAAAAATCAAGAACACGAGTACTGTCCATCGGCAAGGTGATGAATTTATTCATATATTCACCAAACACCACTTCTTTGTACACTGTTGGATTCTCTTTAGATATCAACTCCTTCACCGGGCTATATTTCTTGTCAGGATTCATCGGTCCGGAGAAGAAACAGGCCACTGAGATTCTTGGCCCGGCTCGATTCGCTTCCGCCCTATGCACGATGCTTTTAAATTTCCCATTTGATACGAGCTGGACAAAATTTTATATAAAAGAGAGTCAGAAAATGTTGTTTACACAAGTAAAAACTGTGTAGAAAGAATCAGCCAAACAGGTACTTGAAGAAGATCCCCAATATTTATCACGAGGGCTCCAGGCGTGGGCTGAATGTCGACCCACTGGCCCTGGTACAGAGCCTGGAGGCCACTGATCTGATTTTGCAAGAGGATTGTGAGGAATCCTGCATCCGAATGCTTTGTCGTCCCGATTGCTAGCTCTGGCTCAGGGCACGCTGGATAGTAGTGGCAATGGAGACGGTGCCCTGCCACGCATTCCATGTTTTTCAGGTGACTTGTTTTAAGCCCAAGAGCTTCGGACAGTAACCCCATGAGAGTGTCTCCGAGGAATCCCATGTGTTTCGAGTATTCCAGGGCAGAATCCCTGTTTTATTGGGACAAAAACATGAATTCATAGCAGTGTTAGAATATGTAAGGTGGAATTATGCATGTATTGATGAAACATAATCTTCGAACCTGCAGGGAGGGGGCAATTTATCGCGAAGGATGTCATCATCCCTACCCGAGAACGAAAGAGTCAATGTATCCCTCCAGCTTGCAGTTTTTGAAGTGAACAGATCATAACTACTGGCAAATCTAATGCCCTTAGTTGGATCCCTAGAATAGTACTCTTTCTTTATCTCTGCCTCCTGCTCGTGGAATCCACGGACACCATCAATCATCCCATCGAGGATGCTTTGAGGAACGCCATGATTCATCACCTGGAAAAATCCCCATGTTTCTGATGCAATTCTTACTTCCTCAACTATATGACTTCGCCTATCGGCATCCTGGAGACTATCTAGGTCGATGACAGGAATTTGAATCTCAGACTTTTTGTGAGTCCGGTGGTCTTCGGATAGTTCTTCCTGTGGCCTGACAAAGATCCTAGGAAGTTTCAGGATGCCTGAATCGGACACACCCTTGACTCCAGCCTGTGTTTCATCGAATTCTAGGAGGAGTTCCATCCTGTCTGGGATCTGATCTTCCATCGTATGTTTGACTGGTAAAGTTTATGACTATCTTGTGGTCTGTACTTGGACATGGGAAGGGGAAGTGAAGACATTTTTTTCTTATGGTTGTTTAATTTGTAGGCCATTTCCAACTCATCAAAGAACTGACCCTGATTTTTCACGTGTCTAAAATTTATGGATGAAGAAGAAACAAAGGATGAGTGGAATAGAGTGGGGCTCTCTGTAATAATAAATCATTAATGTCTTCTATTTATTGATAAGAAGTCAAATAATCGAGTCATCCGTGACATAAGACTTGTCACTTGTATTCTTCCCTCCTAAAAGATGTCTTCAAGCGAGAAAAAAGGTGAATTAAGAAAACTTTCGTAAGCAATGATATTATTATTATTTTTTTTAAAGAGAAATCGATTTCTAATCAACATTCACTAGAAATTTTTTGTCCGCTTTTATGATGGATATCGAACCTTTTTGCTAATATATATAAAAAATTAATTAATTTAAAAATAATAAATAATATTGTTTTAGTATTTTTTTTGGTAAACATTGACATTTAATGTGTGGCTAATGTGTGTGGGAGTCTAAACCACATAAATTATAAAGGGGATAAATAGAATGGATAGGAGGGGTGGGAATCTAAGCTACAACCACAAAGTTGGAAGTGGGGAACATGATCACTAGACGAAATCTCCATTCCCGGTATACTTTTGAAAAATATTTTCTAATAAAATGTGATTTTTATTATTGTAGGCGCAAACCGATAGGAGAAATAAATTTTAAAAATTTATACTTCCTCTGTTCTCATATAATTGCTCCCATCATGCATTTCACGCAGTCCAAGACACATTTTTAGATGTCAATAACTCAAAGTATATATAAGTAAAAATTATAAAAAAATAATATTATAAAACTACGTGATTAGACGAATCTAACAAGATCTCACTTGATTATGTTTTATCTTATATAACTATGCCAAAAAAATTGATCAAAGTTAATTAATGAATAGTAACTACTATGCAAATGGAGCAATTATATGAGAACGGAGGAATTACTAAGCATAATATGTGTAAACCAATTTTTTTGGTGAACATATGTGTAAACCAATTTCATTCACAATCCATCCAAAATAAGAAATTCTAAATTCTTATTTTAAGTAACTATAAATAGAAAAACCAAACATACATAGCATTTGGTTGTACCTCTAGAGTAATCAATGGTTCTGGGCGGATTCATGTTTATTTAAAGGAGACACGGAACACCATTTAAATTAATTTTCAAGCTAAAATTTTTAAATATTCGGCTTAATATAACTACAAAAATTTCACCGGGAGGCGAGGACATGTTTTCCTCGCCTACAGCGTGAGGCGAGGACATAGGCGAGGAAAACGTGTCCTCATCTAAAGCATCGTTGGGTTCCCATGTTAGTCGACAATGTCCTCGCCTGGAGGCGAGGACTTTAGCGAGGAATTGGGCGAGGAAAACGGTGAGGAACTGAGCGAGGAACGGGGCGAGGAAACAGGCGAGGAAGGGGGCGAGGAAAACACAGTGTATATTTTTTAAGCACTAGGCGACGACAGGGATTTGTCGCCCATGTCCTCGCCTCCCAATATTTTTTTAAAAAACAAAATCCATTTTCCTGATACCAAATATTCAATTTGCTGAATTCAAATAAAATGCAATGTTCCATATCACTCAAGATAAAACAACTACAATCAAGATAAAACATACTTCGCTGAAATCTGTAATTTCAATTCACTCATTACAAAATATATTCAACTACAATCAAACCCGAAAACCTTCTTGAGATTGAGATTGAATGCAACAGCGCTTCAATAGCCCAATGATTCCCTATATCAACAACTAAAGGACTCCACTAATATATACTCCCTCCGTCCCACTCCAATTGTCTTGTTACTATTGGGCACGAAAATTAAGGTAGAGTTGGTTTGTGAGTATATGGTGGGGTCCACATAGTTGTTGGAGGGGAAAATTATTTCTATTTATAGAAAGAAGACATTTGTAATGGGACATCCAAAAATAGTAAGTAGGACATTTGGAATGGGACGGAGGGAGTAATAATATGTACTACAACCTCCGTCTCAATAGAATTGTTACGTTTGACTTTTGGATACTATTCATTGTTTAACGTTGACTCGAATTTTCATCATAGTAATGCACGAAAAAATATAGTCAAGTGAGATCTTATTAGATTCGTATAATCTTATAGTTTTGGAATATCAACATTTTATAATTTTCCATTGAACACAATTTAAATTATTAACCGTTAAAAATGTGTCTCAACATACGTGCTGAACGGGAATGTAACAATTATACTGAGACAGAGGAAGTATATTACAGTGACTAATAATAACTCATATTCATTCAATATAAAACATAGTTCAAAAGCGAAAACCTTCCTGAGATGGCAATGAGATGACAATACTGAACTAGTATTTACAAACATTTAACTTATGAATGCAGGCCCTACTTATTTTGACAACTGTAGAATTGATTCAACCGCAAAGACCTTTATCTGAAGAACTCGAAACCACCATGTTCTTCCTGACATCAACACCTGCATGCATCACCAAACATGTATAAGAAAATATATGAAAACACCATATGCACTGAGTTAAGGAAGTTGTGAACATGCTTAATACTAGATAATAGTGAAGGCCATAAGCACAAGACGGGAAACATGGCATTCAAATATCAGTAGCCAAGACAACATAGTAATCCTAGATGACATTAGGGCTAGAAAAGGTATCAGTAAACACGTTTGCTACACTAACATTGGCATTACTCCAGCAAACTATATATCTAAAAAAAAAACTCAGAAACAAGTGTGCTCAAAATGAACACAGTAAATGTAGATAAGTATCTTAAGTAAATAAGGGACATAAACTAATAAATTCTCAACCCTAGTAATAAGGGCCAAGTGCGTGACCATTGCCCATCACTTATTCAGCCATAAAAAAATCATGACTAGCAGCACAATTTAACAAGTTAATACATCTAAAAAGGGAAACTCAACATTCATGAAATATGAAGTATAAGATTGAGCAACTTTCAAAGTAAAGTAAGTTGAGACACACTGAGTAACTGACATCAACCAAAAAGGTGACTCTGGCACAACAGACATGGAACATAGTAAAATCAAAATGAGACTCACGTTTGTTGGGTCCCGAAAAAATAGACGACCACTTTCTTCAAGTCAGCAGGGTATCCCCACTTCTGCGGCTCACTTACCTGCCAAAACAGGAGAATAATTTTCTACCATCAAGCCTACAGAAAACATATTCACTTTGAAAAGCTTATAGAAGAACAAAAAAAATAGTATAGAACAATCAAAGAAAAAAATTACTGATTTGACAGTTTATGGAAAAAATGATTTTTTTAGTCCTTTTTTCTTTCCAAAATATCCAAATCAGTCCGTTACTAATTTTTTGCCCCATATAGTCCTCTACGTTTGCTAATTTTTTTCAATCAGTCTTAATTATGTAATAAGCATGAGGTTACTGATATGGCCGAAATATATCACATTTTACATACACCATGGCAAATCCGGAGTCCCCACACATAACACACTATTTTAATAAATGTTTGAAGGTTGTCATAACACACCACTACTCTAAAAAATGACTCTAGCGGGTCAATTGAACCATTTTTCACTGGGATGATGGACATAGTTTCTACTTGGTTCGCATTGAGCCCTTCCTTATTGAGGTTACCAACCCATAAAAAAACACCAACAATTCATTTGCACGCATTATATATCACAATTGGTCTTCATTTTCTTGAGAAACACCAAAAATCACCGAGACCGAAAAGAAAATGCACTGCGGTAGCTGTTGACCAGAACTCCTATGCTATTGTTGTGAATGGTTGTTGTTTCTTTATGGTTGGGTAAACCCAATGAGGGCTCAATGAGAACCATGTAGAAACTATGTTCATCATCCCAGTAAAGAAGGGTTCAATTGACCCACTAGAGCCTGGAGGTATTTATTAGAGTAGTGATATGTTATGGATGCCTTCAAATATTTATTTCAAACATTTATTAATTTGGTGTGTTATGTGTGGAGACTCCAGATTGGCCACGGTGGATGTAAAATGGGATTTACTTCGGCCACGTCAACAACCTTAAGCTAATTACGTAATTAGCACCAAATTGGAAAAAAAAAATTAGCAAACGTAGGGGACTATATGGGGCTAAAAATTACTAACGGACCAATTTGAATATTTTGGAAAGAAAAATGACTAAATAATCCTTTTTTCCTGACAGTTTATACTCCAATTTGCCAAATCCGAAAATAAAAGAAACGCAAGCTTCCAGCCAAACCCCAACCAAAATATCCATGGCAGATTGGCATTAAAAAAATTCAGTACAGGGTCCACACCACCTTAAAGATAGTATAGAAGTAAAAAATAATAATCCAGCTATTAGATACAAACTTCCCTCAATCATAAAAGAGTGGCTGTGATCTTTTTTCGTTCTTTAATTTTCCCCAAGAAAGGTGAACAAAAACTCAATCAAAACAATGATGGAAGTTTCTCTTGTAAACCAATAAAGCAAACTCTAATCCTGAATCACACATTTAATTTAAGCAACTATCAGTGGACTTTCCAAACTATAGGGCGGATCTAGAAATTCAAAAGCAAACTTCATCTCGCACAGCTATCAGATGACCAATTAAGTTGTGGAAAACACAAATTCGTTTTAGCAAACTCTCATTTATATAATCCAGTTTCAAGACAATCAAAGTACAGACGTCACGACTATATATTAAATCAGCTTATCATTTATTCATCGCCCAACTATCACATAAAAAGGAACACAAATAATAAGAGAACTATAAAAACAGTATAATTAATTAAATATTAGATTAATTAGATTTATAGCTAATTAAATCAGACCCTCATCTCTGATATATTCTTGGACAGCTAAGGCATCCAAATATTGTCAACGTAATATGGTATTGTTGTGAAGATGAAGAGAGGGTTCTTGTTTATGAGTTCTAGCATAAGAAAATTATCCTTCCAAGAAAAGTGATTAAACCGTACCTAATGCAAGAGGCCCTGGTTAAATTTCATGTTTCATGACTCCAATAAGCCTTATAGAGACAGTACACTTTGCAAATCAATCGATATGAAGTGAAGTATCGTAACATTGATGACTAAAATTGAAGCAAATTGATAAGAAAGAGCATATTTCCTTAAAACTGACAAAGCCCCGTCGTTGAAAAATCATTGGCCATGTCGTTCACTAAGACAGAAATTCAAATGCCCATAGAAACCTAACACCGAACAACTGAAATCATAATTATTGCCCCAAAAGCAGTTATTAATCGTTCAATGAACCAAAGGAGGCAACAATAGTACTGTTTAACCAAATAACATCAATGCAATCTCCAATGACACCTCACAATACTATTTTTGAACCAAATAACCAACAATAAACAAATACCATGAGTAATCGAACGAATACCGAACGGCATGGTGCACGGGACAAACATTGCACAGATTAAGATTGTCGAACGCTTACCTCCTGGCCACAATGTGGAGGCCCGACTAAGCCGGTCTTGGCCGTCCGTCGCTGGTGGTGGTGGTTGAAACTTTTGACAATTTCCTACACGAGTATTTTCTAAAATATCCCAAGTTTGAATTTATTAAATGAAAAGAGTTATGATTCATGGAAGGGGTTTAAGGATATATTTCACTTTTTATTACTCATGTGAGAAACTTTGAATTCAAACGGTGCTGTGGACCTCCCCGGCATGAAACTTTTGACAATTTCCTGCCATGAAGAGCCTTGCCATGAAACTTTTGACAAGTTCCCATTATATGAGTATTTTCTGAAAAATAATAATCATGGTTTTTAATTTTATTTAATGAAACCAATTTATGAAGATGGAGTTGGGATTAGGGATATATTTATAGGTTGTCACGTTTTTATTACTCGTGTTAAGAAACTGTGCCCCGAAAGCGCACGGTGTCAAAAATTGCAGTAATTTATAGTAAGACCTGATCGTTCACTGGAGGATGTGCGATAGAAGCAGGGCCCACGTCGTTTACTAAGATTTTCCACTCGGTTACTCGATTCAAGTTTTGCAATGGTTTCTAACAACTACTTGACAATAATTTAAACTAGAATATGGAAGCAATTAAAGATTATTCTACAAAGCATGGTAAATTTAGTCTAAAAAGTGATTAAATCTATTCTAAGAAAGCAATAAGAATTATGCTAAGGAAGCAGGTAAAATTATTCTACGAAAGCAGATTTAATATGTGACAGAAGGGACAGGAAGGAAATAAGAACGATTGGATAAGATTCAGATGAAACAAAATTAAACTTTCATTTTAATACACAGATCTTTGTTTGGGATAATCCATCAGTTAGCTAACTCTCATGCTTTCTTAGACTATGTTCCCTTTAACAGACAGGTACTTACAGTCAGAATTTACATGCTCTTAAGACCTCAACCTCTAGGATACCACAGATTAATAACTGCCCCTGCCGAGGTATGTTATTCCTCCGTGGTGGATAAGCAACACCTAACACATCATTAGTTGACATGCCAAGTACTCCTATCATTCCCGTTGTCACACCCAAAGTCCAAATCTAATCCCGAACCAATCCATAACTCTTAAACCTTACAACCGGCGGCCAACCTCTAATTCTTCCGAGTGACCTCTATGAAAGCATTTTAAAGAAAGCGGTAAGTAAGGTAGTAAAGAAAGCATTTAAAAACCTATCACTCGGAAGTCTTAAAAATCATCTCATTCTGTTAGTATAAAAGAGCCCCTGGTCTTGATGACCAGATGCAGATTTAGAACTTCCCAAATATCAGTAAGCCACAGGGCTTATAACATCCGGTCAGTTATGAGATACAAACTGAGTGGAACAGACCTGTGAAGATCTATTCCGAATGTACTCACTCGAGACTCAATTTTAGGCTTTGGCGGGAGAAGATAGTAGTTGAAAGAATACTCAATCCTACCTTAGAAATTAACCAAGGCCTATATGTTGTTCTTCTAATATTATTTATCACATCTCATCTGAATCCAAGTGGATACTGATTTGATGCAATACTTAATAGAAGATTCCCAACACACAGTAATTTTGAGAAACAAATAGGTATTGAAAATCATTCCCTAAACAGGTACTAAACTCTCAATTAAAACGCAGATCCTTTCAGTCTAGGTGAGACCTAATCGCTGGCTCTGCTTCTATGTTCTCAAAATCAACCCCAGTAGAATATGAGCTAGTCATAACTGTCGAATTTATCCCTTACTCAGATCCGGATTTTGTAAAGTGATTTTTGTGGAAATTTATTATGCAGCATCTGATTAAGATCAAGACTTCTATGTCCAAGGAGAAGGATCTCCAAAATAGTATAGACCACAATTTCTACATAATAATATCATGCATACATGTATATGAGAAGTAAAATAAATTACCCCAAAATATATGGTGGGGTTAGACATAATTTGATACACAAAGATGGGTTAGCCTGAGATAAGAAGAATTTGGCTAAAAAGAGCGCCATAAATAATTGGGGTTATCCGGACTGCAAACATCTGTTATCCGGTTCCCAAGTACTCCAGATGGAATGATTTTTAGACAGTAAGGATCCCTTAATGACAGTGATCGCTATCATCGAGACTCCTACTGTCTATGAATGAGGAAAAACCTACACGTTTTCTTACTACAGTAATGCTATAACAGTGTTGATCGACACCATCTAACAGTACTGTAGCTCGAAATTCAGGTTTGAAATTAAGATAAAGAAAAGAAAACTGTATCTAATTAGGAGTTAGCTGAGTGACTAATCGTTATCCCCGTGAAGGGACCTTTTCGCCGTAGCTTCCACCAACCACTAATCAGATCATGCAAAAAAATGAGTAATAATTAACACACAGAAGACGAGCTAATCGTTATCCCGGTGAAGGGACCTTTTCGCCAACATTGATCTGTGATATTCCTTATTACCCATTCATACACACAATAAACAGAAAAGAAAAAATTAACGAAATGTTTTTGTTACTGTGTGAGTGTTAATCACACAATATTTGAGACACTAATAGGTTGAGATGTGTAATGGATAAAATTAGATGTAATGGGCCTAAGCCCAATGCACTCATGCAACTTACACAACTCATGAAGATAAAATGTTTTTGAAGTTTTAAAATAGAGGGAAGAAGTCAATTCGGTCTACTAGGTAGGATGCAAATTAGACCGAATTGAAGATGCATGAGGGATGAAGTAATACCTTACCCAATTAATCCTTGCAAAGATATGAAACATCATCTAATTCGAATTGTCGAAACAATTCGGTCTAAACCGAATTGGACAATTCGAATTGATTAAGTCGTTCCCTCACTCAAATTTGGACAAGGTATTTACCCCAAAATGAGGGTAATTCGAATTGCCAAGTCAATTCGGTTTAGACCGAATTGGCAATTCGAATTGGTAAGAGACAGAAAGTAAACTAAGGCATGAGGGGATGGAATGCATACAATATGGTGTACAAGGCCAATTCGGTCTATGGGAGCAATTCGGTCTAAACCGAATTGCATAGACCGAATTGCCTGTGCACCATATGAGAAGAATTTTGGCTATGTAATTCGGTCTCATGGGCAGTTCGATTTAGACCGAATTGCCTAGACCAAATTACATATAGATTTTTGAATAAGGCATTCAACAAATATTTTTGCCATGCGATTCCATTCTCATGGGCAATTCGGTTTAGACCGAATTGCCTCAAATCGAATTGCATGTCTTTTTCCTCATAAGTGTATTTTTGTGCTCACAAGTACAGGTTCGGTTTCCACTGTGCGGTCTATGATGGATGAGAATTACCTAATCCTTCATTTCACATCAGTGTCACCTCACAGCCACACTAGTAAGCATTTTAAGGAAAATAGCAAAGTAGGATACGTGTTTAACAGGCATTTGGCATGAATTAAACCTTAATTCTACAAACAAGAAATCAAAGATTAAAGATCCTAACAACTAAGAAAAATAAGAACTACATGCATATAAGTAAGAACACTTACATTATCTAAGGCAACAATAAACTAAATAAAGAGAAGAAAAACAGCAACATAATATATTTAAAATAAATTTTAACAACCTTAAAATCATCTAAAACCTAAGAACACTCATTTGAAACTCTAAGGTATAAAAACAAACCAAAAGCCCACTAAACATGCATTTATGGAGAACGTTAGTCAACTAGGACATAATAAATGTAACCTAGTTGAAACAAACAAACATTCTAATATTTATTGCTAAGGAAAACATTAAATAGGTGCCAAAGGCATGAAATAAAAACCCATTTCTGGATCTTTTCTTGTATTAGCACTTGAAAACAAATAAATAACCCTAAAACCATCATTAACTTGAAGGTAGGGTTTATTCTAACTACAAAGCATTTAAAATGTATGGAAATGGCTACTCTAAAGGTAGTAACAAGCTTCTATGAAAATAAACTAAGATCAAAGCATTAAAACTACACTACAAGCTTGAAAATAAACTAACTAAACTAAACTACCTACCTAACCCTGAGGGGGTGGAGAACACCTTCTGCTCCTTTTTGTCTCCCAGCAAAATGTCCAAGTGTAAGTCAGAATTGTGTTGAGGAAGGTCAGCTTTTATACTTCTTTTCGAAACCATAGGCCCATCAGGGCCCATCCACAGTGCTATGCATTTCTCACGTGCTCAAAGCTTCAATTGGATGCAATTTTGAATGTGATTCGGTCTCCTCAAGCAATTCGGTTTAGACCGAATTGGTGCAATTCGAATTGAATGAGGTCTTCCTTCTTGATTTTGAGCATGGAATGTGGTACTCTTTCATCAATCCGGTCTATGTATAGACCGAATTGGCCTTGTCGAACTGCTGATGGCTCCTGCTTGGCTTCCTTGCTTTGAGGGAATTCGGTCTATGCAATCAATTCGATTTAAATCAAATTGCATAGATCGAATTCCTTCTTTTTCTTTTTTACTCAGGGTCTTCTTCTTTCCATAGTGCAATTCGGTCTAGGGGTCAATTCGGTTTAGACCGAATTGCCGCAGACCGAATTGGTTGCTCTGCTTCTCTTCTGCAACACTTGTCTCTTTTCCTTCTTCTTATTTTCAACAATTCGGTCTAATGAGCAATTCGGTTTAGGCCGAATTGCGTATAGACCGAATTGGTCTTCAACACTTAACCAAAATTCCAGTTTGTGGGATTTTCATTCTTTTTCCCATCTTTTTGATTTTTGTGGGCTATTTTATTCTTTTGCCCATCTTTTCATTCCTTTTTCTTTTCTTTTCCTTTTTTCATGTTTTTGGATTTTTCTAACACAAATACAATTAAAATTGTATATTTTTGTGTCTTTCATTACCAGCTTATTTTTCTTACAAACTCGCATTAATCTGTCGAATTCAACTGCTTTCTCATTGAAATAAGATGGGAATACGATCAAAATGTCCGTCTCAGACACGGAAATGGATTGGAAATAAAGGACAATTTTGGCCATTATCAATGGTCGCCGGTGGTCAAGGATGCGCGCTTGGCTTGTTTTCGCTAAGACTATCTTTAACCATAACCATCCCAACCACCCAACCATCCAACGATCTCATTATTTAATTAATTTATCTCTCCTCCAACTCATCAATATTCATCCCAACCCAACCACCTCAATTTTACATACTTTATCAATAACCACCCAACCATCCAATCACAATATTATATATATATAATTATTTTAATTGATGAAATTTTAAATTATATTGTAATAAAAAAAATTAATGTATCAAAAATCTAAAATATTTATCTTATTTTAAAGAATAAAATTCTAAAATATTAATATATTTTTTTATTTATTTTTATTTTATAAAAATTTAAAAATGGATTAAATATATCAAAATTGATATATTGTGTATTTAATAAAAATATAGCAATAGTGGTCTCTATTTGTAGAGAATGAAAAATTATAAAATTTGGTATATTTTTTATTTATATTTATTTGTTTATATAAAAGATATAATTATTTTATTATATAAAATTAAAAGAATCACTTGACCAATGGGATTGAGACAAGTGTCTCGATCCCATTGGCCAAAATTAAAGAGACCTAGTGGTCTCATGGTTGGGAGTGGTCGACCACTCCAATACAACCACCATCATTTTTTTTTATTAATGCTTACGTGGCGGAGACCTGTCGCAGACCGGATCATAGATAAACATAGTCTAAAGAGTCGCCAGTGGTCAGAGCTGCATAGCGGAGGGTGTGAATTAAGAAGTTGGTGGGGCTAGGGTTAAATTAAAAGGGAGGCGACACACACAACGCTCTCGCCCTCATGCTCGCTCCCGGAAAGCGACAATAATGGTTTTTCCTCGCCCTAATCGTCTCTCCCAAGCGAGAAATCCATTTATCGCCTTATCCCTCGCTGCTCCAGAAGGAAATTTTGAAACTGGGCGACGATTTCTACTTTCCTTGCCCTATTCATCGTCTCTGTGCGAGGAAGTTAGTTTTCTCGCCCTCCTTGTCGCCTCCGAGTGAGGAAAAAAACAGTTCTCGCCGCAATTAGTCGCCTCTAGCTGATTTTCTTGTAGTACATACACCCATTGTTTTAAATATTTGTCGAAATGCAATACACCCATTGTTTTAAATATCGGTCGAAATTTAGGGTTTCCGAACATCTCGAAGCGAAATTTCATTTAGAACAATTTTTTACAAAATTTCCATCGAAATTTCGTTCGAAACTCGATCTTTCCCGAAATTTGACCGAAATTTCGCGAAATTTTATTTTTTAAAATTTTTTTCCTAAATTTTAAAAATATATTTTCTAAAAAAAATTAAAAACAATTAAAATTTATGTTTCAACACATATTGATTGAGTCGTCCAATTAACTTGCTTTCATTAATTTTAAATCAAAATCTTCTCAATCAACTTGGTGCATGATATCAACAATATTATCAGCATAGTATATCATTGAATGAGTATTGTTAGCATATTACTAATTTATATATCAACAGAGATGAGAAAATTTGGAATATCTTTATTTTCATCCTCTCATAAACTTAATGTGGTTTTCTAAAAAAATTACAAATATCTCCGAAATTTTCCCAAAATTTTTAAATATCTTCAAAATTTTCGGAAATTTATATGTCCGATATCGACACCGATACCAATATTTAATAAATTGAATACACCCACTTTAAGTTTTAGTGTGACCCCATTATTCCTAATTTTTCCTCAACAGATATGGTATGGTGCGGACATGCGGACGGTGCGGAAGTGCGGACAACATCGCTGAGAAGTATCATATCAAGTTGATGAATTGTGTGGGTCTTGTCGCTGAATTACATAGGACCATGTCGCTGGCATAGAACTATCGCTAAAATGTATAAAATTGTGTTGCTGAAATGAATACAATAATGTCGATGAATTGCATATCACATGTCGCTGAATTTGTATAGGTCATGTCGCTGAATTATATATGATCAATCGCTCAGATGCGTTTAAAATCGCAATGAACTTCAAACGGCTCTAACTTCAAAACATCGCTGTGATGAACATAATAATGTCGCTGAATTGCATAGGCCGCGTCGCTGAAATGCATTGACTTCATCGCTGAATTGTGTATGTCATGTCGCTGAATTGTATATCCTATATAAATTACGAAACTAACCCTACAAATGATCTCAACCGTTGGATGATGACATTGATCAATGGCTGCGGACGGACGTCCGCACGTCCGCACGGAATGGCATCCGCACCCTAACCATACCTTTCCTCAATTGTCACCCATTCACCTACCAAAAGTTTTGCAGTAGAGTGGGAGATACGGGATACCAAGCAACATTGTAGTGATCAATTGCAATGTTAGAGGAAAATCGCAAAGAGAAGAATAGAAGGCAGGCGAGAGGTTGAAGAAAGATCTAGTATTATTGTGCTTTATTTTTAAATGTATTGGGCCTCCTTTTTATTATTATTATTTTTTTAGAACAACCTATACAAGTTAGGAAAATGATGGTGAAAGTCAATGCCACACAAATTACATAGGGACAAAGAGAGGGGGATAGGGGTCCGAATGGGGAATCAAATCCCTAACCTACTTTCCGCTAGGATGTTCGCTGGGTAGATCGGCGGCTAGTGAGGTGGACTGGCGGGCTAGTTGGGTAGACCGGCAGGCCATTGTGTAAACATATATTTTTTTTCAAATTTGTATACTCCCTTTGTCCCATTTGAAATGTCACACTTTTATTTCTGCACACAATCTAATGAACTTTTTAAATTATTAATATCTCAAAATATATACAAGAAAAAATTATGTAAAATATATATTCTGAAACTATACGATTAGACGAATTTAACAAGACCAAACTTCACTATTTTTTTCAAATATATACTTACAATAATATCGAGTCAAAGTTGAATAATAAACAATGTCAAAAAGTCAAACAGGACATTTGAGCTGGACGGAGGGAGTATTATATAAGATCTCCGTTGGGTGGACCAGCGAGCCAATGTGTAAAATTATTTTTCTTCTTAAAATTTTTCATTTTTTAAAGTGTTCGTTGTGTATCCAATGAAGTTATTACTACTCCCTCCGTCTCATCACAAATGTCCTACTTACTATTTTTTTATGTCTCATTACAAATGTCTTCTTTCTATAAATAGAAATAATTTCCCCCTCCAACAACTATGTGGACTCCATCATATACTCACAAATCAACTCTACCTTAATTCTCATGCCCAACAGTAACAAGACACTTCTAATGGGACGGAGAGAGTATTATTTTTCAAGGTGTCCTTTGGGATTTGCCACCAAGGGTTTTTAGGGTTTTCTGTTATTTTGGATAGAAAAACGTACTTTTTTTTTTTATCTCTAACATAACACTGATCACTTCACGCATTGTTGTTCCCAGATATTACTAAAATCTTGTGTTAGCGCGGTCGTCGAGCGGTGATTAAAACTACGTGTGAACGATAGTGTGTGCAAATCAGTGTACGCAGCAGAAAGTAAAGACACGTCTGGGGGTTCCAATCCAGGATCTTAAACTAACACTCAAAAATCCTAGACCTAAAAGATTACACAATCAAAACAGATTCTGTTACCAAGACTTCCCTGCTTGTAGAATGATCGTGGTCAGGACTCCCCCACAACTACGATCACTGGACAGCTCGTCCAATCTTGTTTCTCTGATTGTTTGAATCCTCAGATCTTGAAACTCTGATGCAGCAGATTGCCTGAATTCATCCTTCAGATCTCCTTTGAGTTCCTTCGCAAGGCAACTCCAAATTCGTTGAATGAAAAGAATTGTTCAACAAGAACGCTTGTTGAATCGGTGTAACATAGACCTCAATGATCGAAATGATCTTCAAATTTGCAGAACACTCATCAAGGATTTTCAGAACACTCTCAAGAAAATAGAACTATCAAGTCTAGAGAGAAAAACCGACTCAAGTGTGTAATGTGTGTAAAAGTGAAAGTTACAACTCGATAAAATCAAAACCTACATACAGAAAGTCTAAACACAGGTATATACACTCAGAAGTACGAATTAGACTCTCCTGAATCGGTTAGACACGCGCACAGAAAAAGAAACTGTCGTACATGTCTGACTGTAACTACTTCGGTCGTCTTGTCGTGGTTTCAACAACCATGGAACTACCTCATCTGCACAAGAGCACGTTAATAACAACAATCCCCCCCACTCTTGTGGAGATGATAATTCCATCACCAAATGGTGTTGAAACTATCTAAGTCCAAAGAGTATAAGAGATCATAACAGAACAACATAATGTGATACACAAATAGGATGTCAATGAATAATCAAAACGAATCAGAAACAACATCCATCAAGCATTCAGAGCATAATCACAGTGCAGACATAAAAACATCAGAGCAGATAAAAACAAGTAGTTCAGCTGTCATCAGAATTACCTAACTATTACAGATCAATAGTTAATCCAGTTTCAGAAATCATCCAAATACAAAAATAGTTCATAAACCAAGACAGTCATCAAACATCCACAAATATTGTCCAGCAATAATCATCCCAAAAGAGTCAAAGTTTAAAATATCGTTACCCAGTTGTCATGACTACCAGAAAATATTAGTCAGAATTCAACATCAACACCAAATCTCCCACATGATGGAATATCACTCTTCATCATCAAGAGCAATGTCCTCACCCTCATCCTGTAAATCAGCAGCATCAAAAGACAAAGGAAGCATATGAAGAATTTTAAGGTTCTCCCTTTTTATAGCCATTGCTTCCTGGCTCCAGGTGGTCAGCCTCTCGTTCTGACGAAGTATCCTCTGCTTCAGCTGATGTACAAGGGCAGGACCAGTCAAAGGAGGACCATTCTTAAAGTCATTATGCATGCCCATCAAGTTTGGAGGTGGTTTGTACTCCTTGAGAGCAACCATGTGCTTGTCTTTGATCTTCACACCAATGGATAGGAGGAATTCGGTGATGAGGGCTGGATAAGGTAGATTTATTGTCTTCTTGATTCTTCCAGAGGTATACCCTAGCATTTGCTTGAGAAGAAAATAGCCAAAATTGATTAAACCCATATGCTTATCCACACAGAGAATGAATTTACCCATCATAGAGCTGACTTGAGACTGATTAGTCGTCGGAAGGATGTTGGCACTACAAAACTGGTACAGGCAGTAGTACTTCAATGTAAGTTCTTTAACACTGAACTTATTGCGGCCAAAACTCTTGACCTTCTGATTAGAAATCGCCAGTGCAGTAGTGAGAGTGTCTTCCGGCATTAGATCCAAACAGTCACTCATGTCGTCGTTTGGCGGTAGCTTTAACAACTTGAGAATCACAGCAGGGGTTAGTTCATGAAATTTACCACGAATATAAATTTTACCGAACCAGGCAGAATGTGGAGTGAGGATCTCAGGATGTAGATTCGCATAGAACTCGCGAACATGACTAGGTGAGTAGTGCGTGAGACCCTTAGCCCAAAAGGTCAAGTGCCGTTCTTGTAAGTGGTCCGAGAAACTTAGAACGTCGTAATGGTTGTGCTTGAAGATTTCTTCGGGCTTAAACTCCTTTCCTTTGAGAACTTCTTTGGAAAATGCCCTCATTTCTCGAGTATAGAACTTGATACTATAGGCATCTTCAGCTTTCAAAGCAGCAGGGGGTGGTCGTGGTTCCTTGCGTGGTTTCTTCGAAGTTGTGGCTATTGGTGCTGGAGTGGGCTCCTTTCGCTTTCTGGTTGATTTCCTCCGTGGTTCCGGCGTAGTTGCAACAGCAGTAGGACCTTCGGTTTGCTGTGAAGCAGTGATATCAGCAAGTTCCTCCTGACTCATGTCGTGCAAACCTTGATTTTGCAGGGGGGGAAGTGGTGGAGTGTGATGCTCAGCATTTAACTCTCGAAAAACTTCATCAATAATTGAGGGATCAATGGCGATTTCAGGGTTAGGGTTAGGTCGATTTTGAGTGGGTGGCTCATTTTCAGTGGGTAGCTGCTCGGAAGTTGCAGCAGCAGTAGGAGCAGGAAGATAAAGAACAAGGGGTAGGACAGAAATAGGTTGGGCATCTATGGGTGATCCAGACGGCAAGCTCGTCGCGGAGGAGGTGGCGAAGTGAGGAGCGTCGGGGTCGGAGACGTTCGCCATTTTTGAATTCTTGTAGAAACTTAAACTCAAGAAATGGTTAGAAAGAAAGCTTAAGGAAAGTGGAGAAGTAGTGGACCTTAAATGGAGAGAGTGGCCGGAAGTTTAAGGAAGGGTCGTTTGGCGGTTCTGGAGACGTGCGACGTGATTGATGGAGGGGCTGCAGTTACAGAAGAGCTGCAGAGGTGTGATGACGTCATAGAAACAGCCGAGAGTAATAATGTCATTCCGGATAGAGTTTCTCCATTTGGGCTTATGTTGGTCCTGCAAAAATGATACTTATACACTAAAAATAGTCAGGCCCGAGTTATAACAACTTAATTGTGGTAGGAAAGACCCAAGGTACTTCTTAGGCCTTCAAATTTTTCTCCATCTAAAGCTTTTGTTAGGATGTCCGCCCATTGTTCCAACGACGCTATATGCTCAATCCTGCAAATATCATCCTCTACAAGATCTCTAATAAAATGATAACGAATATCAATATGCTTACTCCTACTATGTAAAATAGGATTTTTAGAGATATTTATTGCACTAGTATTATCACAGAAAACTAAAAACTTATCCTTATGAATACCGTAGTCCTCGAGTAGTTGCTTCATCCAAAGAAGTTGTGAACAGCAACATGTGGCAGCAATATACTCTGCCTTGGCTGTTGATAGAGCTACGATGTTTTGCTTTCTGGAATACCAGCTTACTAGATTGATTCCCAAGTAGAAGCAGCCGCCAGTGGTAGATCTCCTGTCGTCGCAACAACCTGCCCAATCAGAATCTGTAAATCCAATCAAGTCAAGTGATGACCTTTTTGAAAACCAAATTCCAATATTCATTGTCCCTTTAATATATCTCATGATCCGCTTTACTGCTTTTAAATGAGACTTCTTAGGATCGGATTGGAACCTTGCACATACACCTACACTAAATGAAATATCTGGTCTTGTTGCAGTGAGGTACAGTAGACTTCCAATCATGCTCCTATAAGTCTTTTGATCCACTGATTTTCCATTCTCATCTTTGCTCAGTTTCTCCTGTTGTCCTAGCGGAGTTCTGACTACCTTGCAATCATCCATGTCAAACTTTTTCAACATATTCCTTGCATACTTCTCCTGACATAGAAAAATACCATCATCATCTTGCTTAACCTGTAATTCCAAAAAGTAGTGTAATTCTCCCATCATAGACATCTCAAACTCTGATTTCATAGCATCAATAAATTCCTTTCTGAGTTTGACTGAAGTCGATCCAAAAATAATATCGTCAACATACACTTGAGCTATCGTTAAGTGGTCGTTCTGACGCTTCACAAACAACGTCTTGTCTGCATTTCCTCTTTTAAATCCATTGTCCACCAAATACTTAGACAATCTCTCATCCAGGCTCTGGGTGCCTGTTTCAATCCATATAAAGCGCCTTTGACTCGATAAACATGATTTGGATACTTCGGGTCTTCAAATCCAATAGGTTGTGCAACATAGATCTCTTCCTTGATTTTGCCATTAAGGAATGCTGTCTTAATATCCATTTGGTACAGCTTCAAATTCAAAGAGCATGCTAATGCAAGTAGTATCCTTACGGCTTCCATCCTTGCCACGGGAGCAAATGTTTCGCCATAATCCAAACCTTCAATTTGGGTATAGCCTTGTGCTACTAGCCTTGCTTTATTCCTTATGATATTGCCTTTCTCATCCGTCTTATTCCTGTAAACCCATTTGGTTCCAATAATGTTGGCATTCTGTGGTGGTTCTGTCAACTCCCAGACAGCATTCCTCTCAAATTGCAGTAGCTCGTCTTGCATTGCAGCAATCCAGTACTCATCTTTCAACGCCTCAGAGGTATTCTTTGGCTCAACCATAGAAACAAAACAATTATAGCTTGCTAGATCCTTGAAATTAATCTCTTTATGCCTAGTCTGTCTCTGACCTTGTGGATCTCCAATAATATCCTGAGTTGAATGATGTTTATGCACTTTAGATCCTTTTCTGTTGTTCTGAACTTCAGAGGATGGTTCTGCGGTAGTTTCGACAACAGTGTCTGTGTCAGCATCCTTTTCCGGAACAGAATCTTTATCAAGGCCTTTATCTGGAGCACTAGGACTGGCATGTTCTTTTTCAGTGACAGATTGCTCAATACCATTAGCATTCTCATGATTTTGAGTAAGAGGTAACTCATCATCTTCTACCGTGTTTTCTAAAAGATCAAGATTCTCAAAGAAAACATTAGTAGATTCTATAACCTTTTTATCACTAATAAGATAGACACGATATGCTTTAGAATTGTCAGAATAACCAATGAAATATCCATCCAAAGATTTATAATCAAATTTATGCAATTGATTTCTATCATTTAAAACATAACATTTGCAACCAGAAACATGAAAGTATTTTACCATGGGAGTTTTACCATTCCAAAGTTGTTAAGGTGTGCAGTTGGAGTGTGGTCTCAACAACACTCGGTTGATGATATGACAGGCAGTGTTAATAGCTTCCGCCCAAAATCTTTTGCTCATTGAACTGGTATGAAGCATTGATCTGGCCATCTCTTGCAATGTTCGGTTCTTCCTTTCAGCAACACCATTTTGCTGTGGTGTTTTGGGGGCTGAGTATTCATGAGTGATTCCATTGTCGTCGCAATAACGATCGAACGACTGATTCTCGAATTCCTTGCCAGGATCGGTTCGGATTCGTGCAATCTTTCTTTGCTTCTCATTCATGAGTCTTTTACTCAGAGCCTCAAAGTACTCAAAAGACTCATCTTTTGACCTAAGAAAGAAAACCCAACAATATCTAGAGAAATCATCAACACATACTAAAATGTACCTTTTACCATTTAAGCTCTCCACTTCGGTTGGACCCATAAGATCCATATGTATCAGGTCGAGGCATTCTTTTATTTTAATGTCATCAGTCTTCTTATGTCTCGATCTGGTTTGCTTTCCTTTGGCGCAATCTCTGCAGATGGTTTGGTCGTTCTTCTGTAGTTGCGACAACCCGCGAACAACATTCGAATTACTCAGCTTATGCAGTGACTGAAAATTGAGGTGTCAAAGTCGCTTGTGCCATCGTGTAGTCTGATCATCTTTAGTCAGTAGAACCCTTGGAATGTCATCCTTTAAGATGTAACAATTATTCTTGCTACGACCTCCCATCATGATAATCTCCTTTTGATCATTATATACTATGCATGTGTGTTTAGTAAACTTAACCACTAAATCTTCATCACAAAGTTGACTAATAGAGATAAGATTAGTAGTAAGACCATTTACATAGTAAATTCTAGAAAGTTTAGAAAGAGTATTATCCTTAGATTTACCATAACCCGCAATTTTGCTTCGAGTACCATCACCATACATGATGGCTCCGCAATCCTTCTCAGTAAAGTCCTTTAAGACTTCTTTCTTTCCCGTCATATGCCTTGAACATCCCGAATCAAAATACCATTTTTCGTTTCGATGTTGTTCCTGCACCGAAAGAACTACAAAACAAGCAGAATCTTTATTATTAGTTTTACCTTTAGGTATCCATGCCTTCTGCATTTTGAATTTCTTTCGAAGCTCTTGATCAGGCCATACGACTGGTCTACCGTTCATGAGATCTCTTAGAATCCGCATGCATGTTTCAGCGGTGTGTCCAGGCAAATTGCAGTACAGGCAATCTTTCCGTCGTTTGGACGACTCTCCAACGAACTCTTCAGGTGGTGCTTCAGTAGTTGAAGTGAGGAAACCTCCACTTGTAAACTTTGTTTTGCTAGGAGTGCTTTGCTTCTTATAACCTAAACCTGTTTGATCTCCAACACGTTTTCCCAAAGATAAAACTTCATCAAGTTGATTTTTACCTTTAGATACCTTTTGAAGTTCATTGTTCTTTGCTTTGAGATCATCAAGCTCTTTCTCCATAACATGAATTCTGTCTTTAAAAGTATTGTTCGCCTTTTGCAAGTCTTCATTCTTTTCAACCTCAAGATCATAAGCAATTTCGACGTCTGCCAATTGTCCTAACAACTTCTTGTTTTCCTGAACAGCAACCTCGAAATCCTCTTTGAGCTCATTGTAGTCCGCAAGTAGTTGATCATACTCATCATCGCTTTCACCTGAATTATAAGCATTATTGTTAGGTGAAAAACATATTGACTTGACAATACCTTTTATAGTATGACTGGTTTCTCTTAGAGTGAATGCAACGACTTCATCAGAATCTGAAATCTGTGCTTCAGTGGTTCTGTCATCGTCCTGATCACCTAGAGTAGCCTGCAGTGCCTTCTTTTCTCTCATTTCCTTCCTTTTGGCAGTGGCACATTCAGATCGAACATGTCCTTTGCCTCCAAATTCATAGCAGATCACCGAGGCAAACTTGTCCGGCTTGTCATAGTCTTTCTTGTTGTTGTTGGAACGATCAACTTTGCTGCTGTCCTTTCTTTTGAAATCTCTGCAAGGTTGTTTGTCCGTCGTCTGAACAGCGTTGGAACTACGACCTTGTTGTTTGTAGAACTGCTTTGCACGTCTTTCTTGCAACATCTTTGCAACTTTTCTGGAAATGTAAGATACATCATCTTCAGAAGAGTTTCCAGAATCTTCTTCTTCCACATTGAGGGCAATGTTCCTTGACGATTCTTCTTCGAGGTGGTTCATTTCATAAGTTTGAAGAATTCCTACTAGACCATCCAAGGTAATAGTGTTCAACTTATCCAATTCTTCCAATGTAGCAACCTTCGGAGCATACTTCTTGGTGAGAGTCCTCAACATCTTTCGAACTAATTTTTGATTATCATAAATCAATCCCAAGGAATAGGCTTGATTTACGATGTCTTTAAACCTCCCGTAATAGGTTGAGATCAATTCGTCCTTGTTCATCTTCAAATTCTCGAACATTGTCTCAACTCGTTGTAGCTTGGTAGCTCGAACATCCTCCGAACCCTCATACATCACCTCTAGGGTCTTCCATGCGTCATGAGCCAGTGTGTGGTTTGTGACTAGTTGGAACTGCGTTTCATCCATGGCCCTAAAAATCGCATTTAGGGCCGTATAATTTCCTTTCTTGGCGTCTTTTTCAGCTTGAGTATATTCAGCCTTGGTTGCTGGCCGACTACCAGGTGGTTCTGTAGAACCTGCTGGAGCAGTCTGTGGTCGAGTTGGTGGTTGCCAGGCTGTCTCGACTGCATCCCATACTTCGTCTCCAAGGGCCATAAGGTGGATCTTCATCCGAGTTCTCCAATATCTGTAGTTCGTGCCATCAAACAATGGTGGTCTTAAAAAAGATGCGCCTTCTCTATTCATCTTTCCAAGATTTTCAGATCGCCTCTACTATATCAGAGTCTGCCGCTCTGATACCAAGTGTTGGTCCCAGATATTACTAAAATCTTGTGTTAGCGCGGTCGTCGAGCGGTGATTAAAACTACATCTGAACGATAGTGTGTGCAAATCAATGTACGCAGCAGAAAGTAAAGACACGTGATTTGGTAACCCAGTTCGGCCTACGTCTGGGGGATTCTAATCCAGGATCTTAAACTAACACTCAAAAATCCTAGACCTAAAAGATTACACAATCAAAACAGATTCTGTTACCAAGACTTCCCTGCTTGTAGAATGATCGTGGTCAGGACTCCCCCACAACTACGATCACTGGACAGCTTGTCCAATCTTGTTTCTCCGATTGTTTGAATCCTCAGATCTTGAAACTCTGGTGCAGCAGATCGCCTGAATTCATCCTTCAGATCTCCTTTGAGTTCCATCGCAAGGCAACTCCAAATTCGTTGAATGAAAAGAATTGTTCAACAAGAACGCTTGTTGAATCGGTGTAACACAGACCTCAATGATTGAAATGATCTTCAAATTTGCAGAACACTCATCAAGGATTTTCAGAACACTCTCAAGAAAATAGAACTATCAAGTCTAGAGAGAAAAACCGACTCAAGTGTGTAATGTGTGTAAAAGTAAAAGTTACAACTCGATAAAATCAAAACTTACATACAGAAAGTCTAAACACAGGTATATACACTCAGAAGTACGAATTAAACTCTCCTGAATCGGTTAGACACGCGCACAGAAAAAGAAACTGTCGCACATGTCTGACCGTAATTGTTCGGTCGTCTTGTCGTGGTTTCAACAACCATGGAACTACCTCATCTGCACAAGAGCACGTTAATAACAACACACATAAAATAAAGAGTAATCTCCATTTGCAACAACATGAATATAACGCAAGTTAAACACGTGGCGCTGAAATACACGTATTGGAATATTTCAATCATGATAAAATTTTAGAATATTTTCACATGTTTTTCTTAAAAAAGGAAAAATGTAATTCACACTCCGTATAAACATCGAGTCAAAACCGAGTCCAAATTGAATTAAACAGGCACGTGGAAAATAAGGACACAGTCTCTTGTCCACAAATATTCTTTCCAAAACCAAAAAAGAAAAAACAAAAAACAGAAAACCGTGAAGTGAAGTGGCCGACCACAACAATAAATATGGAGTATTCGTCTTCTCCACCGAACCAGAAGCCTTTCGAAAAAGGAAACGAACCCCAAGATTAACATCGAACCAGTTTTCAGCCGCCATGGAAGAATCTCCCATCCCCGACAGGGCGGAACTCCTCCACGCTTTCGACGCCACAAAAGCTGGAGTCAAAGGCCTGTCGGATTCGGGCATCCTAAAACTGCCCCCAATCTTTGTCAGGCCGCCGGAGGAACTCTCCAAGGAGGAGTTGTTGACCTACAAAAGGTCTCGAATTCAGGTCCCTGTGATCGACCTGGGCGGCTTCCACGACACGGAGAGGCGGAAACAGATAGTTGAGGAAGTAAGAAGCGCGTCGGAAACGTGGGGATTTTTCCAGGCGGTGAATCACGGGATCCCTGAAAGAGTGGTGGATGGGATGATCCAAGGGATTCGGGCATTCCACGAGGAGCAGGACGACCTGGAGGAGAAGAAGAAGAAGTATTATACTCGGGATCGCGCCAACAATGTGAGATTCCACAGCAGCTACGATCTGTTCACAGCCAAAACCGCGAGCTGGAGGGACACGCTCAGTATCTCGTTTTCCGGTAATGGAATCGACCGCAATGAATTGCCTCCTCCTTGCAGGTTCCACTTGCTTTCTCTGTCATGGAATTTAGTACTAGTATTTATGATTTCCATTAAAATTAGCATACATTGTTTACTACTTTATACGTATTATTGCTTGGGATGAATTACTTCAACTACATACTCCTTCCGTTGCATAATAGTAGTCTTTTGGAGTTGGAAAAATATTCCACATGAATAGTTGAGAGTTGTCATTTATTTTACATAAATAAATGCTAGTATTTCTTAATACTTATTAGCGTAAAGAATAGAAATTTATGAGTTAACTAATGCATATCTTGGTTATTATTGAAATTGAGCTGAAAAATGTAAATAATTTAAACGGAACAGAGGTAGTACAATACAGTAATAGGTGTTGCACTTATGGATGGCTTTCATTCACCGACCCTTTTAAAATAAGTGCTAGCTCCACGTTGATTTTCAATAAAATGTTTGTTGTGTCATGTGATATAATTATATGACAGGGAATCAACAATGGAATATTCAAAACACATGTCTATTCTTGGAAATGTCCTCCTAGGGTTGTTGTCCGAAGGGCTTGGGCTCGAAACAAATAGTCTAGAAAACCTAAAATGCTCAAACGGACACCGCTTCCACTGCCACTATTATCCACCGTGCCCCGAGCCCCACCTGGCTATTGGCCTCTCCAAACATTCGGACGCCGGCTTCCTCACCATCGTTCTACAAAATCAGATTACCAGTAGCCTCCAGGTCCTGCACCAGGGCCAATGGGTCGACATTGACCCCACTCCTGGAGGCCTTGTAATAAACATCGGGGATCTTCTCCAGGTAATTAATGAGCTCTACTCGGTTTTTTTGCAAAGGCCAATCCATTGATCATATTATGCTTAATTAGATAGATTCTTTTTTAATATATATACTTAGTTGGTATCGAATGGGAAATTCAAGAGTGTGGAACATAGAGCGATAGCGAATCTGGCCGGGCCAAGAATTTCAGTGGCATGCTTCTTCTCGGGGCCTGTGGATGATCCGGACAGGATATATGGTCCCATACAAGACCTTATATCGGAAGGGAATCCACCACTGTATAAAGAGGTGGTGCTTGGTGAATACTTCAAGAAATTTCTGACCACTGGCCTAGATGACTATCGTGCTCTTGATTATTACAAGCTGTGATCATGACTGTTGGAGTTGCCAACAATTTATTTCATCATATCTCAGAGTGTTGGAGATTGCAAAAATGAGATTTCTGTTTTGTATGTTTGTTAGATTACATTTCATGGGTCTTTACTGTTTTTAGATTTATGAAGGGATTAAGTAATGTTTTTTATGACAACTGTGGGTTGTTGTAATAACTAAAGTCCAAATTGGTTTGGTTATGAGATTTGTATCTTTCAATATATTGGATTCCCTGAAATTCATACATTGTTTGAACTGGGATTATAATCAGTGGCGGAACTGAGAATAAGATTTTTGTAAATTAATTAAGTCATCATGAGGCTTAACGCCAAGGCAATAGCAAGAAAAGTTTGATTCCCCAACCAGCACGTGGCTTTCAGACATGGTATTTGAGGTTTAAAAGAAAGTGCAAGAATAATTAGAGGCGTATTCCAACCTTGAACCCACCCAGTATAAGATCAATCCTTATGGCTTATACTGAAACTTGTCCATGAATAAGAGGCATATCCCACCACGTTGATTCATAATCCAACGCTTATACTGCATTGAAGAAGAGATGCAGACACTTTTTTTTGAAGAGCAGATGCATAGACTTGAGTATATTAACACTCAGTCAAGAGGACACTGGACACCTCTATATTGGGCCGGATTCTTTTATTTGAAACCAACTCTTCCATGGGCTCATAAACCTTTTCCTTCTTAATGGGCCCAGAGAAAAAGCAGGCCACAGATATTCCCGGCCCAATAGATTTAGCTACCACTCGATGCTTTGCTCACAAACCTCCCATTTGACACCCAACTGCTCAAATTTCAAAAATATCAAAAGTTTCATCTTTTTTCGATTTTCATGTACCCTTGTCTTGTTAGCAATCACTCTATGATTGACACTTATAAACCCAGACCCTCCGAACGTTCGTGCAAGCGAAAGAGCGCATGTGACGGACGTCCCATCCGACGACCTGCCACATCCCGTGCTGTCAGGCAGAGGCCTTGGGGGCAGAGGCGGACGTACCTTTAGGCCAGGTGGGGCCCCGGCTCCATCTCAAATTTTAAAAAATATTATATATATTGTTAATTTTAATTTTAATTGAGTAGAATCAATTTAGAACACCTCTATTCTTTTTTGCTCCAATGTAAAATTAGTATTTTATTGTTTTAATTTGACATATGAATTGTGCCTCTATTAAGGTACTTTTGAATTAACGTGAATATTTTTTCCTAGTCTTTTGATTTATTTAAGTAAGAGATGAATAACCTATTCACTGAAACAACTTCGAATTACTACTTTGTTATTTTGATCATATATATAGCTCAATTCTCCAAGTTTGATAAAGACGATTACTTTGTCTTTATAAACTCTAACTTAGCAGTTGTCACAACTGCAGTTGAAAATGTATTCTCGACAATGAATCATATGAAAACAAATTTGAGGACAAGATTAAGGTATATATATATATATATATTTGGCGTAGCTTAAGGTATATATTGAAAAATATGTATTCACCTCTATAAATAATGAATTCATATTGTGGCGGTATCAAAAGATGTACAAGTGACAATATAAAATTAAGTAGATTTTTAATGCAAACAAATGGTGAAAATTAATTTATGTAGTATATTATATTATTCTTCTTGTGGTTAAACATTTTATATATTTTGCACTCTTTAATGAACAAAATTATATATATAATAATTTTGTATACTGAAGGTTAAGATTTAAAAAAAAATCCGGCCCTACCACCCGAAAATTTCTGGGTCTGCCACTGCTCGGGGGTGCATAGGGGCAACTACGCACGTCGATGGCATGAATGGGTTTGAGTAGGGGAAGATGCGGCAGGTCTCCAGGTGGAAGGAGTCGGGAACAAGGTAATGCTGCAATGCTGGCTGGGACGGGAGGAAGACCAAGTAGACGATCACCCGTCGGCGGGATCGGAGTGATGTGGCAAGTCGCCTGGTAGGGTGTTGGTCAAATGCACGATTTCGCTTGCACCAACATTCGGAGTACCTTGGGCAACGTAGAAATGGGTCACCTAGCATGTGGTGGTACCAGTATATCGGCTTAGACAAAGAGACCCCGTGACATTTGGTATCAGAGCCGAGCCCGGTGTCTAGTGACCTAGCAAACACCCTAGTGTTACGACTCCTAAAGTGGGTGCCGGTTGCGGCAGCCCTGGAGAGCTTGGCATCTCCAAAAGCCAGTCCGCGGACTAAAATAGTTCTTAATGTACTGAGAATTATCAATTAGTCTATTAAATTTGCTAAGTCATTTCGCGTGGCCGCCAAGATTAAGGGTGGAGGTTTAGGCTAGTTAAGGTGCCCAATTAGATTATTAAGAGGCAAAAATGACTAAATTGGTTGGATTAATATACTTGAAGGATGTCTTTGGTAATCAGCAAACTTAATGTACTAAAATTGACAATTAACGATACATACAAAACCACTTGAATTGTTATTACATTAGAAATGATCCGTCTGGTCTGTGTATTTGCTGGTGGCCGTTGTCATCACTTTTGGATCTGGAGAACTCAGGTAATAATAACCAACGAAAATTTATTCCTTTGCACATTTGGGATTTAGCAACTGATTTTTGGGTCGTTAAAATTAAAAATTATTATAGTGTTGTCCATTGAAAATGTACATCAGAGATAGCAATAGTATAAAACAATATGCTATTTTTACGTTGAGGTCTTGCAAATGCCGAGACCTGTTTCAAAGGAAATCTCTTGACTTGAGTCCCTAAAAAATTTAGAAAAACCCATTTTTGTTTATAAAAAAAATCAACAAACGAACAAAATCTATAACAAAAAAAAAAAAAAAAAAATCGATCTATTTCAATGGTCATTGATATGGGTTATTACTCCATTATACATTTTCATGCACCATTGAAAATCACCCACCATTGATTCAGATTCCAGGCACTTGATATTTAATTGGTTCCAAAAATCTCTCACTGGATAACGTAACCATTCCAATTCTGATTCATGGCGCAAAAAATCAGTGAACCAGACAGGGATGAACTCCTCAAAGCTTTCGATGCCACGGAGTCAGGAGTCGTCAAAGGCCTGGCGGATTCTGAAATCACCAAAATTCCAAGCATCTTCGTCGTCAGGCCGCCGGAGGAGCTCATGCTAGAACAAGAGCAGAATTGTAGAGCCTCCAAATTAAAATGCAAATGCCCTTGATTAATCTGTCTGGGATCCAAGACCAAGAGTACTGTCGACACTTCACGCCGACAGGTCGTACAAGAGGTGTGAGAATTACATGTGAGACGTGGGGATTATTCCAGGCGGTGAATCACCGGATTCTCTCAGCCCAGGTGTTCTGGAATCTGGACGGAATGATACTACATGGCATCAGAGGCGGACCAGGATTTTAATCCTGGGGGTCTTCGACTTGATAATAGTAAAGCCAATATATAAATTGTGCATCCAAGAAAACTAATATTAACTAAAAAAATTTACAATTGTTCACGTCGAGTCCTCATACTTTGGAATCGATTTACAATATCATCAATGCTGACTTTCAAAAACAAATCTTTCTCTAAGCTAGTAACCAAACAATCATTTAGTAGCTGATCACCCGTGCTACTTCTCAACTTACTCTTTATTAGAGTCATTTTTGAAAAAGCTCTCTCAACACTTGCAGTTACCACAGGCAAAATCAATGCCAACTTCAAGAGTAAATAGACTCTTGGATGAGTTTCATGTTTTTGTGTCTCAACAAGCTTCATCGAAAGCTCATTCAGATTCTTCAACTCTAAAAAGCGGTCATCATTTCGAATATCAACAATGAAGTTCCGAAGAGAACATTCCAAGAAGAGCATCTCATTGCCCAAAAATTCATTAGCATAGAACTCAGCCAATCGAACTAATTTGTCAATGCCAAAAGAAGAAAATCGATTAGACGGATTAAAGCAAGACATACAAATAAGTAATTCCTTACTTCTTTCATCAAATCGACTTTCAAGTTCTTGCAATTGTAGATCAATGACACTCATGAAAACTTCAACTCGAAAATGGTGCAAGTTTGTTGGTTGTTTTACACCTCCTCGAAATCTCCTTCTCCCGGGAACAACATATTTTTCTTCCATAATAGGGATTTAATCTTCCATGCCATGCTTGGTCATAAATGAAGTGACCTTGTCAACTAAAGAATCCCACCCACTATCCCTCATCTCTTGCAAATTCACCTTAACAACATCAACTAATGCCATTGCATTCACAACATCTTGGTCACTTTTTTGTAAAGCCAAATTCAGTTCATTTGTAATCCCAAATATTCCGACCATCAGATGTGCCAAAAAGATAAAGTCAAATGACATCAACATGTGTGTGAGTGATTCAGCTCTGTTCTTGTCAACACTATCAGAAACTTCCCCAATAGCATCAAGAGACTTAAGAATTGTAGGATACAAACTAATCACATTTAAAATAGTTTTAAAGTGAGATCCCCAACGTGTGTCACCAGGCCTGCTCAGACTAAGCTCTTGATTTAAACCAGTTCCAGATTCCAATTCACCCATATATAGTGCTTTAACAACATCTTCAGCTTGTTTTTGTCGAAGAAATTCTTTTCTCTTAGGTGAACCTCCCACAAAATTCAACAAAGGTGCAAGCACATCAACAAATAGCCATCCACAATCAACATTTTTCTTAGCAACAGCAACTAGAGTCAGTTGTAATTGATGAGCGAAACAATGGACATAATAAGCAGAAGATGACTCGCTTAGAGTTTTAAGGCCATTTGTCGCACCTTGCATATTGCTTGCACCATCATAACCTTGACCTCGAACAGAAGAAATTGTTAGAGAGTGCTCCATCATCAGTGATTCGGTTGCTGCTTTAAGTGTTAAAGAAGTGGTATTGGCAATATGAACAATGCCAAGAAAACGCTCTGTCACTTCTCCTCTATTGTTTATGTATCGTAAGCAAAGAGCCATTTGTTCCTTATCAGATATATCTGCACTTTCGTCAGCAAGTATTGCAAAAAAACCATCACCAAGTTCCTCTAACAATGCTTTTGTTGTCTCCTTTGCACAACAATTAATGATATCCTTTTGAACTTTTGGAGATATCATTTGACAATTTTGAGGGGCAGATTCCAAAATAACTTTACCAACATCAACATTATCCATCGCATAGAACTTTAAAATTTCAATAAAATTACCTCTATTCAATGAATTTTCACCTTCATTATGACCGCGAGCAGGAAGTCCTTGAAGCAAGAGCCATCGTAGACATTTAATAGAAGCTTGCAATCTCTTTTGGTAGTTGCTCATACTTATCTGAGACTTTTTATTCAAACAAAAAGAGATAGAACTCTTTTGTTTTTCATAATCATTAAGATTTCTCACAGCTTGATTATGAGCACTCATATGCCCACCAACATGCTTCTTATATGCTTCTGTTTTGTTCCAAGCTCTAAATCCCTCCATCAACAAAAGCATCACCTCCTGCAGCATTTTCATTCTTGAATAAGTAGCAAGGAAAACAAAAAACTGCATCTTTTTCTACACTATATTCAAGCCATGTTTTATGTGTTTTGCACCACTCCGGGTTAAATCTTCGCTCTTTCTGTCCAATAAATCTTGAAGGGAAGTCAAAATCCATTGGTTGACAAAGTTTTCTCTGAATGTATGCTCTTCTAAAAATATCTTTGTCATCAGGATGAAAATCATTTATCCTTTTCCTTTTTCCCGGGTCTTGTGGAAGATTTATAACATCAATTGCACTTAATCTTTCATCATGACCAAATGAAGATTCACGATTAGTTGTATCTGGACTTACTCCAATATTTTCAACATTGTCATCTTTGAGGTTCTCTTCTTGTACTTGGGATTGAGGAACTTCAATAGAAGTTGGATTTGGAATCGAAGTTTCATCAGCTTTGTTTATTTTCTTTTGAAAGAAACTTGTGATGTCTCTTTTTTGTCTTTTCATCCTTGTTTAGGATATGGAATATATGACCTCGAGGTTGTAATAAATGTACGACTTGTTTAAGCAATTGAATTGACCGAATAAATATACTGGACTTTCTTGAATTCAATCTATAGTATTCTTATCTTACACCTTACTGGTTCTACCTGCGGAAAGAACAAGCGTTTGCAGGAGAGGAGAACTATCTAATGTCTGCATTAAATAATTAATTTTTCAGAACATGTAAAACTACTTGAATCAAACACAGTAATTAAAATTCACATTTAGACAATGAAATTAGAAACCAATATATTGATAATGGGTAAGCAACTTTAGTCATCCTATTAGTTTCATACAACCTAGAAATCAGAATGCAAATATAAGCATTTTTCATCACTTCCTCAAACGGTGCAAATTAAGTTGAATGAAATAAACAATATACCCCAAATCATTGATTTACATGCCCACAGTGAAAATCGAAACCAATGCTAACAAACCCAAAATTAAATAAAAACAAGAGATTTGGGAATCCAACCTAGAAAAGAAACACAAAATTTGAAATTTTGGGCAACTCACCCTTGGCCTGGCCGGATGCAATAACAAGTAGAAACAAAAGAGGAGAAGCAGATGCCAATCGGCAAGCTAGCGAGGCTGCGCAGGCGCGCGGCGAAGGTGGAAGAAGCAGCAGGCCAGCAGCACGGTGAGGGAGACGAATTTTGGGATTGGGAAGACAGTAGAAACAGAACGCAGAAAATGAACGGGAGAAGAATGGGAAGCAGTATAATTTTGGGGGTGCCAAATGGGCTGAAAACTAAACCTATACATAGTGGGCTTAAAAAAAAAAAATTGGTGGGGCCTGGGGGCCTGGGCCCCAGGCCCCTTTGTGAGTCCGCCCCTGCATGGCATCCGGGAATTCCACGAGATGGATGTCGAGGCAAAGAGAAAGTATTACTACTTATTATACGAGGGATACTGTTGAAGCAACAAAGCGAGGAAGAGTTTGAATAAAGGAGGTGTTGAATTTCATTTAGCCAAAAGAATGAATGTCGATTACTATGATGAAGAAGGCAGGCCAGAACCTTAAATACAAACTATGAAGGACTAAAACACATGTGGCCCAAAATACAACAGGCCCAATAAACATAAAGTCCAAAATACATATAAAAGCCCAAGCTTAACCAATGCCTCTAGCCAACTCATGCTGCTGCTCATGTTCATCCTCAAGTTGTTTGATGCATGCGCCAACACCCACCCCGCAAGCTGAAGATTGCCAGAGCTTCAGCTTGGAGCAAAAGGATTGAAACAGTTTAGGGGGAAGTCCTTTGGTGAAAAGATCGGCCAGCTGCTGGGAAGATGGAACAAAGAGAGGATCAATCTCTTTCTTCTTAAAGTTATCTCGAACACGATGACACTTGATGTCAATGTGCTTTGACCTCTCTTGATGCATCGAATTTTTCACAAGTTGAATGGCAGATTTGTTGTCACAAAACACTGGAATGGGATCAGGAACAGAGACCTGCAATTCACTGAGAAGAGAGCGGATCCAGAGTGCTTCAAAGGTCAAGGCACTGAGGCTTCGGTATTTAGCCTCTGTAGAGCTTAGTGCCACAGCCTTTTGTTTCTTTGTCTTCCAGGAGATCAAAGCTTCTCCAAGAAAAACACAAAATCCTGTTAAGGACTTCCTAGTAGATGGACAGTTGCCCCAATCAGCATCGGAGAATCCCTTGAGCTCAAGACATGAACTAGAAGGGTAGAACAAGCCAATATGCAAGGTGTTTCTGAGATATTGAAGAACATGAACCACAGCCTCCCAATGATGAATGGTGGGTGAGTGCATGTGTTGGCTAAGCTGCTGGACACTATAGCAAATGTCAGGTCGAGAGAAACCAAGATACAAAAGCTTCCCTACCATTTTCCTGTAAAGAGAAGGAGTGTCAAAGAGAGGGCCATCTACTCCAAGCGTCTTGTTAACAGCACAGGGAGTATGAACTCTGGAGTTACAAGGAAACTCCACTTCAGTGAACAAGTCTGAGGCATACTTTTCTTGAGAGATGGAATAACCAGCAGAAGTAGACTTGATCTCCAATCCAAGAAAGTAGGCAGCTGAGCCAAGATCTTTGATAGTTAATTGTTGATGCAAATCTTGTTTGATATGATCAATTTCCTTGTGATCAGTGCCTGTCAACAGAATGTCATCCACATATACAACTAAAATTGTAAGACCACTTGTGGTGAACTTAACAAAGAGATAGGGATCACTGTAGGTAGGGGAGAATCCAGAGGAAGTGAGAAATTGTTCAAGAGCAAGATACCATTGACGTGGAGCCTGCTTCAAACCATATAAGGATTTCCTTAACAGACAACCATGACCAGAGGGAGCAGACAGACCTGGAGGGCAGTGCATGAAGATCTCTTCATCTAAATTTCCATGAAGAAATGCATTGTTGATGTCAAGTTGATGTATAGGCCAACAGTAGGAAGCTGTAAGGGCAATAACCAAACGAACACTAACTGTTTTTGCCACTGGGGCAAAAGATTCATTGTAGTCTTCGCCAATTCTCTGATGAAAGCCTTTGGCAACCAACCTAGCTTTATGCTTGTTGAGACTGCCATCAGAGTTATACTTAATGCGGAAGACCCACTTGCATCCAATGCATTTCCTGCCTTGAGGGATTTTCATGATGTCCCACGTGTGATTGAGTTGTAGAGCATCAAGCTCAGCCTTGATGGCTACATCCCAATGAGGTAAACCTTTTTCTTGATCATAACTTTGAGGCACAAAGTCCACATCAGTAGTAGATGAACATATATAATCATTGTACTTAACTGGCCTTTTTATCTCTCTTCTAGGTCGAAGTGGAATAATAGGTGCAGGTGAAGGAGCCATGTTTGTGCACACAGGAGAAAGAGATTGACTCGTAGATGATGAGTAAACAGATGCAGGAGAATCACAAGATGCTCTTGCTGAGGTAGGAGAATGATGCATATCATGAGGAGATGCATTTGAGTTTGTGTCAGTATGGCTCAATGATCTGTGAGAGATCAAGGAGAGTGCACTGGTGACAGAGGAGCAGTAGGTTCATCTGGAGATGGTGTATGATCTTGAACAGCAGTGGGTTGTTCAAGGGAGTGTTCAGTGGTAAATATGGGTGGTGAGGGTGGCAAAGTGATCACTAATGAAGGCTGTAAGGATGATAAAGGTGATGAGAGATAGCTTGCATCTTTATAAGGAAAGATTGTATCATAAAATATGACATCTCTAGACACTACAACTTTCTTAAAATCTAGCAACAACACCTTAAATCCCTTTTGATTAGCAGCAGTGCCTAAGTGAACCCCTTTCATACCCCTTGGTTCTAACTTTCCCAAGTGAGGTGTGGAATTTTTAACATAGCATAAAAACCCAAAGGTATGAAGATTGGATAAATCAGGTGCAGTGCCCAAAAGAATCTCACAAGGGGACTTCCAGTCAAGAATTTTGGTAGGTAGCCTGTTTATGATGTAAGCTGAAGCTAGCATTGCATCCCCTCAAAAAGATTTCGGAATCCTAGAGGTTAAAAGAAGGCTTCTAGCTACCTGGACAAGAGGTTGATGTTTTCTCTCCACTCTCCCATTTTGTTGAGGGGTGTAAATGCAAGAGGTTGATGAACAATTCCAAGTTTAGCAAAAATATCATGACATTTCTTGTTGCTAAATTCTGTTCCGTTGTCAGTCCTAAGGATTTTAATACCACGGCTGTACTAGTTTTGAATGTGAGATATGAAGTAAACAAGAGTGATGTAGGTTTCAGATTTATGCCCCAATAAGAAAAGCCAGGTTGCCCTAGAGGCATCATCAACAATGGTGAGTAAGTATCTAGATTTGGATCTATCCAGAATGTTAAAAGGTCCCCAAATGTCACAATGGACTAAATCAAACACATGTTCAGCATGAGAAGAACTATCACTGAAAGACAAACGATGCATTTTGGAACACTTACATATATCACATGGAACAGAGGCAAAAGTATTATTGTATAATCCAAGTTTAGTCATAACAGTGATAGATGGATGCCCTAATCTGTAATGCCAAGATTTAACAGATTCAACATCATTAATAGCAAAAGCAAGAGGAAAAGATTCAGTAATCTTACTGGAATTTGAATTACAAATGTAGAGTTTATTTTTGTATTTTAGTTGTAAGAAGATATCTCCTACAGGTCAGGTCCTGCAAAATGCAAGAGGTTTCATCAAATATAGCTATGCACTTGAGATCATGAGTGAGCTGACCTATGGAGATGAGATTTAATACAATCCCAGGGACATATAACACATTTGGAACAATGAAGTCTTTAGCTAAAGCCACTGAACCAATGTGTGAAGGGATTTTAGGAGTGCCATCAGGCAGATGCATATGCACAAGTGAAGTTAAAGGCTGAGGATCAATGAGAAATGATTTACTGGCACATAAATGGCAACTAGCACCTGAATCTAATAACCACTTGTCACTAAAATAAAGAGATATAGATGAAGAACTACCTGTCATATTGTAGATCCCAGCTGCAAGTTCCAGTGGAGTGTTCATATTGCCAGCTCCATTACTCTTAGACAGCAGCAGTTCTTCAAGTTTGGCTATCAAAGTATCTATGCTAGTGGTCTTAGCACTTTCAGCTCCAGTAATGACAGCACCAGCAACAACATTTGCTCTCTTTTCTTTCATGGATTTGTACCACTCTGGAACAACTCCAGTGAGCTTGAAGCAGGAAGCCTTTGAGTGTCCACTTTGTTTGCAATGGTCACAGTAAGAGTTTTTGTTAGCCAACTTAAAACACTTGTCCTTAGTGTGACCAAGCTTTTTGCAGTAGGTACAAGAAGGACGGTTGTTTCCCTTTTTAAACTGAATTTTCTCTGTAGTGGCCAGGGCAAAACCACTTCCTGATTCAGTGTTACTGTTTTCTAAAGTTCCTTTCTGAGCTTCTGCAGTGCATATCATGCCATAGGCTCCATTGATTGAAGGAATATGATCAGTGAGCAGGATCTGATTGCTCACATGAGTGAAGTCCTCACTTAAGCCACTTAAGAATTGAAGCAATAAGGCCTTGTCATCAGCTTTATTCAGCAACCTCAACACTTCTAGATTGTTAGTAGGATGAGGATCTAAAGCTCGAAAGTCACTCCACATCATTTTCAACTTAACAAAATAATCAGTAACAGTCCTACTTCCTTGAGTGAAATTAACAATGTTCTTTTTGAGCTGCAATATTCTAGTTCCGCACATCTTTCCATATCAATCCTCTAACTCAATCCATAGAGCTCTAGCAGATGAGGTATGGACAAATTGTCTACTAATTTCAGGGGAAATTGAATTCCGTAACCACTTTAGGACTAAACAATCAATGATTTTCCAATTTGCATACTCAATTTCGTCAGTAGAATCAGGAGGTAGAATAGTACCATTGACAAATCCAAATTTGGATTTGATTATCAGTGTTTGCTCCACATCGATCCGCCAGGACGTCCAGTTGGTTTGATCCAGTAGTGACGATGTCAATTGGAGATTTGGCTGATCTGCAGCTGTGAGAGTAAAAGCGCTTCCAAATTGCGTGATCGCAGATGTATTTGCTGAGGGTTGGCCTGTGTTGGAGTCGCCGCCTGTGGTGGTGGATTATTCTGCTATCCTCAGTAGAGATATCTCAAACAAAGGATTAAAGGATGCAACAAATGAAAAGGATGTAAAACAACAATATTGAGGTAGAGATATCAGGATCTGAGCTCTGATACCATGTTGAAGCAACAAAGCGAGGGAAGAGTTTGAATAAAGGCGGTGTTGAATTTCATTTAGCCAAAAGAATGAATGTCGATTACTATGATGAAGAAGGCATGCCAGAACCTTAAATACAAACTACTGAAGGACTAAAACACATGTGACCCAAAATACAACAGACCCAATAAACATAAAGTCCAAAACACATATAAAAGCCCAAGCTTAACCAATGCCTCTAGCCAACTCATGCTGCTGCTCATGTTCATCCTCAAGTTGTTTGATGCATGCGCCAACAGATACACTCAGCATTTCATTGTAGAATAAATGTCTTGAACAGGATTTACCCGATTGTTGCCGGTATATGTATAATTAAAGTAATCGCCGGTTGGCCTATAATAAATACTGAATCGGACATTTAATTAAGAGCTTATAATTGTGTCCATCTGTATGCAGGGCACAATGGAATACTTGAAACATGTTAGAGTGTTGGGAAACACTCTGCTACCTAGAGCTATTCTTTGAGGCTCTTGGGCTCAAATCCGACCAACTTAACCAGATAGAATGCTCGAGGATGCAACGTCTTGGCTGCCACTACTATCCTGCCTGTCCCGAGCCAAGCACACTCGACCCTCGGGATTGCAAGCATTCTGACTTCGGCTTCTTCACAATTCTTTTGCAAAATCAAATTAATGGTCTCCAAGTTCTGTACCAGGAGTAATTGTTTAAAATTGTGGCCCATTACTGCCGGCCCATGAAGGCAAAATGCTGAGGCCCAATTATTCTTTAATATTTATACTCCCTCCTTAACCGATCAGCCCTAACCCTTGTCATTATTTTCTTTCCCCTACCAAAGCAGCGGTGCCCACCCTTCTTTTCTCCCTTCCAGATTTCCTTCTCCCTTTTTCCTCTGTCTCTTCTTCACCTCACATGGTTAGATTTGTTCTTCCTCCTACAGTGAGTGTGTGAGAGTGTTGGAGAGTGAAAGGGGGTTGGGTTGAGAGTAAGGGTTGTGAGCTTCTCCCTTGTCTAGAGCCTGTGGCTAGGTCGCCGGAAAAGTGGGTTTCCGGCGAAGGGATTGAGAGGCCGAGGGTGTTAGCGGTGCGGCAGAGGGGCTGCTATAAGGGTGGTGGCGCACACAGCGGAGCTGTGGCGTTGGCGGTGGTCCGGCAGCTTCTGTGGTGGCCGGCGGTGGTCCGGCAGCGGGCTGTTGGAGTTCGGTGTGGTGGTTTCGGGCGCCTGTGGTGGTGGTTTCCGGCAGAGCTTAGTGATCTTGTCGAGTGTTGCTCATTTGGGTGCTCCGAGCCTACTTGTTAATAGATCTCTATAGATCTATTTGGTATCTTCTCTTTTTTATAACATTAGTTGTTATTTTGTTGTTCTACTAACATCTTTTGTAGATCTAAAAGTGGAGAACGAAAGGGAGCCACTGGACGATTGGAGCAGCAGATCGGAGAAACTGGTAGCTGTCTGAAGAGGCTGGACGGAGCTGTCCCTTGGAGCTGTCTCGTTTCTGTTTTCTGTTTCTGTTTCATTTTATGAGTGAAACTGTATTGGTGAGATTAAAGCTTTGTAATCCCATAGTTGTAGGCCTTTAAGGTTTGTAATAGTTAGTTAATACAGGGTCTTCGTGTTTACCCAATAGTGGTATCAGAGCCATAGGCCACTTTGGGACGGGGGTTGGTCAAGGCACCCCCGCAAGGTAAAATAGCTTGATCTATCTTTTTACAGTTTTAAGATAATATTCTTGTTCTGGATTGTTGCTTGAAATATGTGATTTTCATGCTTGGAGCTTTGTACTTTAAAATCTGGAAATATTATGCTTAAACTGTGTTCTGTGTTTTCTGCATTTTGTTGTGCATAAACTGCTTTGTGTGGTGTTCTTGGTGATCTTTACATGTTCTGTGTTGAATGTGCCTTATGTGAACTTTGTGTGAAAAAATTGTGAATTTGAAATTTTTGGGGAATAGAAAAATTGATTTCTGATTCCCTGAAAAAACAGATTTCTGAATATCTTGATAAGTGTGATATTTTTGGGAATCTGTGAAATCAATCCAAATTTTCAAAAGTGACCGTTGGGACTATTGGGCCTCCCAAAAATTAATTTTGGGCCTGTCTGGATAGTGTGGTCAAGTCTGAAATTTTTTGGGCTCCCAAAATTAATTTGGGTTTGCTCAAAAAAAAAATTTAAAAGGATGACAAATGCTATAGTGTGGAATTAGTTGTGATTAGTTGGCCAAGTGTTTGAGCACTTGTTTGCTCATTCCGTTAAACGGTCAAACACAATAATGACTTCCACCTCGAATAGCATAGTTCTTTTTAATGGAAAGAACGACTTCAGCATCTGGCAAGTTAAGATGCGTTGTGTTCTTGTCCAACAAAGAGTTTATAATGCAATTGATCAACTCTTTGATGACGAAGTTACTGAAGCTAAAAAGACTGAAACTGATGAACTTGCTAAATCTGCCATTATCCTTAGTTTATCTGATGCTGTGCTTAGAAAAGTTAGTGATTGCAAAACAGCCAAGGACCTATGGGAGAGGCTGTCTGAACTGTATGTTGAGTCATCTCTGTCATCTAGAATATTCCTGCTTGGTAAATTCTTTAAATTTAAATTGGATATGTCTAGAGACTTAGATGAGGGTTTTGATAGTTTTACAAAACTTGTTCAAGACATAAAAGCAACTGGAGATAAGCATATAGATGATTATGTGCCTATAGTGTTGTTGAATGCCATCCCTGATTCATATTCTGATGTGAAGTCTGCTATCCAATATGCTAGAGATGATTTGACTTTAGATCATGTGATTAAGAGTCTAAAGAACAAAGAACTTGAAATGAAGAATTCCTCTAAGCATTCTGATAAGGTGTTTAACACTAGGGGTAGGTCTTGGAAAAAGAGTAATCACCAACAGCAGAATGATAGGGGCAGAAGCAATGTTAGGGGTCAGTCTAGATCTTATAGATCTAAGTCTAGAGGAAAATCTGATAAGAAATGCTATAATTGCGGTAAGAAGGGCCACTTCATTAAAGATTGTAGACTCCCTAAGAAAGAGAAGAATCAAAATGATAATCAGAACAATGATGTTAATGTTGTGACTGATGTAGCAGTTAGGCATGATGAGCTTCTGATGGTTCATGATATGAATTGTTTTTCTGATGTCAATATGGCTAAAGATGTTTCTAAATCTGTGTGGTTGTTAGACTCAGGTTGCACCTCCCATATGTCTCCTCATGTTGAATTATTTAATTACTATCAACATGTTAAAAATGACTTTGTATTCATGGGTAATGACAATAGATGTCCTGTCTTAGGTATAGGAAAAATTGTCTTACAATTTGAGAATGGGACAAGATTCTGTCTTGATGGTGTGAAACATGTGCCTGATTTGTCTTACAATTTGATTTCTCTTGCGACCTTGCAGAAGAAAGGTTTAGAAGGGAGAATTGGTAATGACATGATTAAAATGTTCAAAGGGAATTTGATGTTGTTTAAGGCCATTATCAAGAATAATCTTTTTGTGGTCTCTAATGTGGTTAATTGTGCTCTTGCTGCTAGTTCTAGTTCTAATAAGGTGAAAGAAAATACGCTTTTGTGGCATGCTAGACTAGGGCATATGAGTGACAAAGGCATGAAATTTCTGAAAGATGCTGGTTGTTTAAAATCTGATTTATGTGAAGTTGATCTTTGTGAATCATGCTTAGCTGGTAAACAACATAGAGTGTCTTTTAACTCTTCATATCCCGTTGGGATAAAATCCACCCGTGAACTTGAGTACATTCATGCTGATGTGTGGGGTCCTTCTTCGACGCCCACACATGGTGGTAGAAGATATTTTTTTATCTATCATGGATGATTTTTCTAGAAAAGTTTGGGTATTTCTCATGAAAAACAAATCTGATGTTTTTGGGAATTTTAAACACTGGAAAGCTTTGATTGAGAATCAAACTGGTTTAAAGATTGGTACACTTAGGACAGATAATGGGCTTGAATTTTGTAATCACCAAATGGATACTTTGTGTGCTGAATCTGGTATTAGAAGGCATAAATCTGTTCCTTACTCACCTCAACAAAATGGGGTAATTGAAAGAATGAACAGAACTTTATTAGAAAAGGTTAGGTGCTTGATGGCACCTACTGGCCTTCCTAAGAAGTTCTGGGGTGAAGCACTGATGACAGCTGCTTACTTAATTAATAAATCACCCAATGCCCCTTTAAATGGTAAATCTCCTGATTCTGTCTTTTTTGGTAAACCTGTTGATTATGAACATCTTAGAGTGTTTGGATGTTCAGCTTTTGTGCATACTAGTAATGATAAATTGGACCCTAGAACCAAGAAATGTATTTTCTTTGGTTATCCTGAGGGAACTAAGGGTTACAGGTTGTTTGATAGATCAGGGGGTGGTTTTAAAATCATTATTAGTAGGGATGTGATTTTTATTGAATCTGAATTTCCTATGGAAGTTCTTGAGAATGATAGTACTTCTGTTGAGGTGGAGTCTTCTTCTGTGGAACATTTTGTGAATTTGTCTGCTCCCATTGCTGTGCCTAATGAGATTGAAAATGCTGAAATTATTGATCCCAATTTGCATGTGAATGAGGAACCCATAACTGATACTCATGATATTGATACCCATGATATTGATGAAGGTGGAGTTCAGAATGAAGAAATTATTCCTGAAAATAATTTGAATGATCTTAGTGATTATGTGCTAGCTAGGGATAGAGCTAGAAGAGTAAGTAAAACTCCTGCTACGTTCTCTGATTTTGTTCTTACTGCTTATGCTATGACTGTGTGTGAAGAACTTGATAATCATGAGCCTAAATCATATTCTGAAGCTGTTAAGTCTAAACAGGCTAGTAAGTGGTTTAATGCTATGAATGAAGAAATTGAATCATTGCATAAAAATGAGACATGGTTGTTGATTCCTAGGGCTGAAAATATTTCCGTGATTGACTGTAAATGGATTTTTAAAATCAAACAGGAAAGTAATGGTGAGAGGTATAAGGCTAGGCTTGTAGCTAAAGGCTTTACTCAGAAAGAGGGTGTAGATTATTCTGAAATATTTGCACCTGTTGCTAAGTTCACTACTATTAGAGTAATGCTTGCCTTAGTTGCTCATTTTGATTGGGAGCTTATACAAATGGATGTTAAAACTGCTTTCTTGCATGGTGACATTGATAGAAAAATTTGTATGAAGCAACCTGAAGGTTTTGTGGATAAAACCAAACCCAATCATGTATGCTTTTTGAAAAAAGCTTTGTATGGACTAAAACAAGCACCTAGACAATGGAACATTAAATTTGATAAATGCATGAAGGACATAGGTTTCAGTAGATCTAAATTTGATCATTGCTTGTACATGAAAGATGTGAAATCTGTGCCTATGTTCTTATTGCTTTATGTTGATGATATGTTGCTTGTTAGTCCTTGCATGATAAGCATTGTTGAGGTTCAAAATTGTTTGAACAAGAGCTTTGACATGAAGAATCTAGGAGAAGCCAAATGCATTCTTGGAATGCATATAGTTAGGGATAGGGCTAATTCAACCCTACTCCTTAACAAGGCTGAGTATGTGAAAAAGGTTCTCTCTAGATTCAAGATGTCAAATGCTAAATCTGTTGGTTGTCCACTTGCTTCTCATTTCCTGTTGACTAAAGAACAATGCCCTAAAAATGAATCTGAAATGAAAGATATGGAATTTGTTCCTTATGCTCATGCCATTGGTTCTGTTATGTATTTGATGATTTCTACTAGGCCTGATTTAGCTTATCCTATAAGTTGTTTGAGCAGATTTATGGCTAATCCTGGTAGACCACATTGGGAAGCTTTGAAATGGCTTTTGAGATACTTAATCAAGTCTATGCATTATTCTCTGTGTTTTTCTAAATGGCATGATGAAATGTTTGTGACTGGTTATGTAGACTCTAACTTTGCTAATGATAGGGATAGTAGGAAGTCTACTACATCCTATGTGTTCACTCTAGGTGGGTCTTGTGTGAGTTGGAAATCTCAATTGCAATCTGTTGTTGCTTTATCCACTACTGAGTCTGAATTCATTGCCATAACTGAAGCTTTTAAAGAGGGAATATGGTTTAGTGGTCTGATGCATGAACTAGGATTAAAGAATGAGATAACCATATATTCTGATAGTCAATCTGCCATTCAGTTAAGCAAACATCCTGTTTTACATGATAGGTCTAAACATATTGATGTTAAGTACCACTTCATTAGGGACAATGTTGAGTGTGAAAAACTGAAACTGGATAAAATTGCTTCTGAATTTAATCCTGCTGATATGGGAACTAAGTGTTTGCCTACTGAGAAGTTGATGTCATGCATGAAAATCCTTCACTTTGACTTTGGCTGATATGTTCTGTTTCTGATGCATGATTTACTGCTTTAATACTATGTGTATATTGTTAATATGAGACAGGGAAGTGAAGGTACCAAAGGCGATGACGAAAATGCCCCAAATTGAGCACACTCGTTTCTTTGACAGTAAGTGGGCCAAGGTGGAGATTGTTGAAAATTGTGGCCCATTACTGCCCGCCCATGAAGGCAAAATGCTGAGGCCCAATTATTCTTTAATATTTATACTCCCTCCTTAACCGATCAGCCCTAACCCTTGTCATTATTTTCTTTCCCCTACCAAAGCAGCGGTGCCCACCCTTCTTTTCTCCCTTCCAGATTTCCTTCTCCCTTTTTCCTTTGTCTCTTCTTCACCTCACATGGTTAGATTTGTTCTTCCTCCTACAGTGAGTGTGTGAGAGTGTTGGTGAGTGAAAGGGGGTTGGGTTGAGAGTAAGGGTTGTGAGCTTCTCCCTTGTCTAGAGCCTGTGGCTAGGTCGCCGGAAAAGTGGGTTTCCGGCGAAGGGATTGAGAGGCCGAGGGTGTTAGCGGTGCGGCAGAGGGGCTGCTATAAGGGTGGTGGCGCACACAGCGGAGCTGTGGCGTTGGCGGTGGTCCGGCAGCTTCTGTGGTGGCCGGCGGTGGTCCGGCAGCGGGCTGTTGGAGTTCGGTGTGGTGGTTTCGGGCGCCTGTGGTGGTGGTTTCCGGCAGAGCTTAGTGATCTTGTCGAGTGTTGCTCATTTGGGTGCTCCGAGCCTACTTGTTAATAGATCTCTATAGATCTATTTGGTATCTTCTCTTTTTTATAACATTAGTTGTTATTTTGTTGTTCTACTAACATCTTTTGTAGATCTAAAAGTGGAGAACGAAAGGGAGCCACTGGACGATTGGAGCAGCAGATCGGAGAAACTGGTAGCTGTCTGAAGAGGCTGGACGGAGCTGTCCCTTGGAGCTGTCTCGTTTCTGTTTTCTGTTTCTGTTTCATTTTATGAGTGAAACTGTATTGGTGAGATTAAAGCTTTGTAATCCCATAGTTGTAGGCCTTTAAGGTTTGTAATAGTTAGTTAATACAGGGTCTTCGTGTTTACCCAATAGTAATGAATCGACGTTGATCCCGTTCCAGGAGGCTTGGTGATAAACATTGGCGACCTACTAAAGGTATTTTCATAGCAAAATACAATGTCTCTTTACAGTCTACTGAAGTGGCTAAGATCGTAGGGCAAGAATTGAATTAAGCTTCGAACTGAGTTGGTGCTAAAACGTTATCATGTAATGGAATTGAATCTCCATTGCTTTCCCATTACAAGTTGTTGAATAGAGTTAAGTTATGGGACAAAATGCGCACTCATCGTTAACCTATTCAGAATTCTATCTAAAATTTAACCTATGGTTATATATTGTCTAGTTTTAACCCTAATAGGTTTGCATGGGTGATTCTTGTTTTATGACAAATTATTGAACAACTTAATTATAACGAATGTGAGGTTTGTGAGCAATAAGCATAGGGCATTGGTGAGTAATACTGGACCAAGGATTTCAGTGCCATGTTTCTTCTCTGGACCAGTGAACAATCCTAATAAGGTATATGGCCCCATTAGGGAGCTAGTATCACAGGAGAAACCTGATTTGTATAAGGAGGTTATTTTGGGCGATTATGCACAGAGGTATCTGAATACTGGGCTGGACAGCTATGAAGGTCTTGATTATTACAAGCTATGATTACTGGTGCAATAAGATTTGAACTGGCATCTGAATAATAAACTTGTATCATTAGTACTTAGATTAGGGGTTTGTATATCTACTGGTTCCATGGTTGAATATGACAATAAATTAAAGGCCGCATCTCCTCATCTTTTCCTTCCAACACATTCAGCATTTATTCATCCAAACAAAGTGAATGATAAATCACTCATTCAGTTTCACAATACAAATTAAACATTACTAGTTCGTCTGCTCCTGCAATCTAAATTCATCGAGCCCAGATTTGTCAATCGGACGTTGAAGAAACTTTCCAAGATATTCCTTAACGGTGAATTCTTTGTATCGAGGTGGGTTTTTCTCTGATGTCAATTCTTTGATGGGACCATAGACTCTTCCAGACACACCATTCCCATACAAGAACGCCGCAACCGAAATTCTAGGCCCTGTCTTGTTAGCAAGCACTCTATGATCTGCACTTATGAACTCATCGTTGGTAATGATTTGCAGCATATCACCAATGTTGACCACCAAGCTGCCTGCTATGGGAGGTATGTTTATGTATTGGTTATCATGAAAAACTTGGAGGCCACCCAATTGATCCTGTAGAAGAATTGTTAAGAATGATGGGTCTGTGTGCTTGCTCGTTCCCATTGTCACTTCTGGCTCAGGACAACTCGGGTAATAATGGCCAAGGAAAAGTTGTGCCTTTGCACATTCAAGGTCGCCTAGGTGGTTGGATTGGAGACCTAAAGCTTCGGATAATAACTCGAATAAGATATCTCCTAATCTTGTGACATGATCGATGTATGTGATTGTTGAATCCCTGAAAATAATACCAAGTATGTCGCTATGATCATAATGGATTGGATTGTTAAGCAAGTGAATCAAAAAATGGAAGCCTTAAGATACCTGCAAATTTGGGGCAAGTGATGAGGCTGAATGGGATCAGCGCTGGTTGAGAAAATGGTCAAGGAATCTCTCCAATTGGCCGCCCTGGATCGGTACAAGTCAACGTTGCTTCCATACTTGACTTTCGGCGCCGTGGCCGGAGAATTGAACTCCTTCTTCTTCTCCACATCCTGCTCGTGGAAACTCTTGATGCCCTCCAGCATCCCCTTCAGGACATCCTCCAGAATCCCGTGATTCACCACCTGGAAAAACCCCCAATTTCTCGACGCCTTTCCCAATTTACCTACGATTCTCTTCCGCTGATCGCCACCCTCCTCGATTCCAGAAAGATCGATCACGGGGACCTCCAGATCCAGCACCTCAAGGTTCAGCTCGGTGGCGCGTTCCTCTGGCGGCCTCCTGAAGATTCTGGGAACCGTCTGGATGCCGGAATCCACCAGGCCTTTGACGCCGGCCTTGGAGTCATCGAAGGCCCGGAGCTCTGATATACGGTCGCCGGGGTCGGCGGCGCCGACTGGTAAGGAATCTTTGAGGCTTGACAGGTTCATTGTTTTTATCGAAGGTGTGGTCGTGAGCAGCGAGAGATATGAGAATTGAAGACAAGTTGGGGTGGAATGGAAGGCCGGTCAACATTTTCAATTAGATACCGCTATGCACACAATATTTTACTTCAAATATACAAGATAGGGGCATATTTAGGGCACACAATAAACATTTACCCATTCTATCCTTTCAATCAAAAAATAGAAGTGCAGGAGTTTAGGGTTATCTTCCAAACACAAAAAATCGTACATAATGAAAAAGAGAACAGCAAACGGCCATGTATGGCCATTTGGGTGGCAGCCAATGGTGGCAGTGGGTTGTAGGGATTGACCGGCCACACATGGCCGATCAATTTTTTTCTCTTTTTTTTGTTTTTTTTTTTTGTTTTGCGTAGTGCCATAATTTGTTAAGGGAGATAAGACAAGATTGTTAGTCTACCTCAAATATTATATCCACACACAAAATGTATAAGCATGATATGAAGTGGATGATAGATATATCCAAGAAATAATAAAGAACTAACAATGGTGCAAAGATCCCAGAACTCATTTTTTTAGAAAGAAATTCCAGAAGCATAATGATTTACACGAACTTACTTAACAGAAACATTGTAAAAACTAAGAAATCCTACAGTGCGAACGGCTATATACAACCGTTCACTCTTTATGAGGGTTGGCCAGTGATGGCTGACACTTCCTCATGGGAAAAGGTCGTTGTTAGCCGTTTCAATTAAAAAAAAAAAAATTCTAACAACCACCTATGGCCGATCCTTACTTGTGTCGAACAGCCATGGGAGGGCGACCAAAATATTGCCCATCGTCCATTATCGGCCGTTTCTGTTTACACACAAAACTAAAATTTCAATCATAAAAAGAAAAAAATGCAAAAAAAACTTACATTTTTAACAACGATCCCTTGGTATTGATCTTCATCATATAAATTATCTATCATGAATCAAGAAAGAATGACAAAAGACGAGAAGAAAATTGGAAGCTTTTTGTTATGGAGGTAGAGTTTTGGGTTTCAATCGGTAGAGGAGAAGATAACAGTTGAGTGCCCCTAAGATAGTCAATCGTGTCCATAACATTACATTTTGTATTCTGTGCCTCTAACAAGACATATATGCTCTAACATGGTTCTATTAGTTAATAAGGGCATTGAAGAAATTTTAAATCACAATTGAGTGCCCTCAAAATTATTAGTGTGTATATATCCGCCACCTTTAAATTATATTTAAATGAAAAATATGTATGTTATAGATATAATATATATGATTGGTTTATCAGAATATAATATGGATAGTAGTATATCTTAAAGACTTAGTGGAGAATAAAATTGAGAGAAAAAAATGTATGGAACAAGGAGAGATGGGATGCAGGAACAGAGAGATAGGGGAAGATTGTTATTATTATTACTCACTGCCAGTGTATCAATACAACAGAAAGGAATATATATATAGTAGTTAGGATCCTATAACGACAACATCCATTAATTATGAAATCTTATATGGTCAAGATTTTATCACAAAGATTTTATCACAAAGATTTTATCACAATTTTCAACAGTCAAGATTTCATCACACTCCCCCTGGATGTTTTCGTGCAAAGAATATGCCTCGTTAAAACCTTACTTGAAAAAAAGCCTCTGGGAAAAAATCCAAGTTTGGAAAAAGAGTACATGATTCTTGTGTATTTACTTCTCCCCCTCATCAGTTGAGATTCCTCAGTTGGCGCATCCCGATACGTTTCACCAATTTTTCGAATGTTGCTGTTGGTAGTGCCTTGGTAAATAAATCTGCAAGATTATCAGCTGAACGGATTTGTTGCACATCTATTTCACCATTTTTCTGTAGATCATGAGTGAAGAAAAATTTTGGTGAAATATGTTTCGTTCTATCTCCTTTAATATACCCTCCCTTCAATTGTGCTATACAGGCTGCATTATCCTCATATAAAACTGTTGGGGGTCTTTTCTCTTCAGTAGTTATGCTACAATTTTTCAGTATATGGTGCATCAAAGATCGCAACCATACACATTCTCGACTTGCTTCAAGGATTGCTAAAATTTCAGCATGATTTGAGGAAGTAGCAGTCAAAGTCTGCTTCATTGATCTCCATGAAATTGCAGTACCACCGCATGTAAAAACATAGCCAGTTTGAGATTTGGCTTTATGCGGATCTGACAAATATCCAGCATCAGCAAAGCCGATTATTTCATCTCGAGAATTATTTGGGTAAAATAACCCAAGATCAATAGTTCCTTGGAGATAGCGAAATATATGTTTAATTCCATTCCAATGTCGTTTTGTAGGAGATGAACTGAATCTCGCTAATAAATTTACTGCAAATGATATATCTGGTCTAGTGCAGTTTGCGAGATACATTAAAGCACCTATGACACTTAAATATGGGACCTCTGGTCCAAGAATTTGTTCATCTTCCTTTGTGGTCTAAACGGATCCTTTTTTATATCAAGTGACCTTACGACCATTGGAGTACTCAATGGATGTGCTTTATCCATATAAAATCGTTTTAATACTCTCTGGGTATAAGCTGTTTGATGGATAAAAGTTCCATTATTTAAATATTCAATTTGCAGACCAAGGCATGATTTGGTTTTACCAAAATCTTTGATTTCAAACTCCTTTTTCAGGTATTCAACAGCCTTTTGGAGCTCATCTGGAGTTCCAATCAAGTTGAGATCATCAACATATACTGCAATAATTACAAAACCTTTTCCATTTTTCTTAAATGAAAATACATGGACAGATTGGGTCATTTGTATAACCCTCTTGTACCAATGACTCACTGAGTCGGTTATACCACATTCGCCCGGATTGTTTCAATCCATATAATGATTTTTGTAATTTGATGGAATACATAAGTTTAGGATTTGATTTATATGTCTTTGACATTTCTAATCCTTCTGGGACCTTCATATAGATATCTGTATCTAAATTTCCATAGATACGCAGTAATAACATCCATTAATCTCATTTCAAGATTTTGATGGACCGCTAAACTGATAAGATATCTAAATGTTATTCCATCCATTACAGGGGAATATGTTTCATCATAATCAAATCCGGGCCTCTGTGAGAACCCTTGGGCGACTAGTCTCGCTTTGTATCTGACAATTTCATTTTTGTCATTTCTTTTTCTTACAAAAACCCATCTGTATCCGACTGGTTTTATATTTTCTGGTGTTTTGACAATTGGTCCAAACACTTTTCTTCTAGCTAGTGAATCCAATTCAGATTGGATTGCATCTTTCCATTTTGGCCAATCTTTTCTTTTCCGACATTCAGCAACCGATTTTGGTTCATGATCCTCGTCATCATTTATGATGTCAAGTGCTATGTGGTACGAGAATACATTATCTATGATAATTGCATCTCGATTCCAAACATTTCTGCTTGTGACAAAATTGATTGATATTTCATTATTTTCAATTTCATGTTCCTCTGGAACTGCAAGTTCCTGCTCATCTGGAGCTATTTGCTCTTCAAGAGCTTCTTTTTCCTCTTGAATATTTTCTGTAATTTTGTCACTTTCAATGATTTGTGATCCTCTTTTCTTTCGAGGATTTTTATCTTTGGAACCTGGTGGTCTACCACGCTTTAAGCGTGCAGTAGATTCATCTTTGGCACTTGTAATTGGTCCCTCTGGGACATTAATTTTGATTGGAACATTTGCTGTTGGTATATGAGATTTAGTTACTCTTTTAGAGTCGCATAATGCATCCGGCAATTGATTTGCAATACTCTGCAAATGTACAATTCTTTGTACTTCTAGTTCACAATCATTTGTACGAGGATCGAAGAAATCTAACGGTGTTTTGCAGTTGATTTCTTTTTCTTTCTTTGGTTGATTTCTGTCTCCCCCTAATGTCGGGAAATGAGATTCATCAAAATGACAATCTTTGAATTTCGCAGTAAATAAATCACCAGTTAATGGTTCGAGATAGCGAATAATCGATGGTGATTCATACCCGACATATATTCCCAATCTACCTTGGGGACCCATCTTTGTGCGCTGAGGTGGTGCAATTGGGACATACACAGCGCAACCAAATATTCTAAGATGGGATATATTGGGTTCATGCCCAAACGTTAATTGTATAGGGGAGTATTCATGATAATGTGTCGGTCTTAACCGCACCAATTTTGCTGCATGTAATATTGCATGCCCCCAAGCTGTCAATGGCAATCCAGATCTCATTAATAATGGTCCGAAAATTAATTGTAAACGCTTTATAAGCGATTCAGCAAGTCCATTCTGTGTATGGACATGTGCAACAGGATGCTCAACTGTTATGCCAATTGACATGCAGTATTCATCAAACCTTTGGGATGAATATTCACCAGCATTATCCAATCGGATATTTTTTATTGTATAATCAGGGAATTGTGCTCGTAATTTAATAATTTGAGCAAGTAATTTTGCAAACGCATGGTTGCGAGATGATAATAATGATACATTGGACCATCGTGTTGATGCGTCAATTAGCACCATAAAATATTTAAATGGTCCACATGTTGGATCTATAGGTCCACATATATCACCCTGAATTCTTTCTAGAAAACTAGGGTTTTCAGTTCCCACTTTTTTTGTGAATGTTTGGAAATCAATTTTCCTTGGGAGCAAGCAACACATATATAATCATTATGTTGAAGCAACTTTTGTCCCTTTAAAGAATGACCATGACTATTTGTAATAATCCGCCTCATCATCGTAGAGCCAGGATGGCCTAGGCGATCATGCCATATCATATATTCATTATTAAGCCTATGGTTTCCAATAAACCTCTGGCCTATTTTGGGATGATATATATTAGTTGGCATCTGGCCATCAATAAACCTCTGGTTTATTTGGGGAATATTAGACATGTGGTCTAAGTAATAATTTTCAGTTGTATTTATCTTTGAAAAATACAATCCAGAAGACAGAGCTGGTAATTTTTCCAATATATATTTCTTACCATGAGTGGTATTTGTAATTAATAAATATTCGACATTCTCTGAAGTCGATGTCTCGAGATGATACCCATTTTCTCGGATATCTTTAAAACTTAATAAATTTCTTCGAGACTTGGGAGATAGGAGTGCATTTTTCACAATTAATTTTGTTCCCTCTGGGAAAATACGGTTGGCTGTGCCAATTCCTTGTATAATATTTGCACTACCACATATTGTGTTTATATTTGTATCTCGCATTTTTAAATTGGAAAAATACCTTATGTCTTTTAGTATCGTGTGCGTTGAAGCACTATCAATAAGACATATATTATCACTTTTAAAATTCCCCATTTTGCTGGAATTAAAACAAGATATTATTAATATTAAAACAAGATTTAATATAAGAGAAATATTACAATATAGAGACAATAATATAGCACACATACAAAAGTAAAGACAGATACAGAAGTTCAAAGCATAATGAAAATAATAATACAACATAACAATTAAACCAAATCATTATATAAATCATCAACTTAAAATTATGGGATATTGGGCATATTCTCCTTAGAATTCATTCCGTCAATATGGTTTGTTTCAACCACCCTTTTTCCTTTATCCCTCATGGAATCTTGATAAAGTTTCACCCAATGATCTCTGGTACGACAATTTTTGTACCAGTGCCCTTTTAGGCCGCATCTATCGCATTTTGTTTCTTCATAATTCTGTTTTTGGACATCACCTCTGGTGTTGCCCTGATTCTGATTACGTGTGTCTTTCATGGGCCTAATGTAAACATTGTTGCGGAAATGATTTTTCCCACGACCACGAGGTCTCTGACCCCGGCCACGACTACGGCCACGATCACGGCTGGAAGATTCAGTCACATGTGCCTCTGGAAATGGACTACTGCAAATTGGTCTCATTTCATGATTTTTTAATAATAAATCATTATTCTTTTCAGCCAATAACAAAAACGTAATCAGATCAGAATATTCAGTGAAACCCCGTGCTCGGTATGTTTGCTGTAACACCGAATTGGAGGGGTGGAATGTAGAGAATGTCTTCTCTAGCATTTGTTTATCAGTAATTGTCTCACCACACAGTCTTAATTGTGATACGATATTAAACAGAGCAGAATTGTAATCATTTACTGATTTAAAATCCTAAAATCGTAAGTGTGACCCGTCATACTGGGCTCGAGGGAGATTTATTAATCTTAAATGATCATATCTTTTTCTAAATTCTCCCAGAGTTCAATTGGGTCTTTGACCGTTAAATACTGTGTTTTCAATCCCTCATCAAGATGATGGCGGATGAAAATCATAGCTTTCACACGGTCTTGGTTTGAAGCCTGATTATCTTTTTCAATTATTTTTTCAAGACCCATTGATTCCAAATGGATTTCAACATCCATTTTCCAAGATAGATAATTATCTCCAGATACCATCAGTGGTCTGAAATCCTGCTTTGTCATGTTAGCCATAATAAAATTATTGAAATACAAATATTAAATATTACCTCAAAAGAAATTCCGGCAGAGCTCCGTCAGTGGCTCGTGCTGATAACGTGTTATAGATATAATATATATTTGATTGGTTTATTAGAATATAATATGGATAGTAGTATATCTTAAAGACTTAGTGGAGAATAAAATTGAGAGAAAAATATGTACGGAACAAAGAGAGATGGGATGCAGGAACAGAGAGATAGGGGAAGATTGTTATTATTATTACTCACTGCCAGTGTATCAATACAACGGAAAGGAATATATATATAGTAGTTAGGCTCCTATAGCGACAACATCCATTAATTATGAAATCTTATATGGTCAAGATTTTATCACAAAGATTTTATCACAATCTTCAACAGTCAAGATTTCATCACAATGTATAATATGTTAGTAGTGTTGTGAATATTATGACTTTAGCCTATTATGTGTATATAAATACATATGTATAACTTCTCTGCACTCTGCAAATGTGCAACGAAAAAGAAAATAGAAGAAGGAGAAAGATAACAGTAGACAGAGAAAGTTCTAAATGTAGGAAATGAATTATATGTCGTATTTAATCAATCAGAATACACATATATAGCACACATTCTTTACAGTTTCCACACCTACCTCACATTTATTCACACCTACCCGTCAATCATATATAATACTCCCTCTTGAATGTATTTTATACAATGAATATGCCTCGTTAAAACCTTACTTGGAAAAACCCTATGGGAAAAAAAATCCGAGTTAGGAAAAAGAGTACATAATTCTTGTATATTTATTTCTCCCTCTGATTAAAGTATTACTTATATTCCCAAGTTGGCGCATCCCGATACTTTTCACCAACTTCTCGAATGTTGTTGTTGGTAGTGCCTTGGTAAACAAATCTGCAAGATTATCAGCTGAACGGATTTGTTGCACATCTATTTCACCATTTTTCTGTAGATCATGATTGAAGAAAAATTTTGGCGAAATGTATTTCATTCTATCTCCTTTAATATACTCTCCCTTCAATTTGGCTATACAAGTTGCATTGTCTTCGTATAAAATTGTTGGGGGTATTTTTTCTTTTGTAGCTATGCCACAATTTTTCAATATATGTTGCATCAAAAATCGCAACCATACACACTCTCGACTAGCTTCATGGATTGCTAAAATTTCAGCATGATTTGAGGGAGTAGCAGTCAAAGTTTGCTTCATTAATCTCCATGAAATTGTAGTACCACCACATGTAAAAATATAGCCAGTTTGAGATTTGGGTTTATGTGGATCTGATAAATATCCAGCATCAGCAAAAGCCGATTATTTCATGTCGAGAATTATTTGTGTAAAATAACCCAAGATCAATAGTTCCTTGGAGACAGCAAAATATATGTTTAATTCCATTCCAATATCGTCATGTAGGAGATGAACTAAATCTCGCTAATACATTTACTGCAAATGATATATCTGGTCTAGTGCAATTTGCGAGATACATTAAATCACCTATGGCACTTAAATATGGGACCTCTGGTCCAAGAATTTCTTCACCTTCCTCTTGTGGTCTAAATGGATCCTTTTTTAGATCAAGTGACCTTACGATCATTGGTGTACTCAATGGATGTGTTTTATCCATATAAAAACGCTTTAATACTCTCTGAGTATAAGCATTTTGATAGACAAAAGTTCCATTATTTAAATATTCAATTTGCAGACCAATGCATGATTTGGTTTTACCAAAATTTTTGATTTCAAATTCCTTTTTTCAGGTATTCAACAGCCTTTTGAAGATCCTCTCGAGTTCCAATCAAGTTGAGATCATCAATATAAACTGCAATAATTACAAACTCTTGTCTATTTTTCTTAATGAAAATACATGGACAGATTAGGTCATTTGTATAACTCGCTTGTACCAAAGACTCACTGAGTCGGTTATACCACTTTCGCACGGATTGTTTCAGTCCATATAGAGATTTTTGTAATCTGGTGGAATACATATGTTTAGGATTTGATTCATATGTCTCTGATATTTTTAATCCCTCTAAGACCTTCATATAGATATCTGTATCTAAATTTTCATATAGATATGCAGTAATAACATCAATCAATCTCATTTCAAGATTTTGATGAACTGCTAAACTGATAAGATATCTAATGTTATTCCATCCATTATCGGAGAATATGTTTCATCATAATCAAATCTGGGTCTCTGTGAGAACCCTTGGGCGACTAATCTCGCTTTGTATCTGACAATTTCATTAATTCTCATTTTTTTTCTTACAAAAACCCATCTGTATCCAACTAACTTTATATTTTCTGGTGGTTTAACAATCGGTCCAAACACATTTCTTTTAGCAAGGGAATCAAATTCAGATTGGATTGCATCTTTCCATTTTGGCCAACTTTTTCTTTTCCAACATTCATCAACCAATTTTGGTTCATGATCATCGTCATCATTTATGATGTCAAGTGCTATGTGGTATGAGAATACATTATCTATGATAATTGCATCTCGGTTCCAAACATTTCAGCTGGTAACAAAATTGATTGATATTTCATTATTTTCAAGTTCCTGCTCCTCTTGAGGTGCAAATTCCTGCTCCTCTGAAGTTGTTTGCTCTTCAAGAGTTTCTTTTTCCTCTGGAATATTTTCTGTAATTTTGTCACTTTCAATGATTTGTGATCCTCTTTTCTTTCGAGAATTTTTATCTTTCGAACCTAGTGGTCTATCACGCTTCAAGCGTGCAGTAGATTCATCTTAGCACTTGTAATTGGTCCCTCTGGGACATTAATTTTGATTGGAACATTTGCTGCCGGTATAAGAAATTTTGTTACTCTTTTAGAGTCGCATCGTCCAACAATCGATTTGCAATATTCTGCAAATGTACAATTCTTTGTACTTCTAGTTCACAATCATTTGTATGAGGATCAAAGAAATCTAACGGTGTTTTCCAGTTGATTTCTTTTCCTTTCTTTGGTTGATTTTTATCTCCCCCTAATATCAGGGAATGAGATTCGTCAAAATGACAATCTGTGAATTTCGCAGTAAATAAATCACCAATTAATGGTTCAAGATATCGAATAATCGATGGTGATTCATACACAATATATATTCCCAATCTACGTTGGGAACCCATCTTTGTGCGCTGAGGTGGTGCAATCGTGACATATTCCGCGCAACCAAATATTCTGAGATGGGATATATTGGGTTCATGCCCAAATGTTAATTGTATAGAGGAGTATTCATGATAATGTGTCGGTCTTAACTGCACCAATTTTGTTGTATGTAATATTGCATGCCCCCAAGCTCTCAATGACAATCCAGATCTCATTAATAATGGTCTGGCAATTAATTGTAAGCGCTTTATAAGCGATTCAGCAAGTCGATTCTGTGTATGGACATGAGCAACAGGATGCTCAACTGTTATGCCAATTGATATACAGTATTCATCAAACCTCTGGGATGAACATTCACAAGCATTATCCAATCGAATATTTTTTGTTGTATAATCAGGGAATTGTGCTCGTAATTTAATAATTTGAGCAAGTAATTTCGCAAACACATGGTTGCGAGATGAAAATCATGATACATTGGACCATCGTGTTGATGCATCAAATTAGCACCATAAAATATTTAAATGGTCCACATAGTGGATCTATAGGTCCACATATATCGCCTGAATTCTTTCAAGAAAACTAGGACTTCTATTTCCCACTTTTGTTGGTGAATGTTGGGAAATCAATTTTCTTTCGGAGCAAGCAACACATATATAATCATTATGTTGCAGCAATTTTTGTTCCTTTAATGAATGACCACTATTTTTAATAATTTACCTCATCATTGTAGAGCCAGGATGGCCTAGGCGATCATGCCATATCATATATTCATCAGTAAGCCTATGGCTTCCACTAGACCTCTGGTATATTTTGGGATGATATTGATTAGTGGGCCTCTGGCCATCAATAGACCTCTGGTCTATTTTGGAATATATATCATTGGGCATTTGGCCTTCAATAAACCTCTGATTTATTTGGGGAATAATAGATCCTGTAGTCTAAATGATACTCCCTCTGTCCCATTTAAGATGTCTTATTTCATTTCTGCACACAATCCAATGCACTTTTTCAATCGTTAATATCTCAAAATATATACACTGAAAAATTACGTGAATTATATATTCTAAAACTACATGATCATACGATTCTAACAAGACCCAACTCGACTATTTTTTTCAAATATATACTTGGAATAATATTGAGTCAAAGTTAAATAATGAACTGTGCAAAAAAGTCAAACCAGACATCTTGCCTGGGACGGATGGAGTAATTTTTAGTTGTATTTATCTTTGAAAAATACAATCCAGAAGGCATAACTGGTAATTTTTTCAGTATATAATTCTTACTATGAGTGGTATTTGTAATTAATAAATATTCGACATTCTCTGAAGTCGATGTCTCGAGATGATACTCATTTTCTCGAATATCTTTAAAACTCAATAAATTTCTTCGAGACTTGGGAGATATGAGTGCATTCTTCACAATTAATTTTGTTCCCTCTGGGAAAACAAGGTTGGTTGTGCCAATTCTTTGTATAATATTTGCACTACTATATATTGTATTTATGTTTGTATCTCCCATTCTTAAATTGAAAAAATACCTTATGTCTTTTAATATCGTGTGCGTTGAAGCACTATCAATAAGATATATATTATCACTTTTAAAATTCCTCATTTTGCTGGAATAAAATAAGATATCATTATTAATATTAAAACAAAACTAAATATAAGTGACACAACACAATGCATAGATAATAATATAGCATAAATTAAAAGAAAAATAAAAAGCGTAATAAAAACAATAATATAATAAAATGCAATATAGTATTTAAACAAGACTGTATCATTGAAGAATTTGCACATCTTTAGATGGCATAGTTAGCATATCAATAATGGTCTTTTGTAATATCAATAATGTCGTACGATAAATTTTGGGACTATGTCCTTCTGCCATATTGATAGCATTTTTCTTCAATTGCTTTGCCTTTTAGAGGCACAATTTCTAGCAGTTATTTTGCCATTTAATAATCTGACTCTGTCAGTATACATGACCAAACTAAAGACCCACGAAATCTGTTGGTATAACCGAACTAAGATATATGGATTCAGTTGGTATTTATATCATTTTCATGAATATCTTGTCACATATCTCAATTGTGACAATATTCTAAACATGACTGATTTATATCATTTACAGACTTATAGTCTTGCAGTCATTATGATGCCTCACATTTGGGATTTCAGCCAAAAATTTTTATTTTATCAAAGAGCTGCCATTTGCCTCCACATTAGGGGAACTGTCACTATCTCTTATAAAAAATAAGAATTGGCAAGAGGCTTATTTCCCATATATAGATCAATACGATCTTTTGACCGTATTTTTTTTCCGAGGTCTTGGCCTGTGGCCGTATATTTTTTTTCTCTGCGGTCTAGGCCTATGGCCGTATTTTCTTTTATAATGGTCCTTTTTTTTTAAGACCCATTGTTTGCAAATAACTTGTAAAATCCAGTTTTCAGAATAATTAATTCCGAATCTTTCCAACGGCATAGATTCCTATTAAATTACTCATCATCTATACTGAAAATAGTAGGGATATCCTTAAGTGGTTTTCTTCTGGATTTGAAAATTTTTGGCAGAACTCCAGTATGAACTGGAATTTCAGAAAACTTGAACAAAATAGCGGTAGAAATGGTAGTTCTAACGGGGTTCGTGCTGATAACGTATTGTGAGTAGAATGACTTTAGCCTATAATGTGTATATAAATATATGTGTATAACTTCTCTGCAATCTGCAAATGTGCAACGACAAAGAAAATAGAAGAAGAAGAAAGATGACAATAGCAGAGAAAGTTTTAAATGTAGGAAATGAATTATATATCGTATTTAATCAATCAGAATAGATATATATAGCACGCATTCTGTACAGTTTCCACACCTACCTCACATACATTCACACCTAAGAGCAATCATATATAATAGTATAATATTTGTATTTAAATTTGCCTATAGCTTATATTTGTATAGAATATATATATATATATATATATATATTAATAAAGAACTGCAGGTGAACAAAAGACAAGGGAAGAGAGAAGATATTTTAATTTTTTTAGACTATGAGGGATAATTACAGAAATGCTGAAAACAAATATTTATAGCCAAAATATAAACGGACAAGATATTAAATTGGATTGAAAGGTGGGTCAATATAGGTAGGCAATTGTAATCAATGCTAGTAAAGTATCCACAAATCTCTTCAAGATTGTGCATGCCCGGTGAATAGTGTAGACGTGATTTCTAACACTCCCCCTTGTAGATACTTTATACAAAGAATATGCCTCGTTAAAACCTTACTATGAATAAATCCAGTGGGAAAAAAACCTAGTGAACGAAAAAAAGTACAGTATTCTTGTGTTCATTGCTCCCCCTGATTTGGACATCATTTTAAATCTCGAAGCCGCCACATTCCAATTTTCTTCACGAGCTTCTCGAATGTTGCAGTCAGCAATGCCTTGATAAATAGATATGCAAGATTATCAGCTGAACGGATTTGTTGCACATCTATTTCACCATTTTTCTGCAGATCATGAGTGTAGAAAAATTTTGGTGAAATGTATTTTGTTCTATCTCCTTTAATATACCCTCCATTCAATTGTGGTATACAGGCTACATTATCCCCGTATAAAATTGTTGGAGGTATTTTTTCTTCAGTAGTTATGCCACAATTTTTTAATATATGGTGCATCAAAGATCGCCTATACACACTCTCAACTGGCTTCATGGATTGCTAAAATTTCAACATGATTTGATGAAGTAACAGTCAAGGTCTGCTTCATTGATCGGCATGAAATTGCAGTACCACCACATGTAAAAACATAGCCAGTTTGATATTTGACTTTATGTGGATCTGATAAATATCCAACATCAGCAAAGCCGATTATTTCATGTCGAGAATCATTTGGGTAAAAAAACCCAAGATCAATAGGCCTTTGGAGATAGCGAAATATATGTTTACTTTCATTCCAATGTCGTCTTGTAGGAGATGAACTAAATCTCACTAATAAATTTACTGCAAATGATATATCTGGTCTAGTGCAATTTGCAAGATACATTAAAGCGCCTATTGAACTTAAATATGGAACCTCTGGTCCAAGAATTTGTTCACCTTCCTCGTGTGGTCTAAACGGATCTTTTTTTTATATCAAGTGACCTTATGACCATTGGAGTACTCAATGGATGTGCTTTATCCATATAAAACCGTTTTAATACTCTCTGAGTATAAGCTGTTCGATGTACAAAAGTTCCATCATTTAAATATTCAATTTGCAGACCAAGGCATGATTGGGTTTTACCAAAATCTTTGAATTCAAACTCTTTTTTCAGGTATTCAACAGCCTTTTGGAGCTCTTTTGGAGTTCCAATCAAGTTTATATCATCAACATAAACTGCAATGATTACAAACTCTTGTTTATTTTTCTTAATGAAAATACATGGACAAATTGGTTCATTTGTATAACCCTCTTGTACCAAGGACTCACTGAGTCGGTTATACCACATTCTCCCGGACTGTTTCAGTCCATATAGAGATTTCTGTAATTTGATTGAATACATATGTTTAGAATTTGATTCATATGTCTCTGACATTTTTAGTCCCTCTGGGACCTTCATATAGATATCTGTATTTAAATTTCCATATAGATACGCAGTAATAACATCTATCAATCTCATTTCAAGATTTTGATGGACCGTTAAACTGATAAGATATCGAAATGTTATTCCATCCATTACCGGGGAATATGTTTCATTATAGTCAAATCCTGGTCTCTGTGAGAACCCTTGGGCAACTAATCTCGCTTTGTGTCTAACAATTTCATTTTTGTCATTTCTTTTTCGTACAAAGACTCATCTGTATCCAACTGGCTTTATATTTTCTGGTGTTTTGACAATCGGTCCAAACACATTTCGTCTAGCCAGGGAATCCAATTCAGATAGGGTTGCATCATTCCATTTTGGTCAATCTTCTCTTTTCCGGCATTCATCAACTGATTTTTGTTCATGATATCATTTATAATATCAAGTGCTATGTGGTATGAAAATACATCATCTATGAAATTGAATCTCGGTTCCAAAAATTTCTGCTTGTGACAAAATTGATTGGTATTTCATTATTTTCAAGTTCATGCTCATCTGGAGCTGCAATTTTTTGCTCCTCTAGAGCTATTTGCTCTACAAGAGCTTCATTTTCCTTTGGAATATTTTCTGTAATTTTTCACTTTCAATGATCTGTGATCCTCTTTTCTTTCAAAGATTTTTATCTTTTGAACCTGGTGGTCTACCACGCTTCAAGCGTGCAGTAGATTCATCTTCAGCACTTGTAAGTGGTCCCTCTGGGATATTAATTTTAATTGGAACATTTGTTGCCGATATATGAGATTTTGTTACTCTTTTAAAGTCGCATAATGTGTCCGGCAATTGATTTGCAATATTCTGCAAATGTACAATTCTTTGTACTTCTAGTTCACAATCATTTGTACGAGGATCAAATAAATCTAACGGTGTTTTCCAATTGATTTCTTTTTCTTTCTTTGGTTGATTTTTGTCTCCCCCTAATGTCGGGAAATGAGATTCGTCAAAATGACAATCTTTAAATTTTGCAGTAAATAAATCACCAGTTAATGGTTCAAGATATTGAATAATCGATGGTGATTCATACTCGACATATATTCTCAATCTACGTTGGGGGCCCATCTTTGTGCGCTGAGGTGGTGGAATCGGCACATATACCGCGCAACCAAATATTCTGAGATGGGATATATTGTGTTCATGCCCAAATGTTAATTGTATAGGGGAGTGAGTATTCATGATAATCTGTCGGTCTTAACCGTACCAATTTTGCTGCATGTAATATTGCATGTCCCCAAGCTGTCAATGGCAATCCAGATCTCATTAATAATGGTCTGGCAATTAATTGTAAATGCTTTATAAGCGATTCAGCAAGTCCATTCTGCGTATGGACATGAGCAACTAGATGCTCAACTGTTATGCCTATTGACATGTAGTATTCATCAAATCTCTGGGATGAGTATTCACCAGCATTATCCAAATGGATATTTTTTATTGTATAATCAGGGAACTGTGCTCGTAATTCAATAATTTGAGCAAGTAACTTTGCAAATGCATGGTTGCGAGATGATAGCAATGTTACATTGGACCATCATGTTGATGCATCAATTAGCACCATAAAATATTTAAATGGTCCACATATATCACTTTGAATTCTTTCAAGAAAACTAGGGCTTTCAGTTCCCACTTTTGTTGGTGATGTTTGGAAATCAATTTTCCTTGGGAGCAAGCAACACATATATAATCATTATGTTGAAGCAAGTTTTGTCCCTTTAATGAATGGGTAATAATTCGCCTCATCATTGTAGAACCAGGATGGCCTAGGCGATCATGCCATATCATATATTCATCAGTAAGCAAATAGACCTCTGGCCTATTTTGGGAGGATATTCATTAATGGGCCTGTGGCCATCAATAGACCTCTGGTCTATGTGGGAATATTAGACTTGTGGTCTAAGTGATAATTTTCAATTATATTTATATTTGAAAAATACAATCCAGATGACAATGCTGGTAATTTTTCCAATATATATTTCTTATCTTGAGTGGTATTTGTAATTAATAAATATTCGACATTCTCTGAATTCGATGTCTCGAGATGATACCAATTTTCTCGGATATCTTTAAAACTCAATAAATTTCTTCGAGACTCGGGAGATAGGAGTGCATTTTTCACAATTAATTTTGTTCCCTCTGGGAAAATAAGGTTGGTTGTACCAATTCCTTATATAATATTGGCACTACCACATATTGTGTTTATGTTTGTGTCTCCCATTCTTAAATTGATAAAATACCTTATGTCTTTTAGTATCATGTGCGTTGAAGCACTATCAATAAGACATATATTATCACTTTTATAATTCTCCATTTTGCTGGCATTGAAACAAGATATCATTAATAGTAAAAAAAAGATTTAACATAAGTGAAATATTACAATACATAGACAATAATATAGCACACATGCAAAAATAAAGAAAGATACAGAAGTTCAAAGCGTAATAAAAACAATAATACAACTGAACAATTAAACTAAATCATTATATAAATCAACTTGAAATTCTGGGATGTTGGGCATATTATCCTCAGAATTCATTCTGTCGACATGGTTTGTTTCAACCACCCTTTTTCCTTTTTCCCTCTGGGAATCATGGTAGAGTTTCACCCAATGATCTCTGGTACGACAATTTTTGTACCAGTGCCCTTTTAGGCCGCATCTATCGCATTTTGCTTTTTCATAATTCTGTTTTTGGACATCATCTCCGGTGTTGCCCTGATTATGATTACGTGTGTCCATCGTGGGCCTAATATAAATATTATTGCGGAAATGACTTTTTCTACAACCTCGGTTATATCCGCGACCACGAGGCTTTGACCTCGGCCACGACCACGACTAGAAGATTCAGTCACATGTGCCTCTGGCAATGGACTACTGCCAGTTGGTCTCATTTCATGATTTTTAAATAATAAATCATTATTCTTTTCAGCCAATAATAAAAACATAATCAGATCAGAATATTCAGTGAAACTCTTTGCTCGGTATTGTTGCTGTAACACTGAATTGGAGGGGTGGATTGTGGAGAATGTCTTCTCTAGCATTTCTTTATAAGTAACTGTTTCACCACATAGTCTTAATTGTGATACGATATTAAACAGAGCAGAATTGTAATCATTTACCGTTTTAAAATCCTGGAATCGTAAGTGTAACCAGTCATACTGAGCTCGAGGGAGATTAAATTGATCTTAAATGATCAAATCTCTTTTTTAAGTTCTCCCAAAGTTCAATTGGGTCTTTGACCGTTAAATACTGTGTTTTCAATCCTTCATCAAGATGATGGCGGATGAAAATCATAGTTTTCGCACGGTCTTGGCTTGAAGCCTGATTATCTTTTTCAATTGTTTCTTGAAGACCCATTGATTCCAAATGGATTTCGACATCCATTTTCCAAGATAAATAATTATCTCCAGATACCATCAGTGGTATGAAATCCTGCTTTGCCAAGTTAGCCATCAAAATTATTGAAATACAAAGATTAAATATTACCTCAAAGGAAAATCCGGCAGAGCTCCATTGGTGGCTCGTACTGATAAAGTGTTGTGAGTTAATAAAGAACTGCAAGTGAACAAAAGACAAAGGAAGAGAGAAGATATTATTATTTCTTTTAGACTATGAGGGACAATCACAAAAATGCTGAGAACAAGTATTTATAGCCAAAATATAAAAGGACAAGCTATTAAATTGGATTGAAATGTGGGTCAATATAAGTAGGCAATTGTAATCAATGCTAGTGAAGTATCCGCAAATCTCTTCAAGATTGTGCATGCCCGGTGAATAGTGTAGATGTGATTTGTAACAGTATATTAATTATTGCATTCTATGTATGTTGATTACTACATATTTAGAGTGATTACCACATTCATGGTATGTTGGTTACCACATATTATGTATATTGGTTACCACATGGTTCATATATTAGTTACCATATAATCAAAACTATGGAATGGCCATATCTCTAAGTATGTGGGAGGAGGCGTTGTAAAAACATAAATTAAATAGAGAAGTAAACAAAACTCCAATAAAACCAGGCATCTTTGACGAAATTGACACTAAAAATTTGTTCTGTAGTACAAGTCTCTGTTGGATTTGTGAGGGACATTCTAAGCTGTCTGGCCGATTGGCTATGGTCGTCTATGGACTCAACATGTTGAAGGTAATATACTTATCTTTATTTGCTCGTTTCAAGACATTTTCACTTAGCCAGTGGCGATTACCTGATTTAATAATAATAATAATAATAATAATAATAATAATAATAATAATAATAATAATAATAATAATAATAATAATAATAATGTAATACCCGAGAAATCAACATCAAGTTTTAAAATCCAAAATTTACGAATTTGGGTTTATTTATCGAAATCGAAATAATTCCGAGAGAGCGGAATTAAACATTTCGGATAATCGCGACTCGGGATAGATCTATCGAATTATCCCAACAATCTCGGATAATTGATATTATGATTTTTAAGAGATTAAAAAAATCATAATATTATTATAAAAAAAAAAAAAAATTCGCAGGCTGGTGGCCGCGCGGTGGCGGCGCGGTGCGCGCCACCAACACGCCACCCTGCTGTTATGGCGAACTCATAACGCCCTATGCGTTTCATGTCATGAATTCGGTGGTGGACGATTCCTAACGACTCCAAATTGATTTCCAGACGTTGGAGGGTGTGTGGGGATGATTTTGGATAGATTTTGGGGTGTGTTAACCCTCCACAAACCTTGATTAAGGTGACTTACAAGCTTGATGAGGCATTAGTTGGACCATGGTTGAGCAAGGTGGAGTAGTGGGGGTATGGGAGCTTTAACTTCGGGAGTTATCAGTCATCAAGCACTCACCACTCACCTAGGGTCTTAATGCCATCATTGGATGCCAATCATTTCAGATTCCCACTTCTATTTAACCTCAAACCCCTCTCCATTTCATTTGTTTGAAAAATCTGAGATCATTGGAGTGTTTGTGAGAGTTGAGAGTTGTTCATAGGAATTGCAGAGGTTTCTTTCGAAGTTGGCACTTCCACTCTATAATTACTTGGGTAAGTGAGGATTTCATTCATTTTCCTTAGTCCTAAACTCGGAATACAGGCCTCTAAGATAAGAATTTCTCCAACCGTTCGAATATAGGATCCATCGTAGGAGGAGGGGACTGTTGAGGCCGATCCGGACGACCGAGGGAGTTCTACCAAGAGAAATTTCGATCCTAAACTCATCTCAAGTAAGTTAGTATTGTGCACGTCGATTTTTAGGAGTTTTGGTTGAGTATAACTCGAGATATAGGTTCATCTTCTCATTTGATAAAATCTGTCAAATAGGGTTTTCCTATGACCAATTTTATTGTTCTGTGAATTCGACCATGATCCGTACATTTTTAGGAGAACCTTCCAAAATGAAACTTGTTCCTAATGTCCTAAAGATGCTCTCTGTAAATTTTTATAATTTTTGGACATGTTTTGGTCATCCAAATTCGATCTGGTATTTTCTGCGTATAAGTTGACAGATTTAATGTATGTATGTAGTCAGTTTTGTTGTTCGATTCACTCTCGCCTATGATCGTTTTTAGTGCTTGATGTCTTCATGAAATTTGTTCCATTATGTGTCTAGATTATCCCTGTAAAATTTCATGATTTTTGGAGCACATATGAAATTGTTATGAATTTTTGAACTCACTGTGGTCGGATTTACTGAAGCATGAGGAATTGTAATTCAATAGCTTTCTGAAATGGGTTAAAATGACCTATTTAGAGTCCGAATTTTGAGATGGCTATTTCTATGAAAAATGCTTATTTTGATGATTCCTAGCCACTGTAATTTTTCCAGAATTTTTAAAAATTGTTTACTGCATTTCTAAAGGCGATTTCAGAAACTGCTATAATGTCATTTTTGGTCGGTAAATGCTATTTTGAATATTCGATGAACTAAGAGTCGATTGTTACTCGTTTTTGGATATATATGAAATCTGGATATGTGGTGAATATTATGGAATGATAAAAATGTGGTTTTAAAACTTTGTGAGTTTTGATCGAGTGGGATGCCAATGTTTTAGAGGGTAAGTGCACTTGGCGTGAGCTCGTTGGGCCGCCCCCTCTTTTTGTGGCCAAAACGGCGCAAATGATATTATGGTTTCATGTTAGTAAGAGTCTATACTCCTAGATGTATCCGTATGGGTTATCTAGGGCTCCGGAGTGGTCTGTATAGGGTCACTGCTTTCACATCCCTCGTGGGTACGAGTCCCAGAGGTGGGTTGATCTGAAAAGGCTTCGGCCCAGGATCGTTATTATTGCCGGCTTGTGGACATAAGCGCCCAAGCGGATATTGATCTGAAAAGGCTTCGGCCCAGGATCGTTGATACCGACGGCTTGTGGACATAAGTGCCCAAGCGGGTAATTTGGATGTCCTCGATCAAAACAAACAATGGTAAAATAATGTGTTTGAGCTCTTGCGGGTTTAATTCCCCAAGAATGGTTATTCTCGATTAAAATGAATAATGTTAATTTATTTGTGTGGCAAAGCGTAAGAGGCTTCGGAAAAATTATTTTTACTCGTCCTCCTTTTAAATTAAAAATCCCATTTGTTTTTATATATTCTTCTAAAACTTTTAAAATTCGTTGTGCTATATTAACTTACTCAGTACCGTTGTACTGATAAGATACGTTGTCTCTATTTTTTTTCAGATGTGGAAGATTAGCGCATGGCATTTTACCATTTGGGATGGGAATTTCCGAAGACTTGTCGCACTTAATTTTTTTTAAATTCTTTTACGAATTCTGAACTCATGTTTGGCCCTTACTGAGCTTCCGCACTGTTTTTAAATGATACATGTTAGGCTTTACTCTGATTTAAACCTTCGGGCACTGTTTGAATGGTTTTAAATTATTTTTCTAAATTATTGATACAACTTAGCCTTAGCATCTTCTCAAGTGAGCTCGAAATGGTTCGCGTCTTGCTTGGGGAGGTGTGGCGGTGGCATCCCGGCCTGGGTTATCAAATCCGGGGTGTTACAAATAATAATAATAATAATAATAATAATAATAATAATAATTTATTTTTTTTGTGGGTTTGATTATTTTATTGCTAATTATACTATAAGAAATCTGCGTGAAGGTGATGAATTTGGCGACGAAATTTTATTGAAATCGTCGCCTAAAATTTTATCGCTTGATGGATTTCATCGCCTTGTTTGTCGCCCAATGCGCCCGGCGACGAAATCCTTTCGTCACCTTCCCGCGAAATTTTTGATTATGAGTTTGATTATTTGTTTTTTTAAGTTGTCAATGTACTTGAGTATTTTGAAAATGTGTTGAATATGAGATTGTAATGGTCAAAGCCATTAGTTTTTTGAGAAATATTATTTACTTGAGTTTACTCTACAATAAATTCAGAGGAAGGCGACGAATTTGGCGATGAAATTTTATTGAAGTCGTCGTCTAAAATTTCATCGCTGGCGGATTTCGTCGCTTTGTTTGTCGCCTAGTGCGTTAGGCGACGAAATCCTTTTGTCACCTTCCCGCAAAATTTTTGTACTGGTACTACTTTTGTGTTAAGTTTGATGAACTTGGTTTTTGAAATAAAAGTACTCTTGACTTGATTGTTCTTCCGCATTCTGTGAACAGGTGTTGATTTTTTTCTACGAATTTTAGGTTGACATATAATTATATTATAAATGCAATATATTATAGAAATTTTAAATTTTAAATTAAATTATTCTAATATTAGGAACGAATGGTAGATAATGGAGATGAATAGACTCGTAATTAGGTTTGGAAATAGATTAGGCCTTAGGCTTGGACGTCGTAGGTCTATTTGGTTTTCATAAGGCCTATTACATTTGGTAGATCTATCTCAAAAGCCTAAGTCTGACCTATTTAAATTGGTCAGACTTTAGGCCTTTTAAAAACCCATTTAACTCTATTATACTCCCTCCGTCCCACATAACATGCCGTGATTGAATTTGGGAATTGTTCATTGTTCAGCCATGACTCAATTTCATTGCAAGTATATACTTCTTCCGTTCCTAAATTATTGACACGTTGGGAGTTTTGTCACTGTTCATTGAGTAACTTTGATTCGACTTTTTAATACATTTGCATAAGATAAAATATAGTCAAAGTGGGATCTTGTTGAATTCGTCTAATCGCATAGATTTAGAATATCAAATTTTTATAATTTTTCTTGTATGCAATTTGAGTTATTACGGATTAAAAACGTGTATTGGATTGCGTGAAATGTGGGTCCGTGACAAATATTAAGGAACGGAGGTAGTATTTTAAAAAAAAAATAGTTGAGTTGGGTCTTGTTAGAATTGTATGATCATGTAGTTTTTTTGGTAAACAGTGACACTCATGCAGTTTTAGAATATATAATTTACATAATTTTCATTGTACATATTTTGAGATATTAACGATTGGAAAAATGCATTGGATTGTGTGCAAAAGTCAAACAAGACAAGTTAAATGAGACGGAGGGATTGTGTTTAAATTTTATAAAATAATATTAAATTAATATTAAATAATAATATTAATACATATATTTAAGAAATTTTAAAATTTTATATAAAAAAAAATTTAAATAGGTCGGCCTACTAGGCTTAATATACTTTTTATAAAACCTGATTTAAACATATTTAGCTAAATAAATTTTTAAAATCGTATGAGCCTTACTTATTTACAAAATAGTGCAGGCCAAGTCTGGGCCTAGGATAGGCTAGGCTACAGGCCAATGTCAAGTAGCATGGCATATTCTCACTCCTACTTGTAATACAATGATCATAATTAAGTTATAAATTTTCTTCCAATAAATGTTATTGGTTGAAGAGTGTTGTAATTGATATAATTATAGTTTTGTAATTTTTTTTAGAAGTTCGCCTACCCTGAGTTAAAGTCCTGAAATCGCCCACTGCACTTAGCTACTAAAAAACAAATGTATAAACATCAGGCATCATATACTTGCTCATTCTAAGATTATAAGTACTTGTTTGACACGCACATTTTCAGTTCATTAGCGCTCAGAATAATGTGGATATGAATGGAGTGGGAGGCCGTAATAAAGAATAATAGGTTTACATTTTTTATTAAATGGTTACTTGAATCCTTTAATGGCTTTTCCAAAAAAAAAAAATATTACTTAAATATTGGAAATATAGAGTCAGTCCCTAATAAAACCACCCAGCTTGTTTAAGAATCCATATTTTGGTTTATGTAAATTTGAAAGTGTTTTGTGTTTCCACATACATGAACATTTGCCAATTGCCATGAAAACTTTGTCCAATAAAAGAAAGAAACGAATAGATTTGCTAGAATTCACGAACTCATCCATCAAGATATTTTATGCATAAACATGAGGTGGAAAATTGAAGGGATAGATATTCTTGGATCAACAGCAATCCTCACCAAGGTTCTCTCTCCATTCTGAAATGTGAAGCCCACATGAAAGTGAAATCTGAAAACTCATGGACGTTGGATTGCCAGGTAGACAGAGGGCAGCCACAATGGAATCTCCTACAAACCAATGAAAATTGAGATAAAGATATCCCAAAGATAAGGAAGACCAACAAGTGACAGCCCTATAAATGACTGCCCAAACGCCCTCTTCCTTCCTCATCACCACAAGTTTCATCTTCTTCTTCAATCTTCTAGAAGCACCGGTAATAACCAATGGCTGCCTCAACAATGGCCCTCTCTTCCCCGTCCTTCGCCGGTCAGGCCATCAAGCTCTCCCCGGAGGTTTCCTCCAGTGGCGGCAGGATCTCAATGAGGAAGGGCGCCACCAAGCCCTCCGTCTCATCCGGCAGCCCCTGGTACGGCCCCGACCGTGTCCTCTACTTGGGCCCACTCTCCGGCGACCCCCCGAGCTACCTCAAGGGCGAGTACCCCGGTGACTACGGGTGGGACACCGCCGGACTTTCAGCCGACCCCGAGACCTTTGCCAAGAACCGTGAACTTGAGGTGATCCACAGCAGATGGGCGATGCTTGGAGCTCTTGGATGCGTGTTCCCGGAGCTCTTGTCCCGCAACGGTGTCAAATTCGGGGAGGCAGTGTGGTTCAAGGCAGGATCACAGATCTTCAGCGAGGGGGGACTGGACTACTTGGGGAACCCAAGCTTGATCCATGCGCAGAGCATATTGGCCATCTGGGCCAGCCAGGTGATCTTGATGGGAGCCGTTGAGGGTTACCGTATTGCCGGTGGGCCACTGGGTGAGGTGGTCGACCCACTCTACCCAGGGGGCAGCTTCGACCCATTGGGGTTGGCTGATGACCCAGAGGCCTTCGCGGAGCTCAAGGTTAAGGAGCTCAAGAATGGCAGGCTCGCCATGTTCTCCATGTTCGGCTTCTTCGTCCAGGCCATCGTCACCGGAAAGGGTCCATTGGAGAACCTCGCCGACCACCTCGCAGACCCAGTCAACAACAACGCCTGGGCCTACGCCACCAACTTCACCCCCGGAAAGTAAATTAATTTCAAATGTAAAGCCAATTTCAGCTCTGGAAACAAATGAAGTTATTCTTGTGTGAATGATAAGAATGTTGAGAGTGTTTTCCTCTTAAAACAACTTTGCCAATACAGTTGCAATCCTGTAAAAGCATAAACAACAATACCGCGCAAATTCAAACGCAGGCCAAACACGAATGAGAGCACGGAAACCAGTGAATCATACCTGTTTCACTTCTCAGCGATTTTGAACATTAAACACTGCCTAGTTAAGCTTATGTTTAGCAGGTGCCTACTACCTGTATGGAACGAGCTAAAACTACTATGAAATCCCAAAGCACTAACTAGTTAAGCTTATGTTCTCAGAGGCTAGTAGCTGGCCACGTACAAAGAATTGGTGTTTTTTTTTTTTTTTCCCCCTTTTTCGGAACAATGCACTTGAAGTCCATGCCTGCTTACAACTTACAAGCACAACAAATAAGAACATTTAATGAAGGAGATAAAATAAGAAAAAAGAAATAGGTCTACTCCTGGTTCGGCCAACCAAAAACGGTTTAAAACCCACTCACAAACTCAGAAACTCTCATTATCCAAGCAGAATACGGCAACAATTTCTTGTAATCTACCTGAAGATGCACCAAAAATCAAATCGCAACAAGGAATTATCTTAAAGACTCCAGCAATAAATGGCATGGTAGGAGGATAATCATACTTTTATCCCCCATTACTTTGAACAACTTTGTAAATATAGCCTGCCAAATCAGACCAGTAAACCAACTTCCAATATGATACTACTAGTATTCGAGTAAAAACAACGAATCAAGAATCAGAAATTGATGTGTGAATGGAGATACATGGCTAACCTGCGAGGTGGTGAGAACTGAGAACAATGAGTAAGTAATGAGAAGGCGTAAATCTCGAGAGTCAGATGAGGAGACGGACGGAGGTGGTGGAAGCTGAGATGGAGGCAGGATGGCGTAGGCGGAAGTGGAAGCGAAGAGAGCGGGTAAATCAGAAACGGCGCAACAGTTGTGGGATAGATGTTGTAATGGGGCGGCTAATTAATTGGTGGCGAGCGACTGAGGCGGTGAAGATGCTAAGGGTGACGAAGAATTAGGTATTGGATGGATGCAGAGGCAGCAGCAACTAGGCTTGTAAACCATGGAATTCGAACCAACATTTTCGAATACAATACAATTATTCTACTAATACTTCTATAACATAATTTAATAGTAGGAGTATTTAATAAAATTATTTATTAATTTTTTAACTTAAACGAAGTATTTAATTTAAATTTATAAATCAAACTTAATACTCCTTCAGTCCTACTAATTATGTTTCACCGCATCTCCACTTTAGCACAATAATCCATTACACCTAAAATACTGTGCTCAAAAATTTTGAGACTGAGGGAGTATTTTAATATCATACTATATCTATATTAATTAGTAAATATACTCATTAAAATCAAATTATAAATTATTGAGCGAAGTTAATTTATATAATTATATACAATAATTTAATATAAAATCGAATTCGAATATCAAAAAAAAATATATTTGCTTCATTTAACCCTAGCAGCAAGCGGCTACTACGGGAGAATTAAGAAGCTAAACAATAGCATGTGTTCAAATAACTTTGGAGCCATAAACATTCTGAATGTTTTAGTTTTGCAACTACATGTATCAAATTTTCCTGTGTAAAAGAGACATGTTATTTTCATGTAATGCAGAAACCTGACGGAACAATGCCCCACGGGTCATTAACTTCTAATCCGAAGAAGAAGCAATGAAGGTATCTATCTAGGGAATAAACATTGGCTAACTCTGTGCCAGTAATCGCAGTAAGACAGAGGATGTAAGCGCTATCTGAAATGATAGCCGTCAAATCCCAGGCTCAAGTTCAACAAAGGCAAGTTATGCTCTGTTTTACAAGACATTAAAAGTAAGCTCGGACGCCCCATTCAAATGCAGATTTTTCTTACCACATATGATATTATGATATTACAAGAATAATGAATTCTATAATTCAAAAGAGAACACAAAAAAATTCAAAGCTTTAATGCACATATTATTCACTGACATATCATCCTTGTTCCGAAATTATTCACTCCATTGGTATTAATTATCTAATACTACAAAACTACACTCGAATACCACTCACTGTATCAAGTGTCAATTGGAATAATCCATAGTACTGATTTATGCTTTACTTCTTTTTCAAGCATTTTCCAACTCAGCTCCGGAAGGCAGCTCAAATCTGTTCTGACTTCTAGTGGTGGCATTGCCATCATCAGCATCCTCGTCACTGACATCCATAGTGGATTCTTTCCTAACATAATCGACCTTGAAGTTGTAACCCTCATTTAGATCATGTTCCATAGCTCCCTGGTTTTCCTTTTTCTGCCTCTTCTTGTTTGCTTTTCTCAATTTGGTGTTCAACATGCCTTCTTCAGCATACAGCTTCTTATTCTGCTTTCTATTTTCATGACCGGTTTTCTCATCATCTGAGGCTGCAGCACTCTCTTCATTATTCTCCATCAGCAGGTCATCGTCTTTGCCTTCGGTAACAACGTGTGGTTGTGCATCATCCTGTATCCCAACAAATAAATAATCTTAAATCTTAAACTGTAAGCCCATTGTATTTGCAACAACCCATTGAAATATTCTTGGATTTGAAAAGGGTGGTCTTTGAAATTGATGTGGAGAAATCACAAACCTGTAGCATCATCTTATCAAAATGTAGGAGAGGATTATAAGGTACTTCAACAGGATTGAAATCAATCACGGATTTCAAGCTGCCAATAAATGAAGATTCACCACTATAAACTTCATCAACGTTGAACTCCTTCCCAAACTCGGAAACAATTTTCGCCTCGGAAGGCTCCTCAGGGTTCCTAACGGGAGGTGTAGTATAATATGGAATTTTACCTGGAAATTCAAAAAGGCAAACAAGGATTGATCACCCGTACAGAATTGATCCATCCCTCATTTGGGAAAGATGAGAAAGGAGAAAAACAGATACTAAACAAAGATATCCATATGATGATTAGATTGACAGAATTGCTAGAGCTGCCAGAATTTGATAGTGTCACCTAAAAGTCATTAGTATTCTTTTATTACTATCGCAGCTAGTCAGGACCAGATATATGAGGCTTTATTGATAGAGTACAAACATTATTAATCCACATCCAGAACTATAGAAATATTTGGTTAATGACCTGAAGAGACATCCAAGCATTCGGTTTTATCCAAAGATATTATAATATAGAAGTATTAGTGTGGAGGCCAGAAGTCCACAGGACCTAAGCTTGTAGCCTAGCATATTCAGTGATTCAACATATCCTATAAGTATATACAGAATTACACATAATTTTTTAGAAATGCTCAGAAGCATACACATTCAGCTAACAGAACAAAATTAACAGAGAAATTCAAGAGAATATAAAGTTCAGTTCATCATGATTAAAATATGACTCATCACATACATATTTGTGTAAATATGTGTATTTACATATTCTCTTTACCTCTTTGAACTTTCAAGTAACCTAATTGCCTTATTCTTGTGATTAAAAACGGGCAGAAATTATACATAGACATAAACTTAGCTTTCTGTCTAACAATTGGTTGAGCTAGGATCGAAATTATGTACCACAACTAAAACCTCTTGATGAAATTTAAGGCAGAGATGCTAATACCTTCATTCCAATCATGCAAAACAATCCTTGCTGTCGCATCAACATCAACAATTCCACCTTTCTTAAGCTTTCCTCTAACTGTAGCAACCTTCTGAAGGAAGTCGTCGATAGAATCAAAGCTCGAAATCTTGTACAGAGTTACCAACACACTGTCCGGACAAAGCTTCAGAATTTCCTTAACTGCACCGAAAACATTGAACATAAATAAGAATGACTATATAAGAAAACCAATGTAAATATTTAAACAGATTCAGAACTAAGAGGTCTCACCAGGACCAACAGGATCATCTAATTTTTCAATTCTCTTGCAATTACGCAGAGCCACAGTCGCATCATTCCCTGTGGTTTTAAGCATCACAACACCGGGGCAATCCAATAATTTAACATTTTTGTCCAGCTGAACCTCTTGCATGGATCTTGTAAGCCCAGGAGTGGCACCAACATTAACAACATGAGCCTTTTTCATGCTATTTATTAGACTACTTTTACCAACATTTGGCAGCCCAATGACACCAACAGTGATAGATTTTTTAATCTGCACAAAAATTCAAAACCAGTGGATCCACATTGATAAGTAAAAATAAGGTAATAAAATAGAATATCAATCCATAAATGCCATTGCACAAAGAGACCGAACTACAAGGCAAGTGACTAAAGTTTCGTAAAATAATGTGACTTTGAGAATTTTGAACTACCTCATGGCTTCTAGAGTAGTTTTTTAGTAACTTAATTAGAGTTTCGCCCCCTAGACAGTCACTAGTTTGTGGAAGATTGCATGCTTCGCCAGTCTTTCCACCCTTTTTTGACTTCCCAGCCTTTCCTAGAGATTTCCATCCAAGATTTGATCTTTGTTCTTGGGTGCTGCATTTAAAGGCAACTGTTGGTAATTCCTCCCTAAGATATTTGAGCCACTTTTCAAGAGCTTCACGGGGAACAAGATCTGCAGGGATGCAACCACAGATGTTAAGAAGATTTTTCAACAATTTATGCATTTAGCATACACAGCTGAGCAGACCCATGACAAAAACTATATCAATTTTTTAAAAAAAAAAATAAAAAATAAAATTACATCTTCATAATTCAATGTAATGAACACTCAATGGTTCACAAGGCCAATGGTATCAATAAAAATCCATGAGTACCACAATAATTTGAAAACAGAAATCTCGGGTTCGGCAACATTAATGTCATAGCTGGAAAAGTGAACATCATAGAACCATATATGAGATTGAGAGGTGTAAAAGCATGCATACACCATACCAATCTTATTAAGTATCAAAACCAGATGCTTATCAGGTCCTGCCTTCAACACCATCTTTTCCATATCAACACAGCGAGTGCCGAGGGGATCCCGTGCATCCAAGACTTCCAGAATTACATCGGAAGCTTCAATTACTTTGAACAACTCCTTGTAGAAAGCCCTCTCAGAGTGATCTGCAAGGCATCCAGATGAAGTTAGAAATCATCCAGAAACCATCCAGGAGAGAATTGTATTCTAACAGGAAACAAAAATCTTCAGAATCTCCAATGATATAAGAGGCATTGTTACATACCCTGACCTTTACGTTTTACAATAGAATCATTAGTGACCCTGGCCTCTCCAACAGAAGCCTGGTCTTTCATCTCTTCATCCTCCAACAATACCAACGTTCTCTTTCGCCTCTGTCAATTGAACAAAGTTGCATACATAACAGACTAAAAAATCAAAACTTAAAAGTAAAAAATATGCATAAGTTTAGCTTGAAAATAAAATCCAATTTAGCCTTTTTTTTCAGTTTCAAAGTTGATGAGATCCAAAACATTCCAGCCTTGGGGATTAAATTACACAAAGTTGTATTTCACTCTTCAAATTCAATACAATCAAGTCGATAACTGGAACAAACTTCCCCTCTTTCACCAAATTACTGTAACTGTTGAAATCAGAGATTCAAATGTCTCAATAACACCATAATACATTGTAAAACCAATTTTTGGTAAATTCACACAGACTCAAGCAACCCAACAGAGTTTCTAGACATCCCTTCATACTAATTAGAGTTCCAGAACAATAAGGACAAATTAAATTGGGGCGAAAAACATTAAATTTAAAAAAAATAATAATAATAAAATAAAAAATAAAAATAAAAAATAAAATCTTACTCTCTCCTTGGCAAGGGACTTCTTCTCCTCGAGCACCTGAATCTCGCGCTGGCGCCTGGCCTCGAGGGCCTTGAGCTCTTGTTCTTTGAAAGGCCAGTCATTGGGTATGCCGGGATCTTTCTCGGCTTTCTGCTTCTTATTGAGACCCAATTTCTTGGCTTCCTTGGCCTTCTTCTTGTGGTGCTCCGTTACCTTCCTTATTATCTTGTACTTCTTCTTCAATGAAACCCTCTTGCTCTGGCTTTCTGAGCAAACAACACAGCAATCAAAACCTAAACATACCAAGAAACGTTAGAAATACTGAGAATTGAGAAAAAGGACGGTGTACTTTTGCTTTTCTTCACCATTGTAGGGCAGAGCAGCGGCTTCCGCAAAATGGAGATGATAGGCGGCGGGAAGATTTTAACAGTTTAAAGGTTTTAGTTATGGACTAGTATATTGAAACGGTAAAAACCGTCGCGGCTTGGGTTGAGAATAGGCCGATTCGGTTTCTGTCCATAATGGCTAAAATCTTGATATCCGTACATGCTATACTCTGAGTGCATATATGATACCTGCAAATTAATGAGATATGTTGCCATTGTAGTGTTAAAAGCTGTTATGGAAAGGCAATATCTTAAATAATTAATTATGACCAAAATTGGAGGAGTGATTGGCAATTGATTAACATAATGATTGATTCCATAACTATTGAATGCATTATTGCAACACGAACTTGGTTAGGTTTTTTATATTTTACATTTTTTTATTTTATGGTGTTTGGTGGATATTTTATGCATACTGTTATTGTATTTAATTAGGGTGATATATACTTATATAAATGATATGTTATAAATTTAATTGTTATATGATAATTATGTTGGATTATTATGTTGTGTAATGTAAAAAAAATATTGTATGTTTAGAGAAAAGGGTCACCAAATAATAGGAAAGCGGTTGATGTGCTATAGATAGACATATAATATGATATATTTGTGTTGTATTGCGTGCTACGTAATAATATGATAGATGCTGATATTTTATGATGCTTAAATTTATGCAGCTCTGTTTGTTGGATTCAATGAACATCGTAGAGGATGTATTTTCGGTGGTGCCCTACTGTTGGACGAGACAAAATCAAGCTTTGAATGGTTGCTCTCAACGTTCCTTCAATGCATGAAAGGTACAATAACATGCAGTGAAACTTTTTTGTCCTTAAATAAATAATTTTGCCTACAAAAGATAAAATATTGTTGGCGTACTTAATATTGGGAAATAATGACCATAATACAGATGAGGCACCAAAGACCATTATGACAGACCAGGACCCAGCGATGGCCGTATCCATACGGAAGATGCTACCCGCTACTTATCATATTGTCTAGCTCCTGCACACGTTTTTGCATCACATCAATTTCAGATTTTAGTCTCTCGATTTCCGAACGGATATGTTTCTTTCGCTGCTCCAGATCCAAAGCACCAGTCACCATTCTGAATTATGAACAACACACAAGTAAATAAAATGGAGGAAAACAACACAATTTATATATAATATCAGTAAAAGTATCACCATTGTAGTGCCATCCTCCGTAATGCCAATTCCAGTTTCACCATCATTGGTTGGCATTGTAGAGTCGGCCCTATTCTGCATGGTGAACAACACAGAATTAAATAAAAATGGAAGTATGGTACTATATAGAACAATGTTAATTTATCATGCTACCTGGTGTAAGAAATTTGTAATATGGTAGTGGAAAATATCACATTTTATATACAATAGCAGACAAAGTTATCATTTGAAATGCATCACATACATGCTCTGAATATATCATTATTAGTGAACTACACATCACAGTTCCTGTAGCATGTCAGTTCAAGATTATTATCATTTGTTTATTTAAAGCATAGCACATAAAAGACAAGCATAATTACATTCTACTTAGAGCATATTGAAACAAGTAATATAGCATATGTAGACAAGCATAATTACATTCTACTTAGAGCAGATTGAACAGATTGAAACAAGCATAATTACATGAATTAGTTCATATATTAACTCAAGATAACCTATAAAAACAAGTTATTAAACTTAAAAACAACCCTATTCTACATAATTCAAGCAACTTCACACCTATACGAACAGAAAGACCTATGCCCCTTTTGTCTCCTTCAATCCCTGATTAGCCAACTCTTTTGAATTTCAATCTCTTACCTTCTAAAATATCCAACACTTTCGAAACTCAATATTAAGTGAATTAAAATCTGTAACATAACTAAAATGGCCAAAAAGAAGTGATACCCACAACACCACTATACCCCATTCCGATAAAATCCTAAATGCCCCCCGTCAATACCCAACACCACAAAATTCTATAATGCCCTCGTCAATACCCAACACCACAAATTTCTGATACACACAACACCACAACACCAATTTCTGATCAAAAAATTTCGCCGTAAACTTCCATTTTAAAAACCATAAACAGGAAATCAGTTAGAGTACCATTGCACAATCAAAGGAAAAAATCACAAAAATGATGCCATTTTAAACACCATAATCACGAAATCATTTCCCCGAAACCAAAAATGAAACTTCGTATACACACGCAATCAGTTCCACCGAAAACGAAAATCAAAAGTTTGAAAAAACATAAATACTCGACGAAATTACCTGTGACCGGCATCCGTATAGAAGACAAAATTCCCTCTTTGAGAAGACCTTCGAACCCCTTGCATCCGTATAGAAGACAAAATCCCTCTTTGAGAAGACCTTTGTAGCATTCTTAGTGGAGCTCTCTCACGTCCGCCTCTTCACAGCCAGCGCCTCCTCGTCGCCGGCTCCACCATCGCAGCTCTCTCACCGCCGTCGTCGTGCCTCCATCTACCGCCGCCGTATTCCATGTCACAGCCCACAACACAGCTACTCCGGCGCCTCTCTCAGCCCTCTCCATCGGCCTATGCTTCCACGTCAAGCTTCAAGATCGACGCATCACCACAGCCTTGCTCTGGAAGAAGAAAAATGAAAGATAAGAAGAAGAGAAGAAGAGAGAAAATAAGAGGGGCGGCGCATCTGTGCCCTAATTCTCAAAACAAACTCAAATCCAAAGGGACTCTATATGATTGGGCATATATTGGGCCAGTGTCCAAATTGCTAGTTTTATGAATTATTTGGGCCTGGAGTGGACCAATTTCTATGTGATTGGGCATAATGGGCATGTACCAATTAAAAAATATATTATCTATATTATTTCATTAAAAATATTAAATATTTAAACGAATACGAACGAATATCGAATCGAATATTGAGATTTCTTATTTGTATTTGTTTACTTATCGAATCGAATATGTGTTATTCAAATTCGAATAAAAAAATTTCGAATTCGAATAGAAAAATTTCGAATCGAATCACGAATCGGCCGATTCTATTGCAACCCTACTGTCGGGTCTGGTGCTCACTGTGATGAAATCATCTGTACTTATTTCGAAACATATTTATAAATATGATAAGGAGTGGATCTTAAATATCCTTAACATGCTAGCTACAGATTCTCTTGGAAAACACCTCGAATTTCCATACTCAGGAGACGACAAAAAAGGTTGGATTTTGTTTTCATATTGGGAAAAACGGATGCTAAGTTGGAGGGCTAACCTTGCAAGCTTTTAAATGAATCCGAGCCTCACACATTTTGCCAATATCGGTCTTAGCAGCCAGTTCCATTTTACTTTATGTAGTTACTTCGATGACACGGGGCTTGCGAGATGTTGTTTCGTGGTTGAAGCGACAATGGTCAATTCGAGGGCAGGGAGACTGGTTTTCTTGGAAATGTCTGTCTCTATGACCTACTGGAGCTAGTTAGTTGCCTTGGCATTTGGCCTTGAGTTTGAGTTTATTGTTAGGATGGGGTCCGTAGCATTTGTTGTTACACTGACTCTATGTCTACTGTTGGACTTCTTCATTTTAGGAAGATATTCCATCCATGTGCTTTAATCATCAAGAAAATCAACAATCTGCGGGGCTACAACATGGTGTGCCAGATTCATGAAGTTCTTAGAGAGGGGAATAAGGTGGTTGATGGTCTCGCCAAACATGAGGCATCTGCGGAAGAATTCTTCACTACTTGAGCTTTTCCTCTTTCTTTGTTTTTAGCATGCTGGAGGCAGATGCGGCATGATTTGGTTTCCTAGGCATTAGACCCGTATAGTCGTTGGTTTTTGTTATTTTGTTTCGCTTTAGATCTTTTTGTTTGTGATTATTTTTTTCATTGTTCTCTGGCCTCGGTTTCGTTAAAAAAAATAAATATTTTTTTGTAACATCCCATATTGGTTGAAGAGGGAAACGAAGATGAAACACCTCTCTCTTGTAGAGGCGTTTTAAAGCCGTGAGAGGAGTTGGCCCAAAACGGACAATATCTACAAGTAAGTGTGATTGTGGCATTACAGATGGTATCAGAGCCAGTACCCAGGCTAGCGTGCCAGCGGGGACGCTGGGCCCCCTAGGGGGTGGATTGTAGCATCCGACATTGGTTGGAGAGGAAAACGAAGCATGCCTTATAAGGGTGTGGACACCTTCTCCCTTGTAGATGCGTTTTAAAGCCATGAGGGGGTTGACTCAAAGCAGACAATATCTACAAGTGGGTGTGACTGGGACGTTACAGTTTTAACTCTTTTCCTTTTCTATGTACCCAAAAATTTGTTACTCCCTCCATCCCATTTAAAATATCTTATTACTTTTGGATACAAGAATTAAGGTGGAATTACCTTATGAGTATATGATGGAGTATACATAATTGTAAGGTGTGAAAATTATGTCTGTTTATAAAAACAAGACATTTATAATGAGACATTAGTAAATTAAATATTTTAATTAAGATAAAAGAGACTAAATAATTTTGAAGATAGGTTCGACTGTTTGGACTCTACTTACTAAATTCACCCCCCTTATTTACTATACCCAAAATGCCCTTAACAACTTAATCTAAAAAAATAGAAAAGAAAAATCACTTACATTACACACGGCGCCACCCGCCGTCCGTCCTTTACTTCACACGGCCAATGTGGCCGTGCTCCTCTCATTCCGCATGGTGTGCCATGCCGTGCACTATGAGAAGTGCACGGCGCACCAGGTCCGAGCAGACCTGGTGCCAACGGCCATTCCAAAAACGACTTCTTCAACATTTATCAAACCAAAACCCAATTTCAAATATCTTTCTAATCATAATGTGGTAGTAATTGAACATTCAAAATATCTAAAATCGAGATTTTATATCAAATGGGTGAATTAAATTTATAAACGAAAACCCTAATCTCTTAGTCTTTCCATTTTTTTATGTGAACGAAATGGAGGGGTGTATGACTTCAGTTTCTTTTTATTGGTTGTAGTTGATTGAATTTGATGAAGAACAACAAGGTGAAGAGCAAGATGAGCAGCAGCGTAGAGTGGTGTTGTGACTTACGTGAATAAAATGAAGAAATTGGGGAATAAAGTATGGTGAGTTGGGGTGAGGTGGATTTACCAAATAGCATATTTTATTATAGATTCCTGTATATAAGGGTAATTGGGTAATTATAGGTGGGGTGGTTGTAGAATTGGTTTAGTTTTGAATTTATTTGATGGGGTGAATTTAGAATTGGAGTGAGTTTAGTAAAATATAGAGTCGAAATAGCGGGTCCTTAGAAGATAATCTATATATATTAAAGCATTAGTGAACAAACCTTCCTACATTTAATCTGGTGTCTCCATTTCGAATTTCTAATTTTTATAAATTTTTGCAATTTTTAATTTATCAATTTTAAATTTTCACATTTATTTATTAATTTATTATAGATTTTCAGTTTTGAAATATATGCAATTTCTACCATATTTACTTTTAAAAAGATTTGAAATTTTGCATATCTTATTTGATCTATATTATTTTGCATTTTTAATTTACTAATTTTATATTTTCGTATTTATTTATCTATTCATTATAGGTTTTAGTCTATCGTGTATAAAATCTATCATTTACTTATGAATTCTTACTCTATCATCCTGTTGTGTCACTATATATATATATATATACTAGAAATCTCTCGGTAGCGCGCTACGCTGCGCGGGTTCGGTGAGGAAAAAAATTATGGAAAACTATAATAAGACAATCTGTAGTAAAAGCAAAATTAAAATATATTTAATTGTGAGATCTGGATACACCCAAAAAAATAATAGGAATCAATATTTAAGAAGATGGTCTTTCTGGAAATACAGATAAAGGAATGGAGTTGGTACACTGAATGAAGAAGCCAAATACAGTTTATGCAAATGATGTAACAGGGAGGAAATGACTGGAAGGTTAAAAAACGGCGAAAGATTAAAGCAGAACAAAATTGATGAGCAGAGAAACAAATGTAAAAGAAAGTTTACTTGCTAGCCACCTGGACAACGTACAGTTTACTGCCTTAAGATCCCAACTCAATGAAGGATCATTCAAACAAAATGTATGCAGGCGGAAGTCATAATCAACCACATCCAACGCATCACCTAACAATAGATAACATGTATTAGTGTTTCTGTTGAAGGTGAAAACATATGTAATAGAAGAGGATAACGTGTGCATAGCATGCGAAAATCAATTAAAAAGAGGAGCCTACTCCACATCCAACACCATAAGCAAAATAAGGCTCTCATACTCAGGATTAAATGCACCAAAGACATATCAAGAAAAATGGTCATACCTATAACCAGTTGCAGACACGACCCAAATGCCCCCAACTCTTTTTTCAGTTCCAAAGCTTTTAGGAGTGGGCAGGAGCTGTAAAATCGCATAGGATTATTTATGAAATTCATACATAAAGAAGAGATGAAAAGGAAATCGAAATACGGCTGAACCACAAGGAATGCACCGGTACATCCATTTATAGCGACAATACACATGAATTGTTGGGGACAAAAAATCCAGCGTAGAAAAAGATAATATATGAATCATTTTTTGACCAAGTCCATAAATAATCTTGTACCTTTATAATTAAATAATGTATTATTTTTAAACTACTAATTTTATAATCAAAATAAACCAATACGGGTAAATCTCCAACCATGTTTTACAGATTACAAGAGTATCTCAATTCTCCACATGGACCAAGCCCAATTACAAGCATAGCAATCACACAATTTCTTAGACAACCACCACCTATAAACAAAAGCAGATAGACTCTTGCGATGGCAAAAAATGACAACATATCGGACTGAGAGAATACAAATACAACTGTAATGCCGAAGTTGAATAAGAGAACCGGCTCAACAGACATTAACCAATTAAAAAATCAGTTCGGCAAAGCCAGCATACTATTGGATCAAAATCTCAACTACTAATTTAACTTACCAAGAGAACTCTAGCCAATCGTAAACATCGGCAGCAGTACAACAACAAGGCAAGCACATACGCAGGTGCGGCGGTGATGGCGGAGAATGAGGCGGCGGCGCCAAAACGTAACGAAGGCCAAAACAAAAATTTAGAACGAACCCTGAAAAGAAGAGCAATGAAGATGAAGCTGAATTCAAAACCTCAAGGAATACTCTAATCTGTTAAATTGAACAACAGGAAACAAACCACAATTAATTGGGGATGCACAATTCAATAAGCCATACAGGGGGAAAGAAACATACTATACCCCGCCGATATTGCTTGATCGCAGGCCGTGGAGGTGGCGTCGCTCAACATAGGGCATCTCATGAGATGTCGCAAAAGAGGATACAATTGATTACATTAAATACTCTTTTGGTCTAAGTTGTAATGAGATGTCAGATACGAGCATACAATTAATGAGAGGTTGAGAATGCAAATAAAGATCCCTTAAGCTTGCCAGTACATATTCTAGTGCACATAGATTCTAATCGCAAAACGAAATGCCTTCACAGAACAACGTAATGCAAATTTCATTGTGAAAGGCATTTAGCACAGAGAACAAAGATGCAAACGGAGTGAACAAGACATAAAATCCATCACTGGAAAGTAGGGAGAAAACAGGTAAACTGAGAGAACATAATTAACTGTAGAACAAATAAAGCCACCAAGCTAGTAAAAGAGGTAATATGAAACAGTTTAACAACAGAAACACGCAACAAATAAAAGCAATAGGGTTTTTATCCCCAATAATATATTAAGGAATCATATAAAAACCAGCTTTATAAATGTACGAAATCTAACAGGACCTAAAAATAAAGGAAATACAAGCAATAACAAGGACTTGTCCAGACACATACACCAGCGACGAGATATATGGCAGCCAAGACAGTGGAGCATAAACAACCAAATGAACAGAGCAAGCAACCATTGCATTATACATTTCGAATAGCCAGCAAATAAACCCATATGCAATAGTGATCAACGCATAAACAGTGCTCACAAACAGATGAGCAGTAATGAAAAGGTGAAGGCAATCAAGAACGATCAAAGTTGGAGACTTGTAGAGGGAAAAGGCCACTTCTGAGGGACAACCATTTTCCAAAATAGACAACCATTTAGTTCATTTCCTTAAACAAAGTAACTCAACGACTCTCCATTTTAGATTTCTACTACCGATCAAACCCACTGTTCCAGTACGCATCTTAACTCATAGAATGAAATATCCAACGAGACACACATAGAGACAGGAACACCTAAGAAAAATCAATCTGAATGCAGGGAAAACATAAACGGTGCGTACCACAGTAACTGACCTGGCTCGAAGAATGCCTCGACGGGTTGTGGCGCCTATCGACAGCAGCACGAATTATGGAAGCAATATTCGGCGTTGTCTTTCGCTAGAGGAATGCTGTTTGGATAGAAAAGAGTAGATGCGGAGTATGTGTCTCATCTAAAACTGCCTACACCAATGTATCATAAGCACAAAAAAGAAAGCAAACTCAGTACCATTATTCATCCACTTCGAGTAGCATCTCAAAATCATGATCGCCACACAAATATCAAATACAGTATTACAAAATTAAGCCATCCAAAACTTCCAAAATCATAAATTTCGACTGTTTGAAACCCCAAATTCCCACGAGCACTTACAATCAAACAAAGGAAGCCCTAGAAATAAACATTGCACTCGAAAGAGCCAGAAACGCGATTCTGCTCCTATATGCGAACAGTTTCATCTCCGCTATACGAAGCAAGCACGGCCAGGAAACTGTCATTTCCGGCGGCTGGTTTCCAAGAAGCTCCAAACCTTATCCTCGTGGGATGAAGATTGGGAGGGAGATGGGCGGAATCTGACAAGACGGAGGCACAGGCGCGGCTGGAACTGAAAAACAAGGGAGGAAAATGAGAGAATCCTGAGAGAAATCAGGCAATCCAACATTACCCGGAACCCCAGCGTGACGCTGTACCGGCCGGAAAGCAGCAAGGCGGCGGGACAACAGCGACGGCCTGTCGGAGACGACTTTAAGAAGGGCGGCAGATCTAGGGTTACGCAACAGAGAGAATGAGAAGGGAAATCTAAGGGGATTATGCGAAGGGGCAGGCAGCGGCATAATGGCCTTGGCACCTCTGAGACGAGACGACGGCGGCGGCGGCCGTACTGAGGCAGCGTTCGCAGCCGCGGCGGCTCAAATGGACGAAGGCATCGCGGCGATGGCTTGGGTGAACGATTGGGTAAAGGTGCTGGCCACACCCGCGCCTAAACGGCGGTGGGGGCCCGGACCCATTAAGATCTAGGCGGAACAGAGCGAGCATGGTGAGAGCTTGAGGGTTCCCACACGCAGCGAGGGCAATGAGAAATAAGGGCGAGAGGAACGAGCAGGAGAGGGAGGCGATGCCCGGCGACAGACAGGAGCCGGTTGCGTGAAATAAGGGCAGGAGAAATCTTGAGGAGAAGAGGGAAAGCGAGAAAGGAAAATGAAGCTGGACTTCTTGAGATAATCAGTAGGTGGAACACAAGGGCAAAACTGGAAAGTCATGTCTACATTTACTGTTGCTGGCAACAGTGTTATTCATTCCGACCGGCATATATAAATATAAGATATATATATACTAGTATTCGTATGGTTGCGCGCGCCACGCTGCGCGCACCCGGTGAGGAGAAAACATTATGAAAAACTATACTAAGACATGCAAATAACAATGTATTAATTGAAAAAACAATATTGTATAACACTCATTCCATTGTAGAAATGGAGTAATATCAATGCTACTCCAGTAATACCTAATTGAATGACATCCTTTCCTCATTTTCTGGTGCAAAAAAGTTTGCTTCAATCTTTCTTTTTTGTAATGGAAAATTGGAAAATGTGAGATATAGATTGATCCTCTACAGTAAATCCCACCTACGCTCGAACATCTGCAATATTGTTGATGCATAAACTCATTAACAAAAGCACTTACTTCTTCATAAGTGTTGCCTTTAGCTCTCAAAATCATAGAAAAAAGCAATAATCAAAGCTTCGTCAGGACCATACAACAGAAAATCAAGAGAGGCCTAAGCTTTCACCTTTGATGGATCTTTCTCGGTAATCAAAACTTGAGGCAATTGTACCTAACCCAAAAAGCAATAGCAACAGTCAAAGCTTCATTTAAACCCAAACCCCTGAAAAGAGAGATAAACTTAACATATTTCACCATACCTGATTAAAATAATTGCAGAAAATGGCTGATTGCCTAAATATGGCACCAAAGAAATAAGTAAAACCCCGAAGCCAATGCTTTAAAGCTGATTACGTGGAGTGTCTTCCACTTGAGTGATTATGTACCTGTCTTGTAAGCATTTCATCTGGATTTAGAGCTACAAGTTTGTGTGTATGTTCTGTGTATGGTGTATCATAGAGCACAACTGTCATTGAGGATGCAGAGTGTGAGTCCTGTAACTGTAATGTTGGTAAGTTTTAACAACAGAGAAATGTAGGAGTAGAACAATATGTGTGATAAAGAATTTTATGTGAACCTTCAAATGGAAGGGCTTGGACATTGAGGGGCACAAGAATTGGTCTTTTTGGAAATTTTTTTGCGAGAGTTTCAGCTTCAGCTTGCATCAATTGATTGGTATGTTTCTGCAAAGAAGTACAGTAATGTTCATAATATATTTTCTCAGGAAAGGGCAATGGACGTGCTATTTTTTTTCCTTAATAGATATGATGAGAAGATAATAATAGTTTTATATCTTTACAAAAGGGTTTCATAGCAAGTTTTGAATAAAGCTCTATGTGCCAGGTGTGTTTGTCAGATGTAATTGCATAGACAGTAAACTAACAAAAGGTTTCCCATATAGAATTGCAAAGCAGTATAGTTTCACCTAAAGACCCAAAACCTTTGTTCCTGCGAAAGTTTCAATCCCCCATTTGGAAAGGTAGGTGAATAGTGAGAATTCTTTTATGCTATAAAAATCAATTCCAATGAGAATGATACTGGAGATTTCAGTAGGTACCCCAACAAGTTTAATTGGCTTCCTATTGTCATACGAAGTATATATTTTCTCATTACAAGCAACAATAGTTTAGATCATATTCTTATGTCCTGTGGAAGTGAACTCTGAGTTATACCCTACCTATCCAGGAAAGCTAACCTTCCTTACCAAAATTAATGAGTTTTCCAGCTAAATTGGTTTCCAAGCCCCATTAATGTGAGCCCAAATCTATGAACACAGACTAATTTTATTATGTGTGAGTGGAATGGTACAATAGAGACGATTCAACATTAAAGACAAGAGCGAAGGCGGAGGGTACCTTTGAAATCGAAACTGAAAACCGAATGCAAATGAGAAGAAATCACACTTACCAGAGATTCACCGGAGCAGAACAGTCGCAGAGTAGGGGGCGGGATGCTTGGCTCGCTTGTTGAAGGAAGGGGAGCTGGGAGTCGATGGGCAGTGACAGTATCCCTGTTTCACATCGCAGGCGGCAACACTCGGGCTCGAAACCAATCGAATCTCTATAGGCAAAAGCTCAGATGCGACCGGCAAGAGGTACAAGGGAGGAGAAGGCCGTGGCGTTCAAGGGTGGAGCGGCGGCGCTGGATTCAGAAGGAGCAAGAGCAACGACGAACGGAGGAGGCAAAGGAGATGCGGAGCATTAGGGCACTAACGGGGAATTGGGCAGCTGGTCAGAGTAGGAAATTGGTGAGTTTGGATGCACATCAATTAGGTTTGGAATTAGGTTTGGTGGAAGCTAGGTTCGGATGAAGGAGGCTCGGGAAGGCCACTTTAGTAATTTCAAATGCAAAACTTACTGTTCCCGTCACATATATATACCTAAGATATATATATATATACTAGAATTCGCTGGTAGCGCGCGTCACGCAGCGCGCACCCAGTGTGGAAAAAACATTATAGAAAACTGTAACAAGATATTTAAAACTCTAATGTGTGGAAAGGTAGATGATATCACTAGGATGGGTATTGTAAGGCTGGAAGTGGAGGGCACCAAAGGATGGGAAAAATTCGGAAGAATGAGAGTAATATATTGCATTACAATTAGTTGGTATTACATGTTGCATTAAATCGCCTCATTAACATGACATGAACATCAAAACCATCCCTCTTCCAAGATATAAGCACTATGAAAGTACAGATACAGATTCTAAAGCATGTATATGTAGAAATTCAAGCTAAGACCTGGCAAAACCCACGCACAGTGAAGATGCTGGGCCAACAGTTTAAGCTCCACCTCAGATGGGGAGCGACTCCATGAGTTTCTCCCAAATTATCATGAACAAAATCATGTTATTTCAAATATTTAATGCTGTGACCATTGGATACTCTTAATGTCAATCCCATCCTTATCATTGCAGCCATCTGAGCTTCCCAACAAAAATAGTTACAATTACTACTCCAAGAAGAAGCCATTGATCTGATAAGAATGATTCAATATTTTCCATCCCAACATTGTATTCAAGTGGTGCAGCAGCAATTGTTCGATTATCTAATTGTTGAATGACATCTGCAGGCTTGGCAAACTCTGTAACCCTACAACCAGAGAAATCTTTTTTCAAACATTAGTGCCATTCAAAATCTTGAAGAGCAAATGGTTTAAAAATTGTGTATTCTGCTAACAATGTCCACGAAGATAGTAACCACGCAAGCTTAGAAATATGGGAATGAAAGCAATTTACACGTGGGTACTGGGTATCACTGAATGATCATAAAATTGCAAAAATAAAGACAATGATATAAAATGTTTGTATAAAGAACCTGCCATTCTTGAAATCGATTATGGTCTACATGGCTGTAATGCTCCCTGGCAGATAAACAAGACCCGTAGAACACAAAAGTCCCGATTATGACATCCAAATTCCAAGCTGAATGTATATGTTGTGAGCATTACAGGCTTGGTTGAAATCGATTTTAGGGACACATGCTGTAATGCTCACTGGCAGTCAAAAAAACAAAAAAAGTTTTTTACCAGAGATTTGAGGGAGTTAAATTTCTTCCTATTCTAAGGAAACAATCCGATAAAATTGAGAATTTATTCAAGTCAATGGAATTTTTAATATCCCAATATTTTTATAGACATTTTAAAATCATAATTGAATATATCCAGATTCAAATGATAACCAATGTTAGCTCCCTGTTTTATAGATATTTTAAAATCATAATTGAATACATCAAGACTTAAAATGATAACCAATGTTAGCTCCCTGTTTTATAGATATTTTAAAATCATAATTGAATACATCAAGACTCAAAATGATAACCAATGTTAGCTCCCTGTTTTCGACTTACCACAGATTTCTTTTTAGGAAACCTTTTGAACAAACTCTGCAAGTAGTTCTAGAGTTCCATTATTTCATTTAAAATTGTGATTTATGAGCAGGAAACACAACATTTGAACCTAGATGAATTTATTTTCAACTATTACGTAGGAAGATGAAGCATTGTTTCAAGCTTAGTAAGCATCTCAACAATCAAGCATTTCAGTTATGAGTCATGAATAGACTAATACACCCCCTAAGTATGCTTGCTTTGTTCATATCGAGTGTGGAAGGGAGAGCCATGAACTAAAAAAACAGACAGCTGGCATATGATCCAAAAAAGCCTAAATACCACAGGATTGTCACAAAAAACACCCATATAAATGTATTTAAAATCAAATTAGAAGTACTCATCATCATTTTTCATCTGAAAGCACACCGTATTATACCCAAGAGCTCACAGTGTAAATTTATTAAGATCAAGCATCATCAAATGCATAAAGAAAGAAATGAAAACTACCTAGAGCATGGCATCAATACAAAAATAATCCAAATTACTCTGAATAGAGTGTAAATAATTTTATGAAATTGAAAATAGACTCACTGCCCAAGCCGGAAGTAATGCCGCGAATGTTGGTGTCAGGCCACAGTAAAGTCCCTTCTAACCTTCATTCCGGACTATATGTTGTAGGCTCAGAAGAATAACACTGCATAGTTAGCTACAAAAAAAAAGTTAAATATAAGAAGTAATTCAATAATGCATTGGCAGGAAAATAACAGCAAATTCATTCAAGAATGTTTAAGCCAACTAAGACTGCACGTATCTATTAATGATCTGTAGATTTTCACGAATTTGAACTGTAGACTAATTTAACACAAAGTAACGCAAAAATCAGGAAATAGTGTAGAAACAATCAAACATCTGATCCTGTCTAGCTCGTCATACAAAATTTAGCTCGGATCCTTCCATGGATGGATTCCCATTCATCTCTTCAAACTTCTCAATTTGGCTGAAAAGGTGACAAAAAATTCCAAAATGAGAGAAATATCAGTCTCAAAGATGAAGCTGATAATCCACTCAAATTCGTAAGATTGTTGAACTGTCAAATTAATTGAGCTTAAAAACCGGGCTTACTTGTTATTTAAATGAGCTTAAGCCCGGAATCTAAGTAATTTGGTAACCAAACTAATCAAGCTTCACAAGTTCATTTTTTTTAATCAGGTCTTTTTGTTTCTTTCTCAGTTGGTGCTGAATTTATTGTTTTAGCAGAAGCCCAACCTAATTAGTGCACAAAAAAAGTAAATAGCTTGATTAAGTTCCCCTACACTCTCCCAATGTAAATGTAGGTTTTGGCACATCTGCACTCTCTCAGATTTCAAATAATAGCGCAGAAGAGACATGCTAAGAATGTGAAATTGCTTCTCTTAAATAGATCTCCTTTCAGGTAACAGTTAGCCTAGGTTAGTACACAAGAAAGCCTTTGACATAATAATAATAATAATAATAATAATAATAATAATAATAATAATAATAAAGAAACCTAGCTTTCCAGAGATCTAGCTTTCAATAAGCTTCATATCAGCACCTTCACCTCTTGTGGTGAATAGAAAATTGTGGTGGATTGCAAGCAGCGCCATGTGAGTACTTAGTACAAGAAAATGTCATATCATTCTAGAGATCTAGCAGGTTATTATCAAATTAAAAATCAACTACCACCGAAAATTCTAAAAATGATCATATCTGATTTCACCGGAACATAATGCATAGATCATATCAGACGAATCAACTGCAGGGAATTTGAGAAGGAGAGATGACGGCGATGAAAACAGCAAATATTGACAAATACAAGAAAGAAAAACCAAAATAATCGACCCAATTACGAGCAATAGCTAAAGAAATGTAGGATTCAGGTATTCAGTAGCGGACAATTAAAAGCACATCACTCCCAACCTAAAGAACCAAGAACCAATGAATCGTATAGATGTTTTGAATTCATAGTTTAGCAAATTCAAAACTGCGGCGCTGAGCCGTTAGATGTTTTGAATTCAGATATAGAATTAATTGGCAATTTTCCCAGGCAAAAACAAGCACAATCGTTTACTGTTTAAAGTCTCTGAGATTTTGATTATATCATGCTTGTAAATCTTGATGGGGTCGAAAAAGCTTATTTCCTTATGAAAACAACACCTTAGTTAATGCTTTCAGTCAACTCTTTCTTTGCCTTCTTCAAGCCAGCCCCGAGAAGCAGAAATATGAGCAAGAATTAGGGCAACACGATGGCGCTAGGGCAACACGGCGGCGACGGCAGCGAGTTGGCGGCAAACGGAAGCAGTGGAACGAAGGGCAGGCGATTTAGGGATTTTTAGGTACAGAACGATGGAAATGGAAGGAGTGCAGTATCAACAAAAATCAAAACAAAAGGAAAATCGAAAAAACATAAAACGACAAAATGTACTGTTCATTGAATAGTAATCCCGGAAGGTATTTATATATATTAGATTAGATTAGATATATATATTCATTTAATTTGAAGATAAAATTGAAATTTAGTATTTTATATTTTATCTTTTTTTGGATTTTATTATTTGTATTTTTTTATTTTATCCATTTTAGATTTTATTATTTTGCATTTTATTTTATTTATTTTAAATTTTATTGCTGCATTTAGTATTTATTTATAAATTTTTAGTTTTTACACTATAAGATTATTATGACGATGTTTTGCACTGACAACTAAGAACTATGTTGTGTTTATATTTTAATATGATGAACATATTGCAATGCCGGTAATTTTATGTAGGTTTGGTCTCAATTTTGATTATATATATTTTTTTTGGTGAACAGATTATATATATTTTTTTGTGATGAATGATGTAAGCAAAATGTACATTGCAAATCAGATTTATTTATCATATTAAAGAGATATTAATGTGTATATTAATATACCAATTTCTAGTTTTTAAAAAAATATTTAATTTTTAGTTTATATGAAGTTCTCATAATTTTCAGTTTTTTTTTAAATGGAGTCTCAAATTTAAATGGAATTTGCAGTGTATTATGGAATTTATATTTTTAAAAGATACATTAATGCATATATAAAATATTTGTATATGTTAATTAATGTATATATAGGTCATGTTTTCACAAAAATATCTTAAAAGTAATATACAATTATATAGTTGCGAATAGATCCATCAGTAAATAAAGAATGAAAATTTAATTTTTTTTAATCTACTCCCTCTATCCCATTATTTATGTCAAAAAATTTTGGACACGTCGTCCAATACATTCATTTAACATTTGATATTTTAAAACGTACATATGTAAAAATTATGTAAAATATATATTCTAAAACTACATGATTAGACAAATCTAACAAGACCGAATTTCACTATATTTTTTTCGTATCTATATATATATATATTATATATATATTAAACCATTAATGAACAAACTATCCTACAATTAATGTGGTGTCTCCATTTTAAATTTCTAATTTTTACAAATTTTTGTATTTTTTAAATTATTAATTTAGATTTTCGCATTTATTTATTTATTCTTTATAGATTTTTAGATTTTGAAATATATGAAATTTTCAATTTATATGAAATTTCACTTTTAAAAAGATTTGAAAGATTTTAAATTTGAAAATTTACATTTTTATGTTTACTTTTAAAAAGATTTGAAGGATTTGAAATTTGAAATTTTGCAAATTTTTATTTATCTTTATTATTTTGAATTTTTTATTTACTAATTTAAGATTTTTGTATTTATTTATTTATTATATATATTCAGTTTTTGGAATATATGAAATTTCCATTTTATATAGAATTCCTACAATGTTCACTTTTAAAAAGATTTGAAATTTGAAATTTTGCATTTTTTATTTTATCTACTTTAGATTTTGTTATTTTTAGATTTTATTATTTTGTATTTTATTCTTGCATTTATTATTTATTTATAGATTTTCAATTTTTAAACTACAGGATTATCATGACATAAATAGGCATTTTCAGTTTTTGCACCATAGGATTTTTATGACGAGTCTGCATTGGTAACTAAGAATTATGTTGCGTTATGTTTCAATATGGTGATCATATTATAATCCCGGTAATGTTTTGTAGGTTAGGTCTCAATTTTGGTTATATTTTTTTAAATCGAACCCTAAACCTTAGGCTGAGTGGTCTCTAATGGGAATATACACATTGGTGTAATGGAGCAGTACCAATGCACTGAGCAACCTCATTTCAGCAATTGGCATCGAGATATGGTTTGATACATTGTTATTAATTGGTTATTTTTTATTCGAAACGCCAAAAAAGAAAAGTGAGACATAAATAATGGGATGGTATGAATATCATTCATGTTATTTACATAAAAATAAAAAAATGAACAAAAAACAATTAAATAGTCCATGAGAAGGATGCGATTTCCATTTTGGACCATAATGAGGCGATTTGAACAAGATGCAGCCCAATTTGGCCCTTTTTCTGGATCCAACTGCCATGTAGTGGCCTAAAACTCAAAAAATAATGGCTAAAATTCGAAAATTGATCATTCTGATGGCCTAAAAAATTATTATCTCTAAAAATAATTCAAAACAATTATAATTATTATATTATTAAGGGAATTGTGAAAATTCGTATTCTATAGGCAATTGGTTTAAAGCAAATTAATTATTTTTGTAAAGCATATTATAAATAAAAGAATTTGGTGTATAAAGAGTTGTTGAAGGTGCGAATAGATCCATCGGTAAATAAAGAAGGAAATTTTAATTTTTTTAATCAATTTTTTAAGAAATAAATCATTAATCTATATTTTAACATATTTGTAATTGACGGAAGAACAAATATAAATATAGAGTTTATAGAAATTGAAAGGCTAATTGCTTCAACTTATATAAGTTTGAAAATTTTCTCTGGAATGACGATACTGAATGAAGTTTTAATGTCTTTAACGTATAATTTATTGATACTAGAACAGACATATTATGATAAGAAGAAATGAATGCGAATCATGCTAAGCTATTATCTTTCTTGATTGATATCATTATCATATATATAATAAAATAATGTATGTAGTTGATAGTGATGACGTTCGATTTTTTTTTCTTTACAAAGTGGAACTGATAAGACATTTATCAATTTTTATCTAAAAAACATTATGTATAGCCCTTCGTGGAAGAGGTGATATGGTGCTGCCTGTAGCATCCCGTGGAATAGTACCTCTACCCCTACTCTTTCCAAGAGGTAAGACTGCATATTCTAAATTTGGTATTGAACTAGATTGTGACGAGCATTCTACCTACACAAACTTACCCCAGAAAATTATTTAACATCTCTTCTCACTAAAAGAAAACTCATTATTTGGAATAAATTGATCGGTAGAATGATTATGAGCCTGCCTGAATTAACCAAATTGTCCATTTGATTTCAAATGAAATAATGTGCATCTCACGGTTTGTTTTACTATGACTATTAAAAAAAAAGTCAATGTCAATCTTTAAAGAAAGTTGGGCTCTATCTTCAAAACAAGTTTTTACCTGTGTCAGTGTTATGTTGCAATATCTCGTGTCACTGGAAAGAGGGGATTCGAAGTATTACACTTCCTATGTCTCATTGTTTTTGTTACAGAGGCCTCCGACATGCATGCCGAGAGATATTTTTAACGGTTAATAACTTAAATTGTGTACAAGGAAAAGTCATAAAAATTTGATTGTCTAAAACTACAAGATTAGACGAATCTAACAAGATCTCACTTGACTATATTTTTTCTTACATAGCTATGATAAAAATTCGAATCAAAGTTAAATAGTGAATTGTGCCAAAACTCATACGTAACAAAAACGGTGAGACGGAGTAATTAAGATGAATTAAATCAAGATATTACAAGAAATATGGTTTACAATGAAAATTATATGTGGTGGAAATTTGCACAATGAATACTTCATGTAGGTGATGGTAACTAGTAAAGCTGATGTCGATCTTTGAGATATACAATTAGATATAACATTTTCATTTGATAATTTTATAAAATCTACGGGCGATCATATATCGGCATTTGTTGAGAAAAATTAAACTACAACACTTCAAATCCAGATATTTTTTAAGATAGTGTTATACTAAACCCTACCAATGAGATTGTTGATACGATCAATGATTACTTTATGGAACGTATGTCTACATATGAAAATGTATATATATATATATCAGTTCGAACAATATTTATCAAGATGATGAAAGCATAAATAATGTCAATGAATTATTTTCACTGGAATATCTAAACACGATCAATTGTTATGGATTACCGAAAAATACAATTGAATGAGGGTTGCATAGTCATGCTTCTTAGGAATATAGATCCATCAAATAAATTATGCAATGGAAGTAGGTTGATCGTAACTAAGATGCAGAACCATATAATTGAGGTTAAATTAATTTTTGGGAAACCATGAAAGTAGAAAATTATTGATTGGTAGAATGATTATGAGCCTATCTGATTTAACCAAATTCCCCATTCGATTTCAGATGAGAAAATTCTCACTCGCAGTTTGTTTTGCTATGATTATAAACAAAAGTCAATGTCAATCTTTAATGAATGTTGAACTTTATCTTCCAAAACCAGTTTTTAGCCGTTAACAGTTATGTTGCAATATTTCGTGTCACTAGCAAGATGTGACTCAAAGTATTAATATATAATTAAAATTGATTAACTCAACATACCACAAGAAATGTTCACAACGAAATTTATATATGAAAAAAAATTGCAAAATTGGTACTTGATGTAGGTGATGGTAAAACTGTTATTGATTTTGGAGATGTACAATCTGATGTGATATTTTCGGATGATATTCTTATAAACTCTACGGGTGTTCCTATAGCGGCAATTTTTTAGAGTACATATACAAATATAAACTGCATCACTTCTAATTCAGATATTTTTAAAGATAGTGTTATACTAGTCCTTACGAATGAGACTTTCAACAATGGAATTTTCAGCAAATTGTGGGGGAAATTTTCATATTATGTTTAATACTTATATTTAAATTTTATTTTATTTTAATTTAAATTTCAAATTAAATAAAATATTATTTAATAATTATTTTTATTGATATGTTAGGTTTGTACGGACAAGCCACATAAGCTAAAGAAGATGATATAATATCATTTCTTTGTTAGTTTTAAAAATAATTAAATTATATTATCATATACATCCTCTTTCGAATCTATATAAAATCATACACATTTTTCATTAATCAAAATGCAATTTATTATTAATTTATATAATATAAATATAAATATTATATGAAATATATAATTATGTCCGTCGAGTCTCAACGGGTTACTTGCTAGTTATATAAATAATTCCAATCAAAATAATGAAGCTCAAAATGATTAATGAAGTTTGAAATCCCACCCAAGCCCAGTTTCCCATACCCATATATCTCATCCTTTTCGTCTCCCTCGCGTCAACACACAACCCTAATCCCCAATTCTCACCCGTTTCCGGCGATTTGAATTTTGAAGTCGACAACCATCGCTATCGTGGAGCCGCGGTCAAGAACACCAGAGCCACCACCTCGCCGCCGCTGCAACTCGCTTTCAGTTTTCTCCTCCTCTTTCTGCAACTTCATTGATGGAGCAGGGGCAGCTATTTCAAAAATTCTGGGCTCTTTACCTAGGTCCGCCGCTGGGCCTGGTGTATCGATATCCTCATTTGGAGAGAAGGGATACTCATACATGCTACACGGCTCACGTGTCTGATTAATCAAATTGGTCATTCCATCAATGGTTTTTATGTTTTGTGCTTATAAGTTGTAAGCAGGCATGGACTTCAAGTGCATTGTTCTCAAAATTAAAAAAAAACCATACTTTGTACCGGACCAGCTACTAGCATCTGAAAACATAAGCTTAACTAGGTTAGTGCTTTGTGATTTCATTTTCATAGTAGTTTTAATTCGTTCCAAACAGGTAGTAAGCACTAGGCAGTGTTTAATGCTCAAAGTTCTTGCAGGACCGCTGAGAAGTGAAACAGGTATCCTGGCATAAGCCAGGGGACTTAACGGTACAGTACAGGTAATGGCTTCACTGGTTTTTCTACCCCATGGGCTATGATGCTTTGTGTCATTCACTGGTTTCTGTGCTCTCATTTTTGTTTGGCGGGCGTTTGAATTTGTGCAGTATTGTTGTTTCTGCTTTACAGGATTGCAACTGTATTGACTAGTAGTTTTAATTAGAAAACATTTTGACACACTTAAGATTCACACAAGAATAACATCATTTTTCTTTTCCAGAGTTGAAATTCGCTTTACATCATCAAGAGGCACATTTGAAATTAATTTACTTTCCGGGGGTGAAGTTGGTGGCGTAGGCCCAGGCGTTGTTGTTGACTGGGTCTGCGAGGTGGTCGGCGAGGTTCTCCAATGGACCCTTTCCGGTGACGATGGCCTGGACGAAGAAGCCGAACATGGAGAACATGGCAAGCCTGCCATTCTTGAGCTCCTTAACCTTGAGCTCTGCGAAGGCCTCTGGGTCATCAGCCAACCCCAATGGGTCGAAGCTGCCCCCTGGGTAGAGTGGGTCGACCACCTCACCCAGTGGCCCACCGGCAATACGGTAACCCTCAACGGCTCCCATCAAGATCACCTGGCTGGCCCAGATGGCCAATATGCTCTGCGCATGGATCAAGCTTGGGTTCCCCAAGTAGTCCAGTCCCCCCTCGCTGAAGATCTGTGATCCTGCCTTGAACCACACTGCTTCCCCGAATTTGACACCGTTGCGGGACAAGAGCTCCGGGAACACGCATCCAAGAGCTCCGAGCATCGCCCATCTGCTGTGGATCACCTCAAGTTCACGGTTCTTGGCAAAGGTCTCAGGGTCGGCCGAAAGTCCGGCGGTGTCCCACCCGTAGTCACCGGGGTACTCGCCCTTGAGGTAGCTCGGGGGGTCGCCGGAGAGTGGGCCCAAGTAGAGGACACGGTCGGGGCCGTACCAGGGGCTGCCGGATGAGACGGAAGGCTTGGTGGCGCCCTTCCTCATTGAGATCCTGCCGCCACTGGAGGAAACCTCCGGGGAGAGCTTGATGGCCTGACCGGCGAAGGACGGGGAGGAGAGGGCCATTGTTGAGGCAGCCATTGGTTGTTACTGGTGCTTCTAGAAGATTGAAGAAGAAGATGAAACTTGTGGTGATGAGGAAGGAAGAGGGCGTTTGGGCAGTCATTTATAGGGCTGTCACTTGTTGCTCTTCCTTATCTTTGGGACATCTTTATCTCAATTTTCATTGGTTTGTAGGAGATTCCATTGTTGCTGCCCTCTGCCTACCTGGCAATCCAATGTCCATGAGTTTTCAGATTTCACTTTCTATGTGAGGTGAGGATTGCTGTTGATCCAAGAATATCTATTCCTTCAATTTTCCGCCTTATGTTTATGTTACAAAATATCTTGATGGATATACTTGGCTGAGTTTGCCTTAATTCTTGCAACTCTACTGTTTCTCTGTTTGTTTCTTTCTTTGATTGGACAAAGTTTTTATGGGAATTGTCAAATAGTGATTATGCATTTGTTGTTAAGTAGCTAAGTGAAAATGTCATTAACCTGCAGATAAAGATAAGTACTTACCTGACCTTCAACATGGTAAGTCCATAGCCAAACAGCTTTACAAATCCAACACAGACTTGTATTACAGAACAAATTAGTAGTGTCAATTTTGTCAAAATGCTTTGCACGTTCCATCAACGATTACAATGAGATTTCTTTAGGTTGCTATTAAATAGTAGTAATATGTTTAGGCATATCATTTTACAGTCATCTTCGACTGTTTTTTTACCATCTATGTAAATTTATCCGTCGGTTCATTTTCAATGTATTTTTGACCAAATTTCAGTGTTAGGCTCAGTGTTAATTTTCATTTGTTTTATTGTTTTTTAGTGTCCAAACACCACTAGAACTATTCCAGATTGCATCAAGAATTATGTCGGTATAAAGTAACCCATTTCCTGGGGTCAAGGGTGCAATTTACGGGGCGTTTGGTTCGGGTATCTTGGATGTCCCCTGGGAATCTTGTGCAGGGAATGATACATTCCCACGTTTGGTTGGGGTAATCTTTGAGGAAGAAATCTTAGATTCCCAACCAAGTGGGAATATTGACTAAGATGGATGGGAATGTGATTCCCTTCTGTAAGCCAGGTAATCTTAGATTACCAGGCATCTTCCATTTCATTTTATATTAAATTGTCTGTTATACCCTTTTAAATTTTAAAACCATACATCAACCCATTTTAAAACTTTACCAATTTATTATTTTTTTAAACCTAGAAAACATGTCCAGCCTCCAAATTCATTGAACACTTTCGAAATTGTCTTCTATGAAAGTATCTGCTCGGAATTCGTTTGGCATGGGCTTTTTTGTTTGAATTTTAATTTGATATAATAAAAATTCAGTGATTGTTTAATTTATTTTTATTCTTTTTGTGGTCAGAGTTTTTGAACACTTTCGATGCATTTCACTTTATGCAGTTTGCACATTCTATAAAATTGCAACAAACAAGTAGATTTAACTCATTCCAAGGTATAATTACCTTTCAAACGTAATGCAATATATGATAATTTACGAAATGAGAATTTACAGAGAATGTAGAGGGATTTTATTATAAATGACTAAATATCGAATTAATGAGAAATAAGCTTCATAAGAACTATTAAATTAATAATTTTGAATCAAGGGCATTATAGTCTATTCATGTGATGTAGACATCTAAGATTCCCAATCCAACCAAACGCAATAATCTTAAAATACCAAAAAATAAGATTCCCAGCAATCTGACATTCCCAGCAATCTCACATTCCCAGCAATCACTTTCCCACTGGCAATCCAAGATCCCTCCAACCAAACGGACCGTTAGAGTTCAAGATCACACTAATTTCATTTTGTAGTTTGTAGCATATTTAAATACATTCAAACAATGGATGTTGTTTGGAATCCCTTATTTTTGCAATGAAAATTCATTTGGTTCAATAGATGGATATCATTTAAATGGTTTCTCTTTACTGCTTTGTTTATTGGCTATGTTACATGCTTTCATTTAGCATATTTCTCCTTAGATATATAGGATAAGATAATCTTTAGTACATAGTGCATGTGCTTTTGTAGCTAATCATTTATTTGCTTTTTAGGTTAGATTTTAATTTGGGGTAATTTTTTAGGGAAAAAAACCTAGATAATCCTACAACTTTGCCAAATTTCTCAAACAATTCAATAATGATTGAATTAACTAAATTAATCCCCTAAATTGCTTAATCTTCGCCCAAACAATCTCAAACCCCCTTAATTACGTTTCAATCTGACCGTCGTAAGGATTAGTGTGGTCAATTATGGGTTTGACCTGACTCGATGCTTACATGGCGGTTGAGTGGAGTCCAGATGACCTAATTTCACCCTCCCGGCTCCATTTTCATCATCCTGTAGATCGGTTGACCCCCTTTTTCCCACAATTTCACCCATCCCTCAGCTCCCCCGGCTCATCCTTCTCCGTTTCAGACAAAACGCATTAGTTTTCAACTTTATTTTTCATCTCTTCAGTTTGCAGATTGGAGGCCAATTGGCTTCAGGGTTTGCGGATTCGAGGCCGACGAAGATCAAACCGTGTTGGGATCGTCTTCAAGTCAGGGTTGGTTTGATTGGAATATGTAACATGTAGGTGAGATTCAAATGTAATTTTGATTTTCATTTTTGAAATTTTCATCGCTTTTGTTCTATGTTGATCAAAACTATAATTTGAGTTTACGGTTGTAATCGTTGGATGTTGCAATTGAAATAGACATAAGGTTCGTCAAAATCTCCGATGAAACGACATTCGGCCAAAATTCCGGTCAAGAAGTGAAATTCCGGCCAAGTTTGTACAACAGTGAGTTGCGGTACCATTTTTTGAATTTCGATCATAGATATGAGATCCTTATGGTAAGGATTCGAATGCACATCTGATATGTCAATTTATAAAGAGTTTAGGTCCTCACCAGAATTACTATTCATTGTCTTATCCAGCGAACCAATTTCGGTCCGACGGTGATTTGGTGATCAGAAAGCGGCAACGAAATCCTTTTGGGCCGGTGATTCATCCTCTGTCTCGTTTTAGTTGTCTGGATCGTGTTTCTCTCAAATTTCAAATGCCAAAGATTTGAGAACAAAACAAGATGTTAATCGTGTTTCTTCATTTTGCTTTGCCCTTCCATTTATTTCATAAAATTCCCATGGTTTAATAATGGGTGTCTTCGGTTGGAAAGAATGAAATTATAACAAGGAACAAAAGGGGAGTGAGACGAGTCGATTCGATGCCGCCGATGACTAGGAGATGATGTGATAGAGGAAGCTTAATTAGGCTAATGAGATGCAGACAAGAGTTTTGTCCTGCTATTTAAGTTTACAACTTTTATTGGGAAGTACGTATTGTTTTGCAGCTCCACTACAAACGTCACATTCGTTATGTTAATCCAATTGCCGCGTCACACTCCAAAGTAATTAAGGAAATTTGGGATCGTTTGGGTGAAGATTAAGCAACTTAATTAGAGGATTAATTTAATTAATTCAATAATTATTGAATTGTTTGAGAAATTTGATAAAATAATGGGATTATTTGGTTTTTTTTTTTTTTCAATTTTTTAGGTTTAGTGCTCTATTAATTTAGGAGGCCAGGTTGTTGTTCATCCATATTTATCTAGCTAGGTTTGCATTTTAGGGTTTATTTTGGTTTTACATACATTTAATGATCTATTAGAATTTGAAGGTTTTCGTCCTTTAAACACGACCAAAGGGCAGTGAACTCCCCGCAATTCTAACTTGGGACACAAATAGGCATGCAAGAAGAGTAATAACAAGACCAAAAGCATCAAATCAGAGTGAAAATAAAATGCAGGGAATTGAAGGCAACGATTGGGCCTCAGATTTGGCACAAGAAATACCTAACCTCAGTGCAAGTTTTGTCTGAGTGCAGCCAGAATGAGCATAGGATTAATGCCTATTTCGTCCGCTACTGGTGACACACACATGATGTGGCAGGTCTCCAGGTGGGTGTCGGTCACATGCACTCTTTGGCTTGCATCAAAGTTCGGAGAGCCCTGAGCAACGTAGAATGGAGTCACCTAACATGTAGTGGTACCGGTATTTGGACATGGATAAGTCCGGCATTTGGTGACCTAGCAAACACTAGTGTTGCGACTCCTGAAGTGGGTGCCGGTCGCGGCAGCTGTGAAGAGCTTGGCAACTCCGAAAGCCGGTCCGCGGATAACAGCCTGCAAGGCAAGGAAGCTGGGGCAGGGTGGATGGACTGGCACTAAGTAAGGCTGCAATGCTTGCTCGGATGGGAGGGAGATCTGATAGATGATGATGCATCGGCAGGAGTCGGTAGGCCAGCTTCCTATTCAACAGGCTAGAGCATGCACCGTGTTTGCTGAGATAACCTTGCACGTTGACAAACGATGATATGAAATGAGATATGAAGCGCATGGGTGCAGTCGATGCACGAATTGCCCGACGCCCCCAGGCCGGGCGGGAGGCCTCCGGGGTGCATAGGGGGCCAACACCCTATCTACCTAAACCTATCACGTTATAGACAAAGGACCCCGTGACACATGTACACAACCACTGGAAATTGACCTGAACCTATCCCTAATCACCAACACTCTCGTCGTTCACACCTTCTCAAAGAAGCCCAAACACCCAGCTCAAAGTATGTCCTGACGACACCCAAATCGCGCAGAATTACATGGATGTGATGCAGGGACTACTAGCCGGAACCCTAATAGCCAATATGCCACTCACTGGGCAATGAAGCAAACAATCGGATTTCTTCGTCCCCACACACATGAAAACTTACCATGAAGTGATGAAGACACACAGCCCCACACAACACAAACAAATATTGATATACTAGTATTTTTCATTTGAAAAAAATGCCAATATAGTCCTTTATTTTTACAAAAAAGCCAAATCAGTCATTTTTTTTTAATTTTTTGGCCCAATTGGTCCGCTACATATACTAATTACGTCCCAATCGGTCCTCCATCCACTAATTATGCCATAATTACATATTTTTGGTCAAATCAGTCCTTTTTTATCATTTCAAAATCTAAATTGGTCTGTTATTAAAAAAATGTAGTTATTAAAATGTAGTTATACTCCCTCCATTTTTTTAATAACTCATTGTCTAATTTGCTACTATTCACAGACTTGTTTTAACTTCAATTTTAAACATAGATATAAAAATTAAAATGAGCTAAGTAGGATCTTATAGATTCTTCTCGTCGTGTAGTTTATAAATATCGAAATTTTAGAATTTTTACTTATACCGAATTTGAGTTGGTTTTGAAATGTGCATTGGACTGCATGAAATGGGGCAAAAATTAATAACGGACCAATTTAGATTTTTAAAGAAAAAAAGGGACTGAATTGACCAAAAATGTAATTAGGGCATAATTAGTGGATGAAGGATCGATTGAGACGTAATTAGTATATGTAGCGGACCAATTGGGCCAAAAAATAAAAAAATGACTGATTTGACTTTTTTGTAAAAATAAAGGACTATATTGGCATTTTTTCCATTTTTCATTTTTGCAATTTCAGATTCGATTTTAAGGATGGTGCTAATCATTACGTCTGGTGCTGGTCCTCCCTCGATGCAAAAATATATACTACTCCCTCCGTCCCGCGAAAGTTGACGCGTATTCCTTTTTGAGCTGTCCCACGAAATTTGACACGTTTCATTTTTTAGATAAATTAAATTAATATAAATATAATTAGAATCTTAATGGTTTCTAAAAACCCATTAAAAGTAATTACTTTAACTATTCTGCACAACTCCCAATACACTTTTATTTTTCTATACAAATCTCTTACATTTCTTTAATTCTCCATATCTCAAAATAGGTACAAATAAAAATTATATAAAATATATATTATAAAATTAAACACCTAGACGATTCTAACAAGACCACACTTGAATATTTTTTTCTAATTAAATCATTACCATAATATTAAGTCAAAGTTAAACAATAAGAAAAGTGAAAATTCATTAAAATTTTAAACACAAATACCCACAACACTTTAACCAATAAACCCCACTACATAAATTACCGTGCCCAAAAGAAACGCGTCAACTTTCGCGGGACGGAGGGAGTACGAGAGAACCATAGGGCACTTCCTCCGATCCGGCGACGCGACGTCCTGACGCCTCTGACAGTGGGGAAGACAACCTCCCCCATATCTACTTTTTTTCTTTATTAGTGCTTACACCACAAGACAACATGTTTTTCATTAACTGGGAGAGCAGGGGATAAAATCATGGACTCAAACATTGATAATGGAAACAGATTTAGGACTGACGCACCGCTAATAGAGTCCACATGAGTTGCTCAAATGCGAGTAGCTACGACGGCGACAACGCAAATAAGTAATGGCATCGATCGGGGGTGGACAATGTAATGCTTCATTGATTTTTCTACCCAATGGGAAATGGTGCTTTGTCTTATTAACCAATGTGTATGTGTTTCTGTGCTCTCATTTGTGTTTGGCGGAAGTTTCCATTTGTGCAGTTTTCTTGTTTCTGGTTTAACTGTATTGGCTAGTAGTTTTAAGAAGAAAATACTTTGACACTCTTAAGATTCATACAAAAATAACATCATTTTTTTTTTCCAAAGTTGAAATTCAATTTACATCATGAGGAGGCGCATTCCAAATTAATTTACTTTCCGGGGGTGAAGTTGGTGGCGTAGGCCCAGGCGTTGTTGTTGACTGGGTCTGCGAGATGGTCGGCGAGGTTCTCCAATGGACCCTTTCCGGTGACGATGGCCTGGACGAAGAAGCCGAACATGGAGAACATGGCAAGCCTACCATTCTTGAGCTCCTTAACCTTGAGCTCGGCGAAGGCCTCTGGGTCATCAGCCAAACCCAACGGGTCGAAGCTGCCCCCTGGGTAGAGTGGGTCGACCACCTCACCCAGTGGCCCACCGGCAATACGGTAGCCCTCAACGGCTCCCATCAAGATCACCTGGCTGGCCCAGATGGCCAATATGCTCTGCGCATGGATCAAGCTTGGGTTCCCCAAGTAGTCCAGTCCCCCCTCGCTGAATATCTGTGATCCTGCCTTGAACCACACCGCCTCGCCGAATTTCACACCGTTGCGGGACAAGAGCTCCGGGAACACGCATCCAAGAGCTCCGAGCATAGCCCATCTGCTGTGGATCACCTCAAGTTCACGGTTCTTGGCAAAGGTCTCGGGGTCGGCCGAAAGTCCGGCGGTGTCCCACCCGTAGTCACCGGGGTACTCGCCCTTGAGGTAGCTCGGGGGGTCGCCGGAGAGTGGGCCCAAGTACAGGACACGGTCGGGGCCGTACCAGGGGCTGCCGGATGAGACGGAGGGCTTGGTGGCGCCCTTCCTCATTGAGATCCTGCCGCCACTGGATGATGAAACCTCCGGGGAGAGCTTGATGGCCTGACCGGCGAAGGACGGGGAGGAGAGGGCCATTGTGGAGGCAGCCATTGGTTATTACCGGTGCTTCTAGAAGATTGAAGAAGAAGATGAAACTTGTGGTGATGAAGAAGGAAGAGGGCGTTTGGGCAGTCATTTATAGGGCTGTCACTTGTTGGTCTTCCTTATCTTTGGGATATCTTTATCTCAATTTTCATTGGTTTGTAGGAGATTCCATTGTGGCTGCCCTCTGTCTACCTGGCAATCCAACGTCCATGAGTTTTCAGATTTCACTTTCATGTGGGCTTCACATTTCAGAATGGAGAGAGAACCTTGGTGAGGATTGCTGTTGATCCAAGAATATCTATCCCTTCAATTTTCCACCTCATGTTTATGCATAAAATATCTTGATTGATATATTTGGCAGAGTTTGTCAATTCTTGAACGAGTGGCATTAATTCTTGCAACTCTAATACTTCTCTCTTTTGTTTCTTTCTTGTATTCGACAAAGTTTTCATGGCAATTGGCAAATGGTGATGTATTTGGAAAAACAAAATGAATCTGTCTACTCAGTTAACGCTTGTATTAGGGGTTCTGAGTTTTCTGGCCGGAAGGAGATAGGGTGCAAGTGTCTATATCCTAAACCCTAAACCACATGAATGCACGCGATTATGATTTGTGATTTATGAAATTGTGTATTTTGTATGATGGAAGAAATGTTTTGTACGATGGCAAAAGTATATGATGGGAGAAGTGTTTTATGTAATGTGAGATATGCTTTTTATGATGTCTGCATATGCATACTCATAAAAGAGATGTATTCTAACCAGATTGTTTTCTGGCCAATGAGTCGTATTAAATCATCAAATCATTAGTTCCAGTCGATGAGTCGAATATTATTACAAAAATTGTCATCAGTTGGAAACTGCTACAAACTTGATGATAATCAAATAAGTTTAACTAATAGTTTTGAACTAAATTGTTCTGAAATAAGAATACCCAAAATCATAATAATCAATGAACTAATTTTTATTTTTTTCAATCAATGAACTAAATTGACAAAAACACCATAAAAATAAGAAAATCATAACTAAATATCCCAGCATTTAGAAAAATTGCAATAAAACTTATTACTGTTTTTCGTAGTGTCTCTGGTAATCCCGGCCCAACATTTTTCCTAGGTTTTCGTGGTGTTGAATAGGGGGTGATATAGAGTTACTATAACTCGACTCAGGATTCGGCTCGAAAAGAACTCGACTCGTACTCGAAAAATTCGAGTCGAGTCGAGTAGTCGAGTATTTAATCAAGTATTCGAACTCGAGCTCGAGTACAAGGACACGATACTCGTCGAGTATCGAGTGGAGTACCAAGGAGTACTGGACTTGTTTTTTTTTTAAAAAAAAATTAATATATGTTATATTTTTTATACTCCTTTTATTTTTTTATTTATTGTCCACTTTCATTTTGCTCCATTTATTAAAAATAATTTATTTTCTCTCACTTTTCCTAATACTTACTCACCCATTTTATTTTTACCAAAAAAAAAAATATGTCACTTATTTTAAAACATCTAAAAAATGAAAAATTATCGCTCTTTAAAAAACAGTAGAGTATAGCTTTTAAAAAAGTTTGTTTCTACCTTAATTTTACAATAACTAATCAAATATTTATATCAAATTGAATCGGGATTTAAAATCATAGTTCCAAAATTTAAAACCAACACGAAAATATGTAAAAACAAAATTACTCAACCTCGAGCTCGAACTCAGGCTCGAAATCGATGATACTCGAGCTCGAGAAAGGTAAAAAAAAAAAAGTTCGAGCTACTTGTGCTAGAACTCGAACTCGATGATACTTAAGTTGAGCTCGAGCTCGAGTGGCTCAAAAATATTGTCAAGTTAAGTCAAGCTCGAGTACCTTACTACTGGAGCTTGACTGATCAACTCGATATCGCCTCTAGTGCTGAATGGTTCTCGCGTGGATCAGTGTCTGTTTCATTTCCATTGTATTTTTGATCAATTTCGGGAATGATTAATATTTAAATCCAGTATTCTTGAATTATGCAACTCATCTTCTAGGATTTAATATTGACTAGAAATTTGATTTCTAAAATGTGTTGTGTAATTGCTGAACGTGACTTTTTTTGTGGAGGAGCCGAAGCCAGAAAAAAGGTGGTGGAAGCTCATGGCACACAAATTACAACGGGATAAAGGGGACGAATAGACACACTTCTATCCCGGCTCGTGCGGTGGTGGCAGCTTCCCTAGGCACACTTCTATCTCGGCGGCTGATAATTCTGGGGTTGTCCAGCGAGTATGTTCGGCGGCTATAACTGGGGTCGTGAGAGGCAGTACCGGAAGAGAAGAGTGGATAATTTGGTGATCGAAGGCATCGAAGCTTCATCCTACAACAAGCTTTCCTGAAACTAGTCAGGTTTGTGAAATCTTCTTTATTAGCTGAGTCTTATGTATCTATCTATTATAATAAAAAAGTTGTTGCCCTTATGAACAGTGATATGTGAGACAAATCACTCCTTATGAACAGTAAATTGCTTAGGAACAGTATCAGGCCCTTATAAACAGTAATCTGAAACAAGCCCAATAAGAGAAATATTTGAATTACTACATTTTTGCCTAAATTTGTATTTCCCGCCCAAGAAAATTTTGAAATTTGAAATTGTGATAGTATACAACTTTTAGTCTATAAATACATTCATCTAAATTTTGATAGCATACAATTCATTTCTCTCCTTTCATCATAATATTATGCTGCTATGAACAACCGGCTTCAAAATTCCTGAAGCAAAATTTCAAGCCAAGTTTGTTTTTTTTAGCTCTAAATCATTTGTTAAAATGCTCTATCAGTACCTTTCAGGAGCATTTATTTAGAAAAAATCTCTCCAAATAGAACCCTTCATCTTCCACCATTGATCATAAACAATGGAGAAGAAATTATGATCAATTCCTACGATTGGAGGTGAGTGCCAATGATTTTTGTTGTGTGTTTTTGTATCAAGAATTCCATTAAAGACTTACCATTTGAAATTAATGCAGATATTTCTCATGAAACAGTCCCATATTTCTCATGCAACAATCCCATGGACAAACTTCATGGATCTGCAGCAGATTGGCAACATGCTTGTGTGAAAGGGTGGATGGTGCATTCGCAAGTGCAATATACCTTCACTTTACAATCCATGAGATGAAGTTAGCTTCAACATAATTTGAGAAGTGTGATGACTGAACACATAGCGGAGTGAAAAAAAATGTAATTATTTTAATGTTTGCAATATTGTAAAAGTTTGATTGAAGTATTTCATATTGTGTCATATTTACATGGACCATATTGCACTTCCTTCTAGACTTGACTAATAATAGTGTAGGAGTCAGCTACAAAAACAGATTATGTGTTAAAGCAATAAATTGGATTATGTGCACTCATGGAAGAGTAGTGAGATAAAAAAAGTTAAGGTGGGTAGAAAAGGTGATATTGAAGAATAGAGGTTTAAGGAAAATTGAGAATAGAAACCTTAAACATTACTGTAGTGAAGCATATTTACACTTACATTGATTATTGGGCCACAGCCACAGGAATGACTCTACACGCATTGATGAGACATGTAAAATCAAGTAACCGATAGATAGAGTGTTGGACTTGGAAAAAGAGAGATAGAAAACATAGTGTAGTTTACTTGCAAAGGAAAGAGAATTAACATGCAAATAAAATAAGCCAGATCTGTATCTTGACCAATCAATTACCTGGAGGATTTTAGAATCCCACAAAAAAAATATATATAAAAATTATCACATTTACATGGTTTGTACTAATTTTTTCAGGTGAAGAAGCTAGCAGAATTGTCACCAGTAAAGTAAAGAAACCAAACAAAATTACAGTTCACTTACATTGATTGTTGTGCCACAGGACTGACTCTAAAGACAGTGATGAGACATGTAAAATGGAGTACCTGCAATTAATAGATAGAGTGTTGGACTTGGAAAAAAGAGCTAGAAGACATAGTGTAGTTTATTTGCAAAGGAAAGAGAATTAACATGCAAATACAAATAAAAGCTGTATCTTGACCATCAATTGCTTGGAGGATTTTAAAATCCCAGGGTAAAAAACAAAACAAATTATTCAGATTGACATGGACTGTAGTAAATTCCATAAAAGGAAACAAAAGTGAGAAATAATGAGAGTTCATTTCATAGATATGGTTATTTGTGTTATGCTTATATCCTTCCATATTTCTATTGAAAAGTTCAAATTCATGACACGGCATCAAATAAAGAAGTTCCCATTGTTTTGAAGATAATTAAATAATGGTGATTGTATATAGAGATTTCTTAAAGAAATTTATGGTTCATAAAGTTATGCAATTTCCATTTTCAATTCATCTTGGAAACAACTATACATGTTTAAGTTAATGTTTAGAAAATGACTCCCTGTTCAATCTTTTAATGCATAAATTAGATTTAGATTTAGTTCTCCCACCACCCGAAAAAATAAAAAACCCACATAAAGAACAGTTTAAAGAAATAGTGCTACACAGATACCTTCTTTCGTTGCAATGACTTTTATATCATGAAGTTGTGCATGTGTTGTTGTGTGCATCCTCCATATTTCTCCTTGCAATGAGAGGCTATATTAGTAATCACAGAAATAAGTTTTCAATTGTACTATGTATATACTTTATAAAACATATTTGTTGTCCATAAGTTTGCATGATGAAGAACCAATAGTAGAATGTTTAAGTAGAATAGCCACAGGGATAATTCAGTCATTGTTAGAAGGCCACACGACCACAGAGCTAGAAAATCCATATAAATATTTGTTCAATTTCGACAGGAGTAGAAAGTGAAAGTTGCAATATAATTTCTTATTGGTTTAGAAAGTAAAATTATGTGGGCAGATCCAAAATAAATAACGAAAAAATATAGAGGTAATTATTTGTCTTACAATCCATTTCAGAGATCATGGTGGAATTGTTTAACACCATATGCAGATTTTGCTTCCATCGGCAACCGAAATCTGGGAAATGGGGAAAACAAAGCACCATCAGACAGCAAAAAGTGGAAGGGAAATAACGAAGAACTTTTAAAAACGCACCATTGAACTTGGTCCGATTCAGAACTCAAAGTTCTAAATGTAAGATGGTCCGAGGAGCACCATGTAACCGTGTTCTCGGCCAATGACTGAATCGTAAGGTAAAAAATAAAAACAAGAGATCTAGTTTTCAAGATCCATTTCACTGAAGTAAACAGAGAATAGGATATCGCTATATCCGAAGTGAGGACCAAGATCCAGTTTTAAAAACTACAGATCCTTGGGGTGTTTCATTTTAACAGCTCATAATCAACGTTCACCACTGGACTCCGGCAAAAAAATGTAGAAACAAGTTGAAAATGTCAGAAAGATGAAATGCTCCTTGGGGTATTTCATTTTAACAGCTCATAATCAACGTTCACCACTGGACTCCGGCAAAAAAATGTAGAAATAAGTTGAAAATGTCAGAAAGATGAAATGCTTAAAAAAACCAAATAACTGTATCTTTAATTCTCGAACAAGAGGTTGTTTTTTACTGCGTGTAATGGGAAAAATCTGAGGAGGAAAATCCTTTATCACCTCCAATTCACACCACTGTTTTGCTGATATTAGTAGAAGGACAAATGCCCATTCGTTGTTACATGGCAAAAATCAAACATCTCATAAACATGTGAACGAAACCCATCACTAATAATAGAACTCGACTGAGTTTATAAGTTGGATGTAACTAACTCTCAACAAGAAACACATCATAATCTAACAAATCTATGCTTTAAGACTCGGATGAAGATGGAAGTGTTTAGTGAGAAAATAGGGTTTGCGAGAAGATTTTTTATTGGAATGGGAGCTCTGAAAAGGGCGTGGAGTTCGAGTGTTTTGGAATGGGTACACTGCAGTAGTAGCCGTTTGAATGGAGTCATCTGGAACATATGCTAGCCGTTTGTGCCTCGGGGAATGAGAGAAATGAGGTTGCCTCTACTCTCTACTAAATCACAGCTCACGCCAATGTGTGTTATCCGATGACTGAAAATTATGATAGGAAAATTTCGGGTTCAAATGTATGTGGGCTGAGTCATTGGGCTTCAGAAAAAATTGGGTTGGACACAATAAAACTGGAAAATTTGGGCTTAAGGCACAAGTGGGCTCGATGAATGAGGTTATTAACGGTGCTCGAAAAAAAAAATTGAGTTGGGGCCTTATAAGAGTGAATTATTGGATTAAATTCTCCGTTTAACTTGGGAACACTAATTGCACATCTTATTAATAATTCCAGAGTAAGTGAACTTACTCTATCGTTACCTAAATATATGTGTCTTCTGCCAATTTCTTAATCAGATTTAAATTACATTATTCTTCTGGCTATGTTGATTTGGTTATTAATGTACTAGCATGCTTTGGGCTTTGATTGTGAACATGATGTTCTATTTATTTTAAAAATTATGCATGCTATACGAAAGGTTTTCATGTTTTCATCCCCGATTGGGTTAAAACAGGGAAAGTTACACATAATTATGGAAGTCTGTCGAATGTTCTATGGAATATGCAAGTAGCATCTTGATGGAGTGTATGAATCTATGGTTTCCCCCTCCTTACTCTGTACACACTGTAATTTCTAAATGTTCAATGTATTTTCCGTCCATCTTATTTGTTCACTTACATCCGAATGGGCGTTATTTCATAGTTTTCAAGGGAGCATGGTTTTGTTTCAATTTCATTCTCAATTTTTACTGCATTTGGTTATTTTTTTACTCTTTCAAGATAGTGAGATTATATGGAAATATTTTGACTATCATTCATACACTCCCGCCCAATGGGCGGGGTAATACTAGTTATAATAAAAAAGTTGTTGCCCTTATGAACAGTGATATGTGAGACAAATCACTCCTTATGAACAGTATCAGGCCCTTATAAACAGTAATCTGAAACAAGCCCAATAAGAGAAATATTTGAATTACTACATTTTTGCCTAAATTTGTATTTGCCGCCCAAGAAAATTTTGAAATTTGAAATTGTGATAGTATACAACTTTTAGTCTATAAATACATTCATCTAAATTTTGATAGCATACAATTCATTTCTCTCCTTTCATCATAATATTATGCTGCTATGAACAACCAGCTTCAAAATTCCTGAAGCAAAATTTCAAGCCAAGTTTGTTTTTTTTAGCTCTATATCATTTGTTAAAATGCTCTATCAGTACCTTTCAGGAGCATTTATTTAGAAAAAATCTCTCCAAATAGAACCCTTCATCTTCCACCATTGATCATAAACAACGGAGAAGAAATTATGATAAATTCCTATGATTGGAGGTGAGTGCCAATGATTTTTGTTGTGTGTCTTTGTATCAAGAATTCCATTAAAGACTTACCATTTGAAATTAATGCAGATATTTCTCATGAAACAGTCCCATATTTCTCATGCAACAATCCCATGGACAAACTTCATGGATCTGTAGCAGATTGGCAACATGCTTGTGTGAAAGGGTGGATGGTGCATTCGCAAGTGCAATATACCTTCACTTTACAATCCATGAGATGAAGTTAGCTTCAACATAATTTGAGAAGTGTGATGACTGAACACATAGCGGAGTGAAAAAAATGTAATTATTTTAATGTTTGCAATATTGTAAAAGTTTGATTGAAGTATTTCATATTGTGTCATACTTACATGGACCATATTGCACTTCCTTCTAGACTTGACTAATAATAGTGTAGGAGTCAGCTACAAAAACAGATTATGTGTTAAAGCAATAAATTGGATTATGTGCACTCATGGAAGAGTAGTGAGATAAAAAAAGTTAAGGTGGGTAGAAAAGGTGATATTGAAGAATAGAGGTTTAAGGAAAATTGAGAATAGAAACTTTAAACATTACTGTAGTGAAGCATATTTACACTTACATTGATTATTGGGCCACAGCCACAGGAATGACTCTACACGCATTGATGAGACATGTAAAATCAAGTACCCGATAGATAGAGTGTTGGACTTGGAAAAAGAGAGATAGAAAACATAGTGTAGTTTACTCGCAAAGGAAAGAGAATTAACATGCAAATAAAATAAGCCAGATCTGTATCTTGACCAATCAATTACCTGGAGGATTTTTGAATCCCAAAAAAAAAAAAAAAAAAAAATTATCACATTTACATGGTTTGTACTAATTTTTTCAGGTGAAGAAGCTAGCAGAATGGTCACCAGTAAAGTAAAGAAACCAAACAAAATTACAGTTCACTTACATTGATTGTTGTGCCACAGGACTGACTCTAAAGTCAGTGATGAGACATGTAAAATGGAGTACCTGCAATTAATAGATAGAGTGTTGGACTTGGAAAAAAGAGCTAGAAGACATAGTGTAGTTTATTTGCAAAGGAAAGAGAATTAACATGCAAATACAAATAAAAGCTGTATCTTGACCATCAATTGCTTGGAGGATTTTAAAATCCCAGGGTAAAAAACAAAACAAATTATTCAGATTGACATGGACTGTAGTAAATTCCATAAAAGGAAACAAAAGTGAGAAAGAATGAGAGTTCATTTCATAGATATGGTTATTTGTGTTATGCTTATATCCTTCCATATTTCTATTGAAAAGTTCAAATTCATGACACGGTATCAAATAAAGAAGTTCCCATTGTTTTGAAGATAATTAAATAATGGTGATTGTATATAGAGATTTCTTAAAGAAATTTATGGTTCATAAAGTTATGCAATTTCCATTTTCAATTCATCTTGGAAACAACTATACATGTTTAAGTTAATGTTTAGAAAATGACTCCCTGTTCAATCTTTTAATGCATAAATTAGATTTAGATTTAGTTCCCCCACCACCCGAAAAAATAAAAAACCCACATAAAGAACAGTTTAAAGAAATAGTGCTACACAGATACCTTCTTTCGTTGCAATGACTTTTATATCATGAAGTTGTGCATGTGTTGTTGTGTGCATCCTCCATATTTCTCCTTGCAATGAGAGGCTATATTAGTAATCACAGAAATAAGTTTTCAATTGTACTATGTATATACTTTATAAAACATATTTGTTGTCCATAAGTTTGCATGATGAAGAACCAATAGTAGAATGTTTAAGTAGAATAGCCACAGGGATAATTCAGTCATTGTTAGAAGGCCACACGACCACAGAGCTAGAAAATCCATATAAATATTTGTTCAATTTCGACAGGAGTAGAAAGTGAAATTGTATTCCAGTTACAATATAATTTCTTATTAGTGTAGAAAGTGAAATTATGTGGGCAGATCCAAAATAAATAACGAAAAAAGATAGAGGTAATTATTTGTCTTACAATCCATTTCAGAGATCATGGTGGAATTGTTTAAAACCATATGCAGATTTTGCTTCCATCGGCACCCGAAATCTGGGAAATGGGGAAAACAAAGCACCATCAGACAGCAAAAAGTGGAAGGGAAATAATGAAGAACTTTTAAAAACGCACCATTGAACTTGGTCCGATTCAGAACTCAAAGTTCTAAATGTAAGATGGTCCGAGGAGCACCATGTAACCGTGTTCTCGGCCAATGACTGAATCGTAAGGTAAAAAAATAAAAACAAGAGATCCAGTTTTCAAGATCCATTTCACTGAAGTAAACAAAGAATAGGATATCGCTATATCCGAAGTGAGGACCAAGATCCAGTTTAAAAAACTACAGATCCTTGGGGTGTTTCATTTTAACAGCTCATAATCAACGTTCACCACTGGACTCCGGCAAAAAAATGTAGAAACAAGTTGAAAATGTCAGAAAGATGAAATGCTCCTTGGGGTATTTCATTTTAACAGCTCATAATCAACGTTCACCACTGGACTCCGGCAAAAAAATGTAGAAATAAGTTGAAAATGTCAGAAAGATGAAATGCTTAAAAAAACCAAATAACTGTATCTTTAATTCTCGAACAAGAGGTTGTTTTTTACTGCGTGTAATGGGAAAAATCTGAGGAGGAAAATCCTTTATCACCTCCAATTCACACCACTGTTTTGCTGATATTAGTAGAAGGACAAATGCCCATTCGTTGTTACATGGCAAAAATCAAACATCTCATAAACATGTGAACGAAACCCATCACTAATAATAGAACTCGACTGAGTTTATAAGTTGGATGTAACTAACTCTCAACAAGAAACACATCATAATCTAACAAATCTATGCTTTAAGACTCGGATGAAGATGGAAGTGTTTAGTGAGAAAATAGGGTTTGCGAGAAGATTTTTTATTGGAATGGGAGCTCTGAAAAGGGCGTGGAGTTCGAGTGTTTTGGAATGGGTACACTACAGTAGTAGCCGTTTGAATGGAGTCATCTAGAACATATGCTAGCCGTTTGTGCCTCGGGGAATGAGAGAAATGAGGTTGCCTCTACTCTCTACTAAATCACAGCTCACGCCAATGTGTTAACCGATGACTGAAAATTATGATAGAAAAATTTCGGGTTCAAATGTATGTGGGCTGAGTCATTGGGCTTCAGAAAAAATTAGGTTGGACACAATAAAACTGGAAAATTTGGGCTTAAGGCACAAGTGGGCTCGATGAATGAGGTTATTAACGGTGCTCGAAAAAAAAAAATTGAGTTGGGGCCTTATAAGAGTGAATTATTGGATTAAATTCTCCGTTTAACTTGGGAACACTAATTGCACATCTCATTAATAATTCCAGAGTAAGTGAACTTACTCTATCGTTACCTAAATATATGTGTCTTCTGCCAATTTCTTAAATCAGATTTAAATTACATTATTCTTCTGGCTATGTTGATTTGGTTATTAATGTACTAGCATGCTTTGGGCTTTGATTGTGAACATGATGTTCTATTTATTTTAAAAATTATGCATGCTATATGAAAGGTTTTCATGTTTTCATCCCCGATTGGGTTAAAACAGGGAAAGTTACACATAATTATGGAAGTCTGTCGAATGTTCTATGGAATATGCAAGGAGCATCTTGATGGAGTGTATGACTCTTTGGTTTCCCCCTCCTTACTCTGTACACACTGTAATTGCTAAATGTTCAATGTATTTTCCGTCCATCTTATTTGTTCACTTACATCCGAATGGGCGTTATTTCATAGTTTTCAAGGGAGCATGGTTTTGTTTCAATTTCATTCTCAATTTTTACTGCATTCGGTTATTTTTTTACTCTTTCAGGACAGTGAGATTATATGGAAATATTTTGACTATCATTCATACACTCCCGCCCAATGGGCGGGGTAATACTAGTTATAATAAAATAACTGTTGGCACTAGGAACAGTGAAATGAGTCTTAAAATCTTGCTTATGAACAGTATTAGAGGCTTATGAACAGTGTTACATGCCGTCCAAAAATATTAAAAATAAGCCTCAACACAAAATAGTTACTCCCTCCGTCCCATATTTATCTTCTTACTTTCCATTTTTGGACGTCCCACATTTATCTTCCTACCCCAAAAAGGGAATTTTTTTTTACTAAAATGTCCCTACATGTCCATATATTTACAGAAAAACCAATCCTTAATTTTACTAACAATTGCACTACAAGACAAAAAGAGACAAATTTACCCCTCAAAAAGTACACATGAAAATAATAAAATACAACTTTCTTAAAGTCCGTATCTACAGTGACGAAGAAGATAAATATGGGACGGAGGGAGTAAAATTTTAAAATTTCAAAATCTACTGGAATTGGGAATGGTGTATTGGTATCCAAACAAGAAGATGGATATAGAGAAACATACCGACAAAAAAAGTGAAAATAAGCCTTAACTCTAAATAGTCAAAATTTTCAAATTTCAAAATGTACTTTGGGAATGGTGTATTCTCGGAAGAAGAAAGAGAGATGTAGAGATGAAAGATGGCCCTGGAGAATGTACAGACTCAAAAAAAAAAAAAAAAAAAAAAGTTCTTCAATTGCTGTTGGTGAGAAATACCACGACCGTCCACATTGGCTGATGGAGTTTCCGCTTCCGCTTCCCATCGTTTCACAGCCTGAGCACGCCTTCCGACGCCGCCGTGCACCTCCGGTCTTCAGCCATCCTGCGCGAAATCAAGCAGCGCTGCCACTGCTCGAGGGAAAGGTAATTCTTGACCATCGAAACTGCGTTTGTGGTGAAGAGCGTCGCCATCGCCGCCGCTTCTGTTCATTGTTTTGAAGAAAAACTCAATCCTTCTGATAATGCTAATCATGCTAAGAACATAAAGAACAAGCGGTAGCTAACTACTGTTTTGGCTTTTTATTTGATTCTTTAAATACATTTAACATATTTGGTCTCATTTAGATTCAATCACTGTATAAAAGACATGATTAAATATGTTTACAGGGCCAACATGAAGATGATGAAATCTGAAGAGAATGAAGGATTTGTATTTCGAAATCGATCCGATAAAGTAAGGTTGAAAATGCTTCTTATCTTCAAGCATATGGGAAAACCGAGTGTTTGCCTTAAATCATTCAGTTGCCTTACCAGAGGAAGTAGAGAGGAAGGTGTTCTCCTCTTCACTAAGAGTATATTTAATACTTATGATGCAATTATTCAAAGTGATTTCCAGTTGATAAATATGTATCTTCCCCCCTATCGTTTCTGGCCGAAGATACGACCTATTTCTCTTTTCCGGACTGAATTTCTTGCTTTGTTGTCAAGCAAGGCCAAGTCCTCATGTTGAACCACATAAAGAAACCTTAATGACAAGTCTTGATGTCAACCTATTTTTCTGTAATTGAACATATATATGTACGTTCAGATTTTCCATTTGTTGTAGGTTGCTTTGATGACGAAGCTTCTAGCTAGAGAAGTGGGAAAAATATCGCGATGCACACCTCTGCTTATCAAGGTCCTTAATAGTTCATGGTTGAATTATATATATATATTTTTCTAAAGTTTTGTTTCTAATGTTGGGCAAGCACCATATGATTCAAACTTTTCATTTTAGGGATCTTGGCATTCTCTGCTGGTGGAGACCTGGAAATGTTTTTATAGTGGAAAGAGGTCGAATAAGTTAATTACAAGGAAATGTCGAGCCTTTGCATTTGCCTAATTGTATGTTAATTAAATCAATTGAACTTGCTAAGGTAATTTTTTTTGCGATTGATTAGAGCATAGAAATGTTGAAGTGGCGTATAGGATGTATTGGCTTTGTTATTACATCTACACATATACGATAAAAGTTACTATTATTTTGAGATAGAAAGAGGTGTGTTTGATAAACATTTGGACTATGATTGAATTTTTAGGTTTGTTGGTAGTCAATGGACAGGTTGCTATGGCTAAATTAAGGATTGCCATGGGTGGAGGTGCATCGTTGGTGGTCCCATTGAAGTTCTCTGTAGTCAAGGAAAGCACTATAACACCCAATTCAGGTATTTTGTGTGCTAGGGAAGGTGAAAGCTGCCCTTATTTCCCACTACCACTAACATGATTTTCCTTTGATACATTGAAATAGTTCAAATCACGATCATTGAAATAGTTCAAATCACAACAGTTGGAGCCAATTATTTGCAAGGATTGTGGCGGACGGATTCGGACAAGACGATAAGAAAAAGGACGTTTTTGAAAATTTTTCCGATTAAAACACTAATTGACTTGGATTAGTAAATTTAGGACGAATTTGGTTTTAATTAGGAAACAAAGCGGACTAATAGGGGCCAAAAATTCGAAGAGGACTAATTGGGTAAAAATGATAAGATAAAAGGATGTTTGTGGCAATTTTTCCCATGATAATTCATAGATCGGATAAGTTATGGGTCAGTTCTCCGGACCCGAACTAGCCAGGACTATTGTCATTTCTAGGTTCGAGCTGCTTGCTACACCTTACAATTACATGAAGCAATACAAGAAACATAACATTCTTTTCAATGAAGGATAGGTGGTCCGACTCTCCCTTTGTTCCCTATCACTTTTCTTTTCCTTTTTCTGCACAGAATCTTGTAACCAAACAGAAGATCAAAATTTAAAGACAAGACCATCAATCATTTCAAAAAACCCAATCAGAAACATGTTAGCTAGATTGTATCTGTTCATTCAAGAAAGCAATTGAAGTTATCTATGGCATGTAACATCCTACAAACTGAGACGCAAAATTAAAAGTCATCATCTTCCTCACTCAAGAGCATATTCATTCGGCTCCCTGCAGGGAAACTGAGGTATATAATTCCCAAAAACGAGTAAAACAGGCAATAATTCCATCATTTCCGGGAAATATTTCCATCCTGAAAAAAACACCATGGGCAAATCATATCCCTTCGAAAGAGAAGTTAAACTGAAAACTCGTTCGTCGCCCTGCAAATGATCCGCGGCTCTTTCTTCGATATTTTTCAAGTTGGGCAGCACGATTGCGCGCAAAAATTCTTTGCCCCAGCATCTTTGTTGAGCAAAATATGGATCATTCAACAAATCAAGGGAAGTTGGCCTTTCCACGGGATCAAGAACAAGGCATCGACTAATAAAGTTGTGCAGCAGTAATGGAGCCCTCTTTCCGTGAATCATTTCAGGTCTGTGCTTGTGGACCGTGCCACGCTTGATTCCTGCACGCTCATAGACCCCATCTATGTATGTTTCACCGACCGGAGGCACTCCCAGAAATAATTCCAAGGCAATTACCCCTACAGACCACACATCAGACTTTTGAAATAACCCTAATCCCAATTTCAATGCCTCAGGCGGCAACCAATACGGTGTAGCTTTACTGGGATACGGCATTCCATAAGCTTCACCCGTTCTGACGAACACTTCATCCCCGTAGTTCCACGAGGATACTCCAAAATCAGACAACCTCACAACGCCTTCAGAATCCAGCAGAATGTTTCCGGCTTTGATTCCCAGATGCGTGCAACCTTGGCGATGTACATCTACGAGAGCATTCAGAAGTCCTTTGAGAACTGGGGCAATGAATCTTTCAGGCAGGCCATCCGGGTACAGGGATGCAACTATGGACTGTATGGAACCAGCAGCCAAATACGGCATAACCACCCAAAGTTTTTGTTCCACGACGAAGTAGCAGTGAGGTTTCAAAATATTTTCATTTTTTGGAAACTTCATGGCCTCATCGAGGAGGAGTTTGTACTCAAGTTGATTTCTTATGGTTCTGAGATCGATGATCTTGATCGCCACCAGCCGTTTCAGTGGAATGCATCGTGCTTTCTGGACACATACGCCGGTTGATTTTGCGCTGATCTTTTCAAGAATCTGGTAATCGTTCTTGTTCTTGGGATACTTTGGGCGATCGCACGATAGTTCTGTCTTGTTCTTGGGATGCTTTGTGCGATCGGACGGTGGTTCTCTCATTGGGAAGTCCATTGGATTCTTGGTAGGTTGTGGTTGGAATTTGGTGATTAGGGATTTCTGATGAGGACGACCACCGAAGCCAGTGAAGATCTCTAAGTATATATAGTGTGGGATTTGGATTTCAGTTAGATAGATGTACGCACAGCTAGATGACCCACCCTACAACATGACCCGGTACCCGACCCGGTCACCTATTCCCCCAACAGGTAATTATGTTATCTTCATGAGATCGTAGTCTATATAATGATGATACAAGCTTAGACCTATTAGTAACTTAAGTTCAACTAAAGTTTTTTAAAGGCCTAGTGAGTTAAAGCCTTCTTGATTAAATGAGCTAGGCTTTTAATCAAAGCACGAACTCGAGCTCCACTTAATTTAATTTTTCAATTTGAAATTTGGCTAGTAATATATAAAGCCTATTGATCTTATGAATATTTCCACCTTCCATTTATAAATACTATTAGACCTTAATAATAATAAATAACTTAAAAAAAGGTCATTAAAAAAATGCAATCTTCATAATTAAAAATTAAAAATTTCCATTTATAAATACTCTTTTTTTTGGCGTGTAGCGGATATCCCCAGGCCACATTGGGCCCAAGACTAATCCCTCGAGGATCTGGTGGGCATTTAAGGGTATTTATAAATACTTTTTTATCTCATTGTTTATTTTTTTTTTATTCTAAATATTGATTTCTTTTAATAAGTTTTATATGGTTATAATGAATTTCAAATTTGAGGTGGTCTATTTAATTCCGATTTATATATATATATATATATATATGTTTCTTGGCATTGTTGATTGTTTTGTGTAAGAGTGACATTGTTTATTGCATTTACTTTAATTTTTGGGCTTAATATTCTATCTAAAATTTGTATACATTAGTTGGTAGATCAGTTAGTTATATTCAAACAAATTCTCTTCATGTCTATTAACTAATATATTATCAAAATTTGATTTTCAGTTTAATTTGTATAATCTATATATATATTAAAGCATTAGTGAACAACCCATCCTAAATTTAATGTGGTGTCTCCATTTCAAATTTCTAATTTTTATAGATTTTTGCATTTTTAATTGTGTTAATTTTAGATTTCGCATTTATGTATTTATTTATTCATTAATATATATTTTTATTTTTTGAAATATATGATATTTCCAATTTATATGGAATTCCCACAATATTCACTTTTAAAAAGATTTGAAAGATTTGAAATTTAAAATTTTGCATATTTTATTTTATCTATATTATTTTGCATTTTCTATTTACTAAATTTAGATTATCGCATTTACTTATTTATTCATTATAAATTTTATCGTATTCTGTATAAAATATATCATTTACTTACAAATTTCCGCTCTATCCTATCGTGTCACATATATTCACTTTTAAGAACATTTGAAAGATAAAATTTGAAATTTGCATTTTTTATTTTATCTATTTTGGATTTTATTATTTTGAATTTTTTTTATCTATTTTAGATTGTATTATTTTACATTTTTGTTTTAGATTTTATTGCTGCATTTATTATTTATTTATAGATTTCAAGGTTTTACACAATAGGATTATTATGACATGAATACACATTTCAGTTTTTGCACCATATAATTATTATGTTGAGGTTCTGTACCAGCAACTAAGAATTATGTTGCGTTTATGTTTCAATATAGTGATCATATATAATGCCGGTAATTTTGTGTAGGTTTGGTATCACTCTTTGGTTATATTTTTCTGGGTGTGGTAAATGGTGTAATCAAAATGTACATTGCACATCATATTTATTCATTCATGTTAATATATTAATGTGTATATAGCAATCCCAATTTTTAGTTTTTAAAAGATATTTAATTTCCAATTTATATGGAGTTCCCACAATTTTTAGTTTTTAAAAGATTTTGGAATTTCAAATTTGTATAGAATTCGCAGTGTATATATCGAATTTATATTAAAAGATACATTAATGAATATATGGAAAATATTTATATACATTAATTAATGTATATATAGCTATGTTTTCACAAAAATATGTCACTTTTCCTAAAAGTAATATACAATTATATAGTTGCTAATAGTTAAAAAGAATATATTTTATAATTACATCATTCATTTGTATATAAATATATACTAAATAATATAAATCTTATATATGTTTTATTATATAAAACCTAATACAAAACAATTATAATTATTAATTGGATTGTGAAAATTTAAAATCTATGGATAAATTGGTTTGGAGTAAATTAATTATTTTTGTAAAGTATATTATAAATAAAAGATCAGATATATAGAGTTATTGTGATGCGAATAGATCCATGAATAAATAAAGAATGAAAATTTAATTTTTTTAATATATTTTTTTAGAATTACTCTCTCTGTTTTATAATAAGTGTAACAATATAAAATGACATGGGATCTAAGCAAGTTAATAAAATTGATTTAGTTGAAATTCAATAATTAATTAAATAGAATAAGATGAGTCACATTTGACTTTATTCCTTTCGAGTTTTGTTTTAATGAATATCAAAAAATTATTAATTTAAGTATAATTAGTAAAAATTATTAACATTCAAAACATGTAACGTAACACCTATTTCCAAACACCCAAAAAAGGAAAGTGTAACACTTAAAAAAGGTAAAAAATGGAGGAAGCAATTTATTAATCTATATTTTAACAGATTTACAATTGACGAAAAAATAAATATAAATCTAGCTTTCTTAAAAATTGAAAGGCTAATTGTTGCAAATTCTATAAGTTTGAAAATTTTATCTGGAATGCCGTACTGAATAAAGTTTTAACGTCTGAAACAGATAATCTACTGATACTAGAAGAGATATATTATAATAAGGAAGAAATGAAGACGGATCATGCTAAGTTATTACATTTGTTGATTGATGAGCAGAAGAATGTTTATAATAAAATAATATATGTAGTTGATAGTGATGAGGGTTGATAATTTATCTAGAAAATACTATGTTTTAGCCCTTAATAGGAGATGTGATATTATGTTGCCTGTAGCATCAAGTGGAATAGCACCCCTACTTCTTCCAAGAGGTAGGACTACAGATTCTAGATTTGATATTCCACTAGATTGTGACGAAAATTCTACCTGCAAAAATTACCCCAAAAAATTATTTAACATCTCTTCTCATTAAAACAAAGCTCAATATTTGGAATGAAATTCTTGATTGGTAGAAGCCCGTCCGAATTAACCAAATTCTCCATTCGTTTTTTGAGGAAAAAATTCATACTCGCAGTTTGTTTTACTATGACTATAAGGAAAAAAAAGTTAATACCAATCTTTAAAGAATATTTGATTCTATCTTGAAAAATCAGTTTTTACCCATATCAGTGATTTGTTGCAATATCTTATGTCACTGGAAAGAGATGACTCAAAGTATTAATGAGGTATATAATTAATAAGATTAACCCAAGATACAATAAGAAATGTTGTTTATAATAAAAATTATATATGACAGAAATTTGCACAATGAATACTTTAGGTAGGTGATGGAAATTGGTAAAGTTGGTATTGATATTGGAGATGTACAATTAGATGTGATATTTCTAGATGTGCAAACATTGTTACTATATATTAACCCCTACCAATTAGATCGTTGATACGATCAATAATTACGCCATGGAACGTATGTTTGCAAATGAAAAATACATATATATATCAGTTCTAACAATATTTGTCAAGACGATGAAAGCAGAAATAATGGCAATGAATTATTTCCACTGGAATATCTAAGTACGATCAATTGTTTGGTCTACCAAATCATGAAATATAGTTGAATGAGGGCTGCATAGTCATATTTGTTAGGAATATAGATCCATCAAATAAATTATGCAATGGAAATAAGTTGATAGTAACCAAGATGCAGAACCATATAATTGAGGTTAAATTAATTTTATGGAAACCATGAAAGTAGAAAATTCTTGATTGGTAGAATGATTATGAGCCTATTTGATTTTACCAAATTTCTCATTTGATTTCAGAAAATTATCACTCGCAGTTTGTTTTGCTATGATTATAAACAAAATTCAATGTAAACATTTAAAAAATGTTGGACTTTATCTTCCAAAACCAATTTCTAGCAGTTATGTTACAATATTTCGTGTCACAAGCAAAATGTGACTCAAAGTATTAATATGCAATTAAGAATGACTAACTTAAGATATCACAAGAAATGTTATTTACAATGAAGTTTATATATGACGGAAAAATTGCAAAATAGATATTTGATGTAAGTGACAGTAAATCAGGTATTGATTTTGAAAATATATAATCAGATGTGACATTTTCGGAAGAGATATTTATAAGCTCTACGAGTGATCTTATAACGGTCATTTTTTAGAGTGCATATATAAATATAAACTGCACAACTTCAAATTCAGACATTTTTAAAAATGTTATTCTACCCCTACCAATGAGATTTTCAGCAAATTGTAAGGAATTTTTTCATATTATTCTAATTCATACTTATATTGAAATTTTTTGATCAAAAATTAAATAAATATATTTTTTAATAATTATTTTTATTAATCTGTTAGATTTGTATTGGACAAGCAACAGAAGCAAAAAATACAGTATAATATGATTTCTTTGTTAGTTTTAAAAATAATTAAATTATATGATCATATACACCCTCTTTTGAATATATATAAAATAATTACACATTTTTCATTACTCAAAATATAATTTATTATTACTTTATATGATTATAAATATATATTATATAAAATATATGATTATGCCCGTCGAGTCTCGACGGGTTCATTACTAGTGTTGAGCATAATATAATATTGGATCCTTCTAATTATACTTTGAATTATTTTCCTTTGAATTTTATATTAAGAACAATTATGTATAGAATGGTTAATTATTTAAAAAATTAGTTTTCTTAGCCACTCAATAAGAAATAAAAATAGCCTATATATTATCTACTCATCTTTCAAATATCTTTATTTAATAAATAATCTATGAAAAAAAGTATGATATAGTTCCTTTTCTTTTCCGAAAATTCAAAATACTCTTTTTTTATATTTTTTGCCCCTATTGGTCCTCTATGTTTACACATAATGTCCAAAATAGTCCTTTTTCTTACTAATCTTGTTATTTAGCTAATTATTTTCTTAATTATGTCCGCATGGAATTTTTAAAATTTGACTACACATATTAATATGGAATATTAATGAAATAATAAAATAAAATTGACATAAAATTAATCAAAAATAATTAAATTGAAAATTTTTAATAAAATAATAATAAATTTAAATAAAATAAAATGTGTAATATAAATTTATTAAAATAACTATTTAAATTTTAAAATTAACATATAAATATCATTAAAGGCCTGGAAAAAGAGTGGTGTGAGCCCATTCGAACCCCCAACCTATAGGTTGGAAGTCGGGGGACTTATCACTAGGATAAGTCCCCAACCCCAAATGGATTAACTAAAATATGATTTAAATTTAAAAAATAAATTTATATTATTTAAATTTATATTAAATTTAATCGGGGGACTTATCACTATAAGTCCCCAACCCCAAATGGATTAACTAAAATATGATTTAAATTTAAAAAATAAATTTATATTAAATTTAAATAATATAAATTTATATTAAATATATTCAATTTATATTATTTAAATTTATACTTAAATTTAAATAATATAAATTTATAAATTATTATATTATATTATTTCATCAATATATAGTCAAATTTTAAACATCCCATGTGGCATAATTAAGAAAATAATTAGCTAAATTACAAGATTAGTAAGAAAAATGATCATTTTGGACATTATGTGAAAACGTAGAGGACCAATAGGGGCAGAAAATATAAAAATGACTATTTTGAATTTTTTGGAAAGAAAAAGGACTATAACATACTTTTTTTCCATATGGATTAATCAATCTATGTAAACCACTATATATCTATTTTATTGTATTAAATTTTCTGTATTTAAACAGTACATTAATGTTTATATATTTTTGACATAAATATAGGAGAAATGAACTACATTCCCACCATGTTATGTTATTTGTAATCGTCACGGGAATAACGATATAATTCATTATTTTGCCTATAGTTATTATATCTCCGCCCAATCGGGCGGGGAAATACTAGTTAAATCTTTAAACCAGTAGGTTTTCTTATGAGTCAGATACTATTTTGAAAGAGAAAGTGTCCATCCAATATCAGGCGAAAATTGCAGGAAATCCGTCATCTCTTATATGATTTAATTATTAAAATAACATATATAAAATTGGCCCTTTCCAAAATAGCATTAAACAAGCATTTGCTGAACAACCTATACAGGTTGGGGGCATTGAACAAGCATTTGCTGAACAGCCTATATAGGTTGGGGGCGGGAATCGAACCCCAACTTGTAGTTGGGAATCGGAGGACTTGACCAATAGGATAAGCCCTCATCCAAGCATTAAGAAATCACATTTTTTTAATTAAATAATCACAAATCCTTTGTTCAACAGCAATTTGGGTGCAATCGCCAATCTGGCAGCAGCAACAACAACAACAACAACAACAACAACAACAACAACAACAACAACAACAACAACAACAACAACAACAACAACAACAACAACAACAGATACATGTTCGATCCTTTGCTCAACAGGGACCAGGTTAGGAAAAAACATATTCCATGTTAATGGCCCAATGAACTGGAGATCAACTTTAAAAAATAAAAAATAAATAAATTGTTGATTGTCTATTCAACAAGCGATCTACCTAATTAAACAAAAAAGATCATGATAATCTTTATCATGAAGAAACATTTAGATCCATGGCAGGTAGCAGTAAAAGTATAAAACAAAATTGCTCACTACTAAAAAAAATTCTAAGTCGGTCGGCACCGAATATTGGTCGCTAAAAAGTTTTTAGATTCGGGAGAGAATCGTGCAAAATAAAAGGTTGGGGGTGGGGATCTAATCTGTTGTAACAGATCCACAGAAATGGTAGAATAAATTCTTGACCAGTCCCAAGCTCCATCCGTGATCACATCCTTAATCCGAAGATGTAGATCCTGGGTAGCAACGTAAGGGAATTGAGGACCTAGTTGATTCCCTTTTCCACCCGTGAGAGAACCAAAACTAATCCGAACAGAAAACCCATACTTAAGATGGGGTATAATTTTATTCATCAACTTTAGAACAAAAGACCGTGATGAAATGAAAGAATAGGGAAGTCAGAGTTCAGATGTGCCACCCTTCAGTAAATTAACCCAATTCTTTTCAGGCGAGTGCATTAAGCTCCATAATAATTTGCCCAACAAAGCCATGTTCATGTAGCGTGCCTTTCGGAGCCCAAGTCCACCAATACCCTAACCAGGTGAAAGCCCTTGCCACCAGTACCCTTCCACAAAAATGAATTAATTTTCTTGTCGATAGCATCGCAAACCACCTCAGGAAACCAATGAAGTTGCATCATATATATGGGGATGGAAGCTAAAAATGATCTACACAAGGTGAGCATTCCCTCTTTATTTATAAGTTTCAAGCCCAACCCTCTAATCGAGTATCTATCCGATCAAGTAGGAAGCCAAAGTACCTACATCTCGTATGCCCCAGCAGAAGGGGAAAGCCCAGATATTTATCAAATTAATCCACTACCTGAAAATTAAGAACATCTGCTACCTATTGCCTTTCCAATGCTGAAACATTTTGAGGATAAACGCGGAAGATTTATGCAAACATACTTAAGGCTACATGAATCTGAAGGATAATATTCCGCTCAAAGTTAGAGCATAGAATGAGATCATCTGCAAAAAACTATATGCCACACGCCCATCCCTGAATTGGACAATCTAACAGGATGCCACCTTGCCTGTTGCACCAGAGATTGAATGAGAATGAAGAGCTTCTCCATTATTACCAAGAAGAGATATGGAGAAATTGTGTCTCTCTGCCTCAAAACCTTTCTCGGCATGAACGATTGTAGGGCTCGGCCATTCGAAAATGATGGAGTATGAAGGGAAAGTGATGCAGTACATGATTAATCTAGTAACCGTGTCTGGAAAATTCATTTCCCTCGTACAACTCTCTAAGAAATCCCACTTCACGTTGTCATAGGCTTTGGCGATATCAATTTTTATAATCATGGCATCAAGCTTAGGCCGGCAACCTGGCATATGGCTAGTCAGCTCTTGGATTGCAATAGCATTATCAACCGTACCTCTTTTAGGAAGAAAACCAGCCTGTTGTGGGAAATATTATCCTGAAGAATAGGTCGCAAGCGGTTCACTAGGACTTTAGTCAGAATGTTACACAAACTAATCGACCTCGGTTGTTTGAAACTTGTAGGGGACGACACCTTGGGAATGAGACATATATAAACTTTGTGAACATCAGGAGGCAAACAACACTCGGCAAAAGATCTTTACACGAAATTGAACACCGAAGAACCAACCATGGTCCAAAAATTTTTTGTAGAAGAGGCATGGAAAGCCATCAGGGCCCAGAGCTGAGTATCCATCCACACTCTTCACAACATCTTCCACTTCCTCAAAGCCCAAAGGTATGATTTAAGAACTGACGATGTTACTCATAAATCATAGGCAGCGGCGGTAAAGGTGCCCTAGCAGTATGCTCAGTAATACCAGGACTTGCTTGCAAAAAGTTCCTGGAAGAATGACTAGGCATGATTGCTAAGTTCATTCTCATTGTCACACCAACTACCATCCAGGAGATACAAACCAGCCAGGAATTCGCGTCCTATGTCTTCTAATCTTTACTCGGGCATGAAAATTGAAATTGTTCCTATCTTCACATCGCACCCATTGCTCCCTAGCCCGTTGATGCCAATAAATTTCCTCTTATTTCAAGACAGCCGCATACTCCGTCTGAAGATCCAGGTATAATATGTGCAAGCGAATAGAGTCCACCCGGCTCAAGTGATTTACCGATGCCTTCCAGACGTTTAAGAAGTTTAAATTTTCTCCATTTATAATTTCCTCCATAAGATCTATTAAAATCCGTCCGTCAACGCCTTATGGACTTTGTCTAAATGATTACAAATAGAGCTAGACTCAGAAGTCTCTGTCCAGGCATTCTCAACAACAAACATATATGCATTGTCCTGCGCCCACATAGCCTCCCACCGAAACGACTTAGCGGCATTCAATGTAACAATCGTGCCACAATGAAGAATCAGGGGGTAATGGTCCGAACTGACATTAGCATGAACTTGAATAAAACCTCTCGGGAAATGGTCCATCCAAGCTCTCTACTTCTTTTAATTTCTTTCTTATTTAATTGATTTAATTATCTTTTTTTGTCGTAATTATTAATTTAGGAAAATAAAGTTATATTTTTACTTTAATTGATGTGGTTTAGTGTTACTTTTTATTATCAAATTGTTCAGTTTTTTAATGCTTAGTACTACCTCGATTTTTTCTAAAATTTCTATGGACCCATAGGCCATAGCGCACGCAGTACAAGGCACATTGTAAACCATTAATAACTCAAGTTTGTTACAAGTAAAAATTCTAAAAGTTCGATATTTAAATGCTACACAACGGGACGAATCTAACAAGATCTCACTTGGCTATATTTTTTTTTGTGACAAGCCCGAGAAGGCGGGCTAACAATAAAAAATTTAAAAATTTAAAATTTAAAAATTCAAATTAAAAAAAAAAGACAAAAAGAAGGAAAACAAGGCAACCACAAGCACAACTATGACACCATTAAGCACCTAACAACAAACATGCAACACCCCAGAGGCATCTCAAAGAAGCGCCTCGTTAATCTAATCAGAAGGGAAAGCCGACGAAGTGAGAAACGCCACCTCTTTAGCGGCCTTACGAGCCAAAATATGCGAAACCTGATTCTCTTCCCTATAAATATGTCTCAGCCGACCTCCAAGCTCACTCAACTTTGCTTTAATACCCCAAACCAACGTCCAAAACGCATGGGTGTGACAAGCACCTCCATTCACCAACCTAACCCCTTCCAGCGAATCTGAAAAAACATGCCCTAGCATCAATTGCCAATTTAAGCCCCTCATGTACGCGATCAACTCAACCTCTAAAATAGATCGAGGGCCATGCTACCCGCCACAAGCACTTGGCTATATTCTAACTTGTGTAACTATAATAAAATTTTAAGCTAAAGTGTCTGTGTGAATAGTAGCTCTTAACCAAATGTTGCAATTAAAAAACGGAGGTAGTATTCATTTTATTTAGTCTATACAAAAATACACTTATAATGATAAATTATTTTATTTTTCACAATTAATATTTTTATAGTAATCTTTAATTAGTATTTTTGTTAATAAATTTTGTTTAAAATCAATATAAGAGTGAAAATTGCAAATTTGATAAATATATAGGTAATATATAGATAGTGTGAAAAGTAGTAGAAAAGAGAATCGTTTATAAAATATTCTTTTTGGTATGAGATGAAATACTTTTAAGCAAGGTTATTAAAATTTAGATCTAAATCTTAGGATCTTAAGATCCTACGATCCCACAAAGTCAAAACGATCAAGATCGGTATAGGATCTAAATTAGGGTAAGATTTGGATAAGATCTATAGGATCTATACAATATCTTAAAATCTTTGAAAGATCTGATCTCACTCCTTCTTATTTTTCATCTCAATTTTTTCAATTTTCAGTCATCTATTCTTTTCCAAAATCCAGATCTAGGGATTTTTGTTTGCATCTTCAACTTCCTCCCATCCCCTTCATCTTCCTCTTCCAACAGTCTCCGTTGTATCTCCTTCATCTTCTTGCCGTTGCCGTGGCCATCGTATCCCCTTCTCTTTCTGCCACCGCTCTCGCATCCCCTTCCTCTTTCTGCCGCCGCTCTCACATTCCCTTCCTCTTTCTACCGCCGCCTTTGCCGTAGTATCCCTTCCAAACCCCTTGCTGATGGAGATCTTAGTCCTAAACCCCCTGCCCAGATGGATGATGATGAATCCAATGAAATAATGGTTGAGACCGACGAAAATGGGGAAAATTCTAATGACAAATCCAACTCAGCGCAAGCATCATGTCTTAAATGTTCAATTATTTTCCTTTTTTTTGCTAAACAAATTATTGTCTATTGATATTGGTTATTGTAATTTGCTAATATAAAATATGAATAATTTTCTTTTGTCCTAATTTCATAGGATCTTAGGATCTAAATACGATCCTACGATCCCGATCTTGCAAAAGGAAAAACGATCTTACATAAGATCTAGATTTTGATAACATTGTTTTTAAGTGTGAAATATAGAATATTCTATAGAATATTGGAGATGAATACTTTTGATTTGACACTTATTGTATTTTTAGTTTGAATTTAATATTTTCGGCTGAAGATAGTCTTTACTACATTATGGTGTTACTTTCTTCATAAATAATTAAGGAGGAGGAACTTGTAATATTACAAATAAAATTTATCTAAATAAGATAGTGGCTCGTGAATAGGATTGGAAATAGACCAGACTATCCGACAGGGGCTTATGACCTGATCTACCGAAGGCCAAGTCAGACCAGACTTTTTATAAATAGGGCAGACTTATGCTATTTTGGAAGCTTATTATAAAAAGTCTATTAAGCCTACCAGACCGGCCTATTAATCATTATTTTTTTTGAAAAATGGGGCCGAAGCCTTTTATTCAAGAAATTATTGTATATTGGGTACACCAACAACATCATCCTGTAGGATGGATATTACATGGTCGGGTGGTCACACAAGATGTTCCACACCCAATTGTATACTACCTTTTCTAAGTAGTGCATCAACCGCTTTATTGCATTCCCGAGGATGTACTCCCTCCGTTTCTTTTTATTTGCAACATTTTGAAAATTGCTACTGTTTACACACACTTTGATTTAAAATTTTATCATAATTATATAAGCCAAAATATAGCCATGTGAGATCTTGTTAGATTCATCTCATCGTGTAGTTTTTAAATATCAAATTTTTTAAATTTTTAATTGGACCGAATTTGGGTTATTAATAGTTTAAAATGTGCATTGGACTGTGTGCATGTGGGTCCATAAAAATTTAAAAAAAAAAATGGAGGAAGTATGTGAATTTAGTGGTCCAACTCCATTTCCTCATCTCTCTAATTTGGGTGATAGTCCGGATCTGCGAGCCTTCCATCATGTTGCCTTCATTAATCAAGCTTATAATTTCAGAATTATCTGACTCAACATGTAATTGTTTCACATCCAATTCCCAAGCTAATTGCAAACTGAGGAGAATTCCCAGTGCTTCTGCCATAGCTGCACTCATCTTCCCACATTTTGCTCTAACTCCACCGATCCATTGACCAGCCGAATCACGCAGGATACCTCCTGCCATGCTAAACGATACTAATGTACTTCCGTCGCAGTTAGCTTTGGTCCATCCCTCTTGAGGTTTCTCCCACCAATTCTTCGCCCCCAGTAAATGTTGGCTCTGTAGCCTTGTTAGAAATTCATTTCTACTTCTATGAATCTTCCAATGAAGGCGTTCCCAAGGAAAGTAACTGCCCCCATGTAACTGGATTTATCATTATTATTATTCTGTTTATGTTTATTGCATAGAAATATGTCGTATTATTATTATTATTATTATTATTATTATTATTATTATTATTATTATTATTATTATTATTATTATTATTATTATTATTATTATTATTATTATTATTATTATTATAGAAGTAATTATTAATATGATCTTTTATAGGTTTTTAAAATATTTATAAATCTTTTCTCTATAAGTAGTTGTGGATGAAAACTTGTCCAAGTGCACAATCTATGTCTTCTAACCTTATTATTACATCCGAATATATATAAAAGAATTTTAATTTAATTTTAAAATAGGTTTAATCAGACTTTTAAAATGCTTAAAAGTTTACATATTTAATTAAATAGGTCGGGTTTAAGCCTATAAGATAGGTCCATCAGAGATAATAGGTCAGACTCATGCATCAAAATCACGTAGGTGATAGATCTAAGCCATTCAAACTTAAGCTTAGCCCAGTCACCCCTACTCGCAAATGTGGCACGGATGGACTATATTGTTTGGACATCTTTATTTCTTTGTTGTTACCTTTTTCAAAACTACACAATACCCAACCCTAATCCCCAATTCTCACTCGTCTCCGGCGATTTGAATTTTGAAGTCGACGGCGGACCATCGTGGAGCCGCGTTCAAGAACACCAGAGCCACCACCTCGCCGCCGCTGCAACTCGCTCTCAGTTTCCTTACCATCTTTCTGCAACTCAATTGCTAGAGCAGGGGCAGCTATTGCAGAAACTCTGTCTCTCAACGTAGGTCCGCCGCTGGGCCTGGTTTATCGATATCCCCCTCTGGAGAGAATGCCATACTCATACATGCTACACGGCTTACTTGTCTGATTAATGGACTTGGTCATTCCATCTATATTTTTTATTTGTTGTGCTTGTAAGTTGTATGTAAGCAGGCACGGACTTCAAACATAAGTTTAATTAGGCTACCGCTTTGTCATTTGATCGTAGTTTTAGTTTCTTCCAAACAGGTAGGCACAAGGCAGTGTTTAATCTTCAAAGTTAATAACTTTATCTTGCAGAATCGCTGAGAATCGAAACAGGTGCGCTCATTCGTGTTTGGCCTGCGTTTGAATTTGTGCGGTATTGTTGTTTATGCTTTTACAGGATTGCAACTGTATTGGCAAAGTTGTTTTAAGAGGAAAACACTCTCAACATTCTTATCATTCACACAAGAATGACATCATTTGTTTCCAGAGCTGAAATTGGCTTTACATTTGAAATTAATTTACTTTCCGGGGGTGAAGTTGGTGGCGTAGGCCCAGGCGTTGTTGTTGACTGGGTCTGCGAGGTGGTCGGCAAGGTTCTCCAATGGACCCTTTCCGGTGACGATGGCCTGGACGAAGAAGCCGAACATGGAGAACATGGCAAGCCTGCCATTCTTGAGCTCCTTAACCTTGAGCTCCGCGAAGGCCTCTGGGTCATCAGCCAACCCCAATGGGTCGAAGCTGCCCCCTGGGTAGAGTGGGTCGACCACCTCACCCAGTGGCCCACCGGCAATACGGTAACCCTCAACGGCTCCCATCAAGATCACCTGGCTGGCCCAGATGGCCAATATGCTCTGCGCATGGATCAAGCTTGGGTTCCCCAAGTAGTCCAGTCCCCCCTCGCTGAAGATCTGTGATCCTGCCTTGAACCACACCGCTTCCCCGAATTTGACACCGTTGCGGGACAAGAGCTCCGGGAACACGCATCCAAGAGCTCCAAGCATCGCCCATCTGCTGTGGATCACCTCAAGTTCACGGTTCTTGGCAAAGGTCTCGGGGTCGGCTGAAAGTCCGGCGGTGTCCCACCCGTAGTCACCGGGGTACTCGCCCTTGAGGTAGCTCGGGGGGTCGCCGGAGAGTGGGCCCAAGTAGAGGACACGGTCGGGGCCGTACCAGGGGCTGCCGGATGAGACGGAGGGCTTGGTGGCGCCCTTCCTCATTGAGATCCTGCCGCCACTGGAGGAAACCTCCGGGGAGAGCTTGATGGCCTGACCGGCGAAGGACGGGGAGGAGAGAGCCATTGTTGAGGCAGCCATTGTTGGATGAAATTAGGTATTGGTAATTGCAGCTGCTTCTTGAAGATTGAAGAAGATGAAACTTGTGGTGATGAGGAAGGCAGAGGGTGTTTGGGTAGTCATTTATAGGGCTGCCACCTTATCTTTGGGATATCTTTATCTCAATTTTCATTGGATTATAAGAGATTTCATTGTGGCTGCCCTCGGTCTACCTGGCAATCCAACGTCCATGAGTTTTCAGATTTCACTTTCATGTGGGCTACACATTTCACAATTCAGAGAGAGAAACTTGGTGAGGATTGCTGCTGATCCAAGAATATCTATCCCTTCAATTTTCCACCTTATGTTTATGTAAAAAATATCTTGATGGATATGTTTGGCCGAGTTTGCCTTAATTCTTGCAAATCTACTATATCTCTCTTTGTTTCTTTCTTTGATTGGACAATGTTTTGATGGCAATTGGCAAAAGTTGATGTATGTGGAAAACCAAAAGATTTTCAATTTTACATAAGCACTTAGCAGTAGGTGAAAAGTAAATCAAAAATAAATGTAGGTTTTCTCAACCTTTCCCACGACTTTGTGAAGTTTTTGCACGACGAATTCCCTTGCTTTTTCCAGCATATTGAATGCACAAATCACAAAATATATGTAGGCTTTCTTTCGATCAAATAGCCAAACTCACATCTTCCTTTCCCCCACCCACCTTGTGTCAAGGTATGCTTATTCATGATAGACTAGAACCTGCCTGAAGGACCTTCGGAATGTTTTCATGGAAATATTCAGCAATTAAGTGTCAAAAAACTAGAGGGCAACACTCTTAATTTAGAGGGATTTTCCAAGAATAAAAATAAAACATCTAATATTTTATAAAGTTCTCTCAAAGGATAGTACCCAAGCTTGCCATGTATGACTAGTTATACTCCCGCTTGCAACAAAAGACACCCTAATACTTTAATGCAGAAGATTAAGAATGAAAAATGCTTGCGAAATCTAGCCTGTGTTTGATGGAATATCTTAGTTGAAATGAGTTGCTAAATCCTGAATTTGATCTTTAATGAGCTGATTTCATCATATAAAATGAAATCTTGGAATTGCATTCAACAAATGAAATTGGGAATATCAATTGTCACTGTCCCACAACCAGTTATCAGTTTTAAGCAATCAAATAACATGTAAGCCTATTGTTTGGCTCATGGTTTGGGGATGATTTTCCAAGTATAGAGAACCTAGCTCTATCAATCACTTGGCCCTATAGGATTTTTATGAATCGTGATTCAATTCGTCAAGTAAAATATGGAAAGTTCGTGATGCAGATTCATTTGCAAGCATTCCCAAAGATAATTTGTACAAGACATGTTGTTGACAAAAGCCTATAGATTTTTATGGTTCATGATTCAACAATGCCTTGAAAAGATAGTCGAAATCAGATGATAAATCAGAACTATTCAGAACGCATCAATGGAGTATCTGTACTCTCCTCCTTTTATTACAAAACTTTAAGCATATCTTCACGCAAACTATTCAGAACGCATCAATACAACATTATGATCAGTTCCTCTGCTCCTGCAATCTAAATTCATCAAGCCCGGATTTGTCTATCGGACGTTGGTAAAACTTGCCCACATATTCCGTAGCAGTGAACTCTTTGTATCGAGGTGGGCTTTTCTCCGATGTCAATTCCTTGATCGGACCATAGAACCTTCCAGGCACAACACTGCCTACCAAGAATCCTGCAACTGATATTCTAGGCCCTGTCTTGTTAGCAAGCACTCGATGATCTACACTTACAAACTCATCGTTGGTAATGATTTGCAGCATATCGCCAATGTTGACAACGAAGCTTCCCGGTATGGGAGGTACGTTTATGTATTGGTTATCATGAAAAACTTGGAGGCCACCCAATTGATCCTGTAGAAGAATCGTTAAGAATGATGGGTCCGTGTGCTTGCTCGTGCCCAGTGTCAGTTCCGGCTCGGGACAACTCGGGTAATAATGGCCAGCGAAAAGTTGGCCCATTGCACATCCTAGGTCACCGAGGTGGTTCGGTTCCAGACCTAAAGCTTCCGATAATAACTCGAATAAGGTGTCTCCCAGTTTTGTGACATAATTTATGTAAGTCATTGTTGAATCCCTGTAAGATGATGAAATGAAGTTTAATTTCATTCATTGCGTGTGCCACGACATTAACAAAATAACTTGACCACTTTGACAAGTTATCATCCCGTATTAACGAAATAATTGATACTATATGGTTTGAGAGTAATTAAGTTATAGAACCTTAATTACTCTGCCAAAAACCATATTTACCAATTTAATCTCCTCAAACTACTTGCCCAAACCATACGTATAAATTACATACATACATACATATTTGCATAGAGAGAGGAAGTATCATTCACCATGATTAATCTTTATGATAGGATGGATTATTAAGGTAGTAGTAATACATCCGGGACTGCATATAGACATAGTACGTGTTTGAAAAAATATTTATAGAAGTTGATATCGATGATAAATTAAATTAAATTAAAACATGCAGTAGTATAATAGTAGATGTAATAAGACAAAGGCAATACTACATAAATGGAAGCTTGAAGATACCTGCAAATTTGGGGCAAGTCATGGGGATGAATGGGATGAGAGCCAATCATGTCAATGGTCAGAGAATCCCTCCAATTGGCCGCCTTGGATCGGTACAAGTCAACATTGCTGCCATACCTGACTTTCTGCTGCGTCATCCTAATCCTATCCCTCGTGTACAACTCCTTCTTCTTCTCCACATCCTGCTCGTGGAACCTCCTGATGCCCTCCAGTATCCCCCTCAGGACATCCTCCGGAATCCCGTGCTTCACAACTTGGAAAAACCCCCATTTCCTCGACGCCTGTCCCAATTCACCCACCACTCTCTTCCGCTGATCCATGATTCCGGAGAGATCGATCACGGGGACCTCCACATGGTTCATCAGCTCCGTGTCGCGTTCCTCTGGCGTCCTCCTGAAAATTCTGGGAACCGTCTGGATGCCGGAATCAACCAGGCCTTTGACGCCGGCCTTGGAATCATCGAAGGCCCGGAGCTCCGATGTACGGTCGTCAGGGTCGGCGGCGCCGAGTGGTAAGGAATCTTTGAGGCCTGACAAGTTCATAGTTTTGATTGAAAGTGTCTTAATGTGAGTGTGGAAAGGGGAGTGAGAGATCAGAGGAAAAGTTGAGATTAAATGGAATTTCTGCCACTTGAATTGTCGTACTATTAGTCAGGTCTTATATATACTCCCGCCGCCCGCCGGCATTTATTCTTCAATTTATTAGTATTTTTTTTTTATTTTTTTTGGAATAGCGTGAGGCCAAAAACAAGATGCAAAAACAAAGAAGAAACCAACTAAGCTACCAATAATAGAAACAAACACAAAAGGAACGAAACTACCCGTCTAACACCATCTCCAACCCAAACTCTATTTTACGGTTACATTATTTCTATTTTTCAGTTAAATTTACAGTTTTTTTCTATCTCTCTGCAACCCACAATTCTATATTTATCTCCATAATAGAATGTTACATTTTGATTCCATTACTATTCATATAATATTTTATTTATCAATTAATTTAATTACATATTCTTTATATATATAAGTTAGCATTTTTTTTAAAAAATTAAAAAAATGATTTTTAATTAATACAAATACAAATATTTTTTTGGAAAAGAAATACAAATATATTAAATATGATATTAATTTTAAATTGAACAAAATTAAAATACAAGAAAAAATATATTTAAACTATAAATCTGAAAATAAATTTAAAATAAAAATTATTAAAAATGATAACAAAAATAATTAAAGATATGTAAAAAGCAAAAAAAAACTGGAAAATCATAGCAACAAACTAATGAAAAAGACAAAAAAAAAAGAAAAAAAAGGGAGGGATTGCGGTGTGAACAGTACACCGCATAAAATAGCGGTGCACTGTTCAAAAACGGGGAAAATAGCAATAGCGGTGAAGATTTTTGCGGTGGCATTGGACTTCCCGCTCCGTCATTATTCCCGTCCCACATTATTTTGCCGGCAGCGTTGGAGTTGGAGTTGCTCTAACAGGTGGGGAAATACACTCCAGTAGCGTCCATCGCCACCAGATGCACGAAATCCGGCGGATAGGCCCATCAGCCCGGTAAAGGCCCTGTGCATATCATGGCCTTTTGCACAGGCCCCATTGTTATGGGGCCCATTTTTTTTATTTGTGCTATTAATAAACTATTTTTTAAAAATTTAATCTATTAATTAGAGCTCTCTTCAAGTGTAAAATTGTTATGTTATTTTTTTTATTTTCTTTTACTTTTTACTCATTTATAAAGAATTACGGCTGTTGATAGGTAACATTTCGAACTTAATTTTTTTAAGCTTTTTTTCATTATAGTGTCCGTTTCACAAATAATTTTAAATCTTTGTAATGAATTATTATATACTACCTCCATTTCGTGATATTTTTCATTTTTGATAATTTGCTACTATTTACATAAAGACTTGCACTTAAAGTTTTATCATACACTACAAGAAATTGCGGGATTCCCGACCGACAGGATGCGGTCGGCATTTCCGACCGCAATCCGCTGTCGGAAATTTTGCCGCGTTTTGCATTAGGCGGTTCTTTGCCGACTGTATTACCGACCGCAGCAACGTTGGTCGATATTACCGACCGGATTACCGACCGCAATTGCGGTTTACCGACCGCAATTGCGGTCGGAAGTTTTTTTCCAATTTTTTTAATTTTTATTAGTTTTTTATGAAAAAATACAATTTAGCAACCGACTTACCGACCAAAAATTCTGTCGCCACAGTTACCGACCGAATTACCGACTGAAATTTGGGGTCGCTAAAGGTTTTCCCCATTATTTTATTTTTGAATTTTCTATATTGTTTGTTTTATTGAATATTTTTAATTTTTAATATACTTTACTTTTTTAATTTTTTTATCAAAATAATTAAGTACCTTTTTATAATTATTTATTTTAATTTTTAATTAAAATTTTCTTTTAATTAATTTATTCATTTTATATTTTATTTTATTATTTTATTTAATTACTACTCCCTCTGTCCCATCTAACTTGTCTTGTTTGACTTCTGCACACAATCCAATGCACTTTTTCAATCGTTAATATCTCAAAATATGTACAATGAAAAATTATGTAAAATATATATTATAAAACTACGTGATCATACGATTCTAATAAGACCCAACTCGACTATTTTTTTCTAATATGTACGTAAAATATAATTGAGTCAAAATCGAACAATGAACAGTGTCAAAAAGTCAAACAAGACACGTTAGGCGGGACAGAGGGAGTATAATTTTATTTTTTATTTTATATTTTAATTTAGTTTATAATTAATTTAGACATTTATATGTATATATATGTATATATAATACAATCCATACAATGACATGAAATATGGGCTACACTAATGGCACACGCGCGAGGGAATAAGGACGGTGACCCGAGTTCGAGCTCTCTCTTCAGCAAAATCATTCACAACATATTTGGGAATGTATAGTATATATGACACATGGCGCATTGTGATTGATTGTGTATGGAGCTTGCCAAGTTGGTTAGTGTTGAGGTTAGTTAATGTGAGGTACTGAGTTCGAGCCCCCCTGACCACATTTTTTTTTTATAAAAGAGGATTACCGACCGCAAATTGCGGTCGGTAATTCGGTCGGTAAACTTCTCCGGGACCTTATGGGACTAGATAGTACCGACCGCATGTGCGGTCGGTAATTCGGTCGGTAATTTTACCAACTCACGTGTGGTCGGCAACGCGGTCGGTAGGGTCCCGACGACAAAATTTTTTGGTCGGCAGAAAATTCCATACCAGTAGATTACCGACCGACTTGTGCGGTCGGTAATTCGGTCGGTAAAGGCCGAAACGACCCGTAAAAGAGGGTTACCGGCCGCATTTTTCGGTCGGAAATTCGTTTTTTTCTTGTAGTGATAGTTATACAAGTTAAAATACGGCCAAGTGAGATCTTATTAGATTCGTCCCGTCGTGTAATTTTTCAATATTGAACGTTTAGAATTTTTACTTGTACCAAACTTTAGTTATTAATGGTTCAAAATGTGTATCGAATTACGCAATATATAGGTCCGTCAAAAATATTTCAAAACTGAAGAAGTATGTTTAGAGGGCCTAATTTTTTTTAGAATAGGGCCACCAAGATTGATTAGACGGCCTGACGCCCATGTCTCCAAAGACGCTCCACGTTTTGCAAGTTTATCCGCGACTCTATTCCCTTCACAATTCACATGATAAATACAACATTCTTCAGACGTCGACCACCTTTCCCTGATCCTTGTAGGATGGAGGCCAAAGGGTGATGTCAAGGTTATCAAAATCTAAATCTTATGTAGGATCGTGTTTCCCTTTATAAGATCGGGGTCGTATGATCGAATTCAGATCCTAAGAGCCTATGAAATTATGACAAAAAAAAATTATTCATATTAGACAATATTTTGTTTAGCAAAAAATGGGGGAATAATTGAGCATTTAAGACATGATGCTTGAGCTGAATTTGTCATTAGAATTTTTCCCATTTTCGTCAGTCTCAACCATTGTCTCATTTGATTCATCATCATCCATCTGGGCATGGGGTTTAGGACTAAGATCTCCATCAGCAGGGGGGTGTTGGAAGGGGTAATATTGGCAAAGAGAAGGGGGATACGACGGCAACGGCAACAACAAGAAGATGAAGGAGATACAGTGGCGACTGTTGGAAGAGGAAGATGAAGGGAATGTGAAGAAGATGGAGATGCAAACAAAAATTCCTAAATTTGAATTTTGGAAAGGAATGGAAGACTGGAAATTGAAAAAATGAGATGACAAAATAAGAGGGAGTGAGATCCGATCTGTCAAAAATTTTAAGATCTTGTATAGATCCTATAGATCTTATCCAGATCTCACCCTAATTTAATATTACATACCAATCTTGATCGTTTTGGCTTTGTGGGATCGTAGGATCTTAGATCCTAAGATCTAGATTTAGATTTTAATAACTTTGGTGATATTGTTCAATTTCTAAGTCTAGTTCTAGTGGTATATATAATAATAATAAAATTACTATAATAAGTTAGTTCTCGTTAAATTCGATGATAGAGTGTAATTGTATAATGTATGCATGGCTGGTTAGCTAAGAAAAAATGTGCATAATATAATATCGTCATTTCTTAATACTATATTCTCCATTTTACGGAATTAGAGATACTACATTATTACAATTAATAACTTCAATTATATACAAATAAAAATTATAAATATTAGATAATACTCCTTCCGATTTTTTAAGTGTTACGTTTTGATTTTTTTTTTTACTGTTCATTGTAGCACTTTGACTTCTATTTTTATTATAGTTATAGAAGACAAAATATAGCCAAGTGACATCTTGTTGGATGCGTCTCATGTTGTAGTTTTGAAATATCAAATTTTTAGAATTTTTACTTGTACCGAATTTGAGTTATTAATCGTTGAAAATGTGCATTGACATACGTGCAAATGAGAATTGTAATAATTAAAAAAAATGAAGGAAGTATAAAACTATATAATTACATGAATATACAAATGTAACTACATTTAGCTATATTTTTTATATAACTACATTCGAATATTTGAGTTTAATATTAAAATAGGCCACTACAAGGGTCTATGTTCTTTTTGGTTAACTACAAATACTAATTATAAAAATAGGCCACAACAAGGATAGTATGTTGTAAAAATAGGACAATTGAATTTTGAATATATTTTTTAACCCCATAAGCTTTTACTTTCTTTCCTTTTGACCCCAAACATTTTTATTTTCAATTTGTTATTAATAAATCAATCAAATCTATTTTCATTTCCTATTATTATTAATGAATGAAGAAAGTATAATTTTTATTTAATTTGTATATATTTTAAAATATTAACTATTAAAAAATATATTAAACTTTTGTCCCCATATTGTTAAAGTAGACATTCTATTACCAAACGCAGTTAGACTTCTGTCAGCTTAAACAAATGTCTTGGGTTCGAGCATTTATGTATACAGAATTATGTTTTGGGAAGGTAACTCTTCAATGCTCACGAAATACTCGAGGAATTAGTCTCGGATCCAATTAGATTGGAAATACCCTGGTATCAAGGTTTTAAATCGATTTCGGTATCTATATCGAACATATAAATATAGGGAAATTTCGAAGATATTTGAAATTTCGTGGAAAATTTCGGAGATATTTGTAATGTTTTGAGAAAATTAATTCGAGTTTCTGAGATGATGAAAATGAAAATATTTCAAAATTCCTCATCTCTGTTGCTATATAAATTAGTAATATGCTAACAATACTCATTTAATAATATAATATGCTAGTAATATTATTGATATCATGCACCATGTTGATTGATAAAAGACTTAAAATTGATAAACAAGTTAATTGGATGACATCATCAATATGGGTTGAAACATATTTTTTAATTTTTAATTTTTTTAAAATATATTTTAAAATTTTAGAAAAAAATTATTTTTTTAAGAAAATTTCGGAAAATTTCGGTCAAATTTCGGGAAATTTCGGATTTAGGACGAAATTTCAATGGAAATTTTGTAAAAAAATATTGCATGTGAAATTTCACTTCGGAATGTCCCGAAACCCAAAATTTCGAAATTTCGGTCGAAATTTTGGAAATTTCGAGGATATTTAAAACAATGCCTGGTATTAATTTTTTTTTAAAAAAAAAACATTCCATTTGGTTATATATATACAGCTAACATTTGTATAGAGTAATGCTTTCTCTATGTATCACCCTAAAATTTTCTAGTATATAATTCAAATGAGAAATACATTTTCTCATGTCCATTATGCATGTATGTGCAGTGTGGGTGGGAGATGTTGGAAATTAAAGAATAAAATAAATTAGTATTTGATTTGTTAAAAAATATTATCCCATTTCTTGTGATTTACAATAAGATAATTTAGGATCTCGGTTATTAGGATCCATATGATCTTGTTTTATTTCATTCCAATTGCAGAGTGTTGATTCGGATAAAAGGTTAAATACGTCCGTTTTCTTTTTTTAAAATTCAAATCAATTCTTTTTTATTTATTACGAAAACAGTTCGCTACAAATGCTAGTTATGTCCAAATCAGTCCATTGTTCACTAATTATGCCCTAATTGCTGACGTGACAAGGGTTTAAATTTAAACGTGACACGTGAGCATAATATAGTCCTTTTTCTTTTATCTTTTTCCAATTCAATCCTAAATTTTTGTTTTGTTCCATTTAGTCATCTACCCATATCAATCATTTTTATATTAATTGGCCTCCAACCTTTCAAATTATTTCTTTTCAGGCCCAGAACCTTAAATTTTTATTATTATTAGTCTATTTATCAAAGAAATGCCCAACATACTTTTGTAAATAAAATTAAACACCAAACCTCATACATTGGGTTTGACTGCCTTGTACCGGGTCTTCCAAGCTTTGGAATTTTACGGACTCCCTCCAACCACCCGACCGCAACCGATGGTTCATTGGTTCTGATTTCCTTCAGCAACAATCAGTACAATCCTACTTTGTTTCCTACCTTAGGACATAGCAAGGTTTGAGTAAATGATTTAATTTTAAGAGAAGGGGGACTTGACCACTAGGGTAACTCCTCAACCCCAAAAAAACGCACGTATTTAATCTTTTTTTTTCCATGTTGAATTGTTGATTCTCCTATAAATAGGATCCTCACTTGTTCTTTTAAGGCAAGCTAAGGTATATATAGGCATTATGTATGCATAAAGGGAGTGCATATAAGTGTGCACAAGAGCAACGCATAATTTTGTAATTTCTTTTTTATAATACAATTACAAACTCGGGTGAGGGAGTTTCATAAGTCGTACAAACTATGATTTGATCACAATCGATCTATATCGATAACAAATTCTTGGTGATTCAATTCAGGTTTCGGGTCAATAGACTTTCATTGCAATAATATCATATAATCTATTTGCAATATATTCTAATTATTGCTATTAGCTAGATATGTTACATGTTAGTTACTCGTTATTGATAGAATATGTTTTAGTCAATAACTTGTGATTTGATTATATAATTTTGCATTATATAATCATGTTGGTCTGCAAACAAACATATTCCTACTTCTAGTTAATTCTAGTCATCTTCAATCAAAAATATTTTTAACTTGACCATTAACTCTAAGAATGTGCAGAAGTTTAATTTGGCACTGCTAATGAAATGGAGGTGGAGATTCGGGAACGAGAATTCATTATGGAAGGATGTTGTAAAGGCAAAATACTATGGTAGGGATGATTTGCTGTTGCCACAACCAAGGCCAGGGAATTCAGTTTGGGGTAGGATTGGGCAGGCCTGGGAGGATCTAATCAAGGAAAATCGGGACTGTGACTTTGGTATTCTTGTTGGGAATGGGAGCCTTACGAGTTTTTGGCAAGACGCATGGGTAGAAGGAGGGAGGCCATTGAGTCTTATGTTCCCCAGAGTTTTTGCTCTTGCTATCAAAAAAGAAGGGAAAATAGCGAATTTTGGGGAATGGGTGGGCTGTGAATGGCATTGGAGTATACCATTGAGGAGGCCATTATTTGATTGGGAAGTGCAGGTATGGAGGGACTTCATGCAGGTTATTAACAGACAAGCAATGTGTAGATTCATGGAAGACAGGTTGTATTGGCGCGGGGATGGGAATGGACAATTCTCCACTCGGCAGTGCTGGAAACGTCGGGAGGGGGCAATTGCTTGGGAATCTGATTGGTTTTGGAAAAGGCTGTGGAACATCGACTGCCCTACAAAGGTAAAATTGCTAGTGTGGAAAATGGTGAATAACGGATTACCTGTTAAAGAAGAGTTGATGTACAGAACTGGTCTTCAGGTAATGAATGTACTATGCCCATTTTGTGATAAAGAAGTTGAGAATGTGGAACATTTGTTTTGTAAGTGTGAAGTCGTAAGGGATGTTTGGTATAAGGGGGTTGGATGGTTTGGAGTATTGTGGGCAATGCCAGGCTCTGTGACTCTGTCTCATCTCTCATGGAATGGTGGTTTTGTTTTGATCCGAAAGGTGGAAGGAAAGAGGCTTGGCTTATGGTGGTTGTGGCAGTGATTTGGTCCATCTGGATAATGAGGAATGGAGTGGTTTTTAAGGGTGAACGTTTCAACAGACAGGTTCTGGAGGATGAAGTTAGATGGAGGGTTGTTTTGTGGTGGAAAGCCATATATGGGGAAACAGACAGTACTATGGCAACTTTAGAGAGTGTGTTCCCTAACTGTTTGGTTCAGAGGCACAGATATCAGGCTACAGCGCCTCGGCCAGGTCTGGTGTGGGTTCGGCCGGAAAACGGATGGTGGAAGATAAATACGGACGGTTCATCATTAGGCAACCCCGGGCCGGCCGGTATTGGTGGGGTAATTAGAAATGAACGAGGGGAGGTCCTTTTCGTGCTGTCAGATTTTATCGGTAGCACGGATTCTACGGAAGCTGAGTTGACTGCCATCAATCGTGTGTGTAGGGCGATTATTAGAGATCAAGGTTTCCCAACACCAAGGCTTGTTTTCGAGTGTGACGCTTGCAATGTGGTGAGATGGATTCATGATCCAGGAACTGTCCCAGTGAGGCTGCATCATTTAATGGCCGATATCATGGTAGTCATCGGTTTTGCTGGGGCAGTGGAAGTAAACCATATCTTAAGGGAAAGAAATAGCTTGGCCGATCAATGGGCAAGGACGGGAGCGGCTCGTGGAGGGAAGATTGAGGAATGGTTTTAATTTTGTTGGGGAATATAGCTGATTCTGGTTCTCCAGAGGTATGGTCTGTTTACTTTGGCAAGAAGTCATCCTGCTGGTGTTTTGGCGCTTTGATGATTGAGGAGTTCAACAATTTGTAAACTGTATGACCATTCGAAAATTGCTGCTTTGGGTTGTGGAGTCTAATACGAAGGTGCTGCTGGGATGTGAAAGGAAGCTTTGTCAACTCTGTGGCTGCTATGGGATAAAGTCTTATTTTTTGCTGGTGTGTGTATGCAGTTTGCGTTTTTTTTACTTCTTTGGTCCTATGCCCTTAATATGTGTGTATGCGATGGTTAGGACTTGTTTTGGAACTAATGTGAGTTGTATGGGATTGGAATGCTTTCGTTGGAATAAAATCCTATCTTTCGTCTCAAAAAAAAAAAAAAAAAAAAAAAAAAAAAAAAACTCTAAGAATAGAACACGGATACAGAAAGAACAAACAGAAACATAAATGCAGAGAACTCATATGGAAATAAATCCATTTAGTCCTTTATGTTTTGATTTTTTTTTTTCCAAATTCGTCCTAAACTTTTGTTTTACCACATTCAGTCGTCTAACTTTACTGATTTTTGCCAAATTAGTCTTAATTCATCATAATCTTATAAATTTGTACAATTATAAAGTTGTGGGATGAATCCGACATGTATCATGCTCAAATAATTCGACGGATCTTCCTTCACATCTGTATCAACTCATCTCCAGCATTTTTCCCCATACTAGAATTTAGATATTGTAGGAAAATAATATCGGGAAACAATTAATATAAAGATTGGGGAACAAAGTTTTAGACGGTGTCGAGTTATTTTGAGTATGATACGGATCGGATTAGTCTCATAATTTTGTTAATTGTATTACTCTATAATATTATGGTGAATTGTGACCAACTTGGCAAAAAATAGTAAAGTTACAGAAACTGAATGGGCAAAACAAAAATTTAGAACGGAATTAAAAAAAAATCAAAATATCCAAACTCATATTAAACACAAACGATGCGGACAAATAAAATATCTTATACGACTTCATACACTGTGAAACGGGGCCATACTTCAATCGCTCCATCAAAAAACACTTTTAACTATGGGGATGAACATTAATAAGAACATAATTAAAGTGAATAGCATGGCCATGGAATATGCTGGAAATTTTGAAATGGGTGTGTACAGTGGCGGAAGTAGTATGTAACCGGGGTGGTCAGCTGACCACTCAGCTGAACACCCTGAAATTTTAAAAAAAAAAAAAAATTATTTTTTTAATGTAAAAATAATATTAGTAATATATAAACCTCAATTTTAATAAATAAGTCATTTTTTCTCAATCTTTTTCAATCTTTCTTTAATTCCAAACATTTTTCTTCTTAATTAACTTCAGCTGGGAATGGAGACTTGGCTCAGTGATCATGTCATATGACTTTCAACCTTATGGTTGGGTTAGATTTTCACCCGGCCCCGTATCCCCCCTTTATTCCCCTTTATAATTTGTATAGCTTGAGCTCCCACACACCTTTAATTTGCCGACACATAAGTGTCAATGTTTGAAAAAGAAAAAAAAAAAAAACTTCAACTTAATTACCGTACCCAACAGTAACAAAACATATTACATGGAACGGATGAAGAATTAAGTAACTTTTTGACCACCCTGGATCAAATTTCTAGTTCTGCCACTGGGTGTGTAGTTGTTTTGTAGCTTAGCAGCAATAACGGACATGGAATATGAACAATGGCTCTGTCGGAACGCGTTAGAAAAGTTCTATTTAATGTAGCCTTTACGGAAAAAATGTCAAAATGGTGTTGTAACTTTGACAAGTTTCTAATTTGCCATATTTTGGAATTTTCTAATTTGGTACCATAGTTTTGCTAATTGTCTCCAAAATGTCTCATCGGGCCTTAATCACCTCAATTTACTAACATGGCACGAGATTAGTGTAAAGAATTAATTTAATTGTGTCATGTATGTGACATGAACGCATTGATTGTGGTTGACCTCCACATATGAACAATTTCTAACCCTATTTAATTTCTAATTTAACCGTCACCTTCCCACTCAACAAATGGTTCAGAAAGTATCCACATATGTATGTCAAACTCAGTCAAGGTTTACGTGGTCCTACATGGCACAAATAAATTATTTTTTACACTAATTTCATGCCATGTAAGTAAATTGGGTGATTAAAACCGGATATAACCATTTTGAAGACAATTGCTATTATACCAAATTAGAAAACTCTGAAATTATAGCACTAAATCTGAAAAAAGTCAAAGTTACGGCAATATTTTAGCATTTTTCTTAGCCTGTACTAGCTCAAACGGATCAGTCAGTGGTGCAAACCAAAATTGGCATTGCAGTAAAAACTAAAACCCGATATTTATATTTAAACAATTATAAACATATAAATAACATTTAAACAAGCATGCAAAAATAAAACCAATTGTTGAATTAATATTTAGATTTTAACAAACCATCCAATTAAATTCAACAAACAAGCGCGCACAAAAGTGTTTAGCCAGTATAATAGCCTAAATATAGAATTTAGAGAATGGAGATGATGATAATCCCTGATGAAATATAGTACAATGGTTACAGAAAAGGTAGAAATAAATTAAGAAAGGGATGCCCAAACAGGGTATGGGCACTCATAAGTCCAGCCAGGCCCTGAATATTTAACACAGTGCAGCCATAAGCCCTCTTCATACCCATCATATCCTTTAGGTTCTAGATTTGGACAGTTAGTGCACATAGGATCGATATCAAAATCATTGATGTGCTCGTTGTTGGATTCAGGTACAACCAACTGGTTACTGTTTGTTTCTTGGGAACGCATGGGCTTGGCTGCAGCTCTATCGGAGCTTAAGCCTTCAGTGGAACGAGGAGCAACGTGTTCAGACAGGTAAAGCATGTCATTTGCTATAGGATGCCCCAAAAACTGCAAGTGAACACGTATCTAAACAGAAGGAAACTCAGTGATCTGAACTTGTGTGTGTAAGCATAAGAATGAAACGAAGTACTTAATGAATTCAATTTTGCACTACGAAGGTATCCTTTTAATGCAAACTGAGAAGTATCTCCAACGATTTTTTTTTCATTTACCTGATGTGTCCTGCCAGTAATTGGTTCGCACAAAACAATGCTCTGTGTTCCATTGGTGCTAATTCTAGTGAACTTTGTACAAGCAGCCTTGCCTTTTGAAGGATTTTTCCCGTTCGAGCCATTGACCTCCTGTAAATGTAAATATGGAATAGGAATGAACAGCAGCTGAGGAAAAACTCACTCTTGGATAAATACAAGGAGACAGCTGCAGTATCATTCTAACATGTATGTCAGAAACTGGGCAATAAAATCATTTCCATAAATCATAAAGTGAATGGCAAATTGGTAATATACGAAATTCATGTGACAATATGTTTGGATTAAAAACACGGCTTTGTCAATGTTAAGTTCTAACACACAAAAGACAGATAATGAGAGGACACTTACCTCGGCTGTACTCTTTCCTTCTCGAGCATTGTAATTGATGTTTACATTGGCAACTTGCTGCACATCAAGTATTTTAAAATAAACTCAAAGCAAAAGCCAAAACAAAAGCAAAAGCAAATTATTCAATGCCACAGAGGTAATATTAGATTGCACAGCCAAAACCATATGTACAGTAGAATATTCAAAAGCATAATTAAGTACTTCTTCCTCTGGAAATACTCCTTTCACTCGTGCAATATACTGCTTTTTGACGCTTCCTGATTCAATCTGAAACAGAGATAATCACAACATGAAAAACCCCAAGTCTAGATGTGGGGTAAACTTCAAAGGAGGTTTTTACCAATATAGATGGGTGAATATTTCTTAATGGTATATAGTTACCTGCTGCCGGAAAGTGTCAGCTTTAGCAGCACTCCTGGCTAGGATGAGAAGTCCAGAGACCAAGCGATCCAATCGATGAATTGCTGATTTTTATAAGTCAAGAGTACAAAATATTCAATTTGGATCAGATGAGCAGAAAAAATATAACAAAAAATCCCTAGATGTTTGGGGTGAATGCCAGTAATACAGAAAGCATTTTCCAAGCAAGAAAAAGTAGGATACGAAATAATGGTGCCAGGTCATGCTCTGCTTGAAGTATACCAACGACTGTGTTCTTCCTATATTGCCCGCAGGGATGTACCTAAGATTAGAGATTGCATTCATTTCAGCCACAGGGTCACCCAGACTGAAAAATACCACAAATGATCACACAAAGAGAGCAACAATGCACGTGTTTTACATAGCACCATGGGATGAGTGATAACAGTTTTAAGAAGTTGGTGATAGTTTTGGGAAAAAGATAATATCAATCTTCCTTTGACTCCCCAACCATGATGTGATATAACCGGTCACTCTGAAAAACCTATAATGACAAAAAGTTATTACTTTAAAACAACAATGTGCAATGGATTCTGCACAGGAACAACATTATCCATTTTGCAAAGGAATAAGGAAAAGATCATTTTTCAGCTATTAATGGACAAGAACATATAAAATAATTGAAACCAATGCAACTAACACAAGCTGAACAAGAAAAATTGACTTACAGGAACTGATGCAGGCTTACAAATAGTCAAGACATCAGGTTCGGTGTGCAGAATTTGAACATCCCTGGCCATAACTGGTGGTTCATGCCTACAGCCTTCAGTGTGTCAATCACTCTAATTATAAAGGGAAGGAAATATAGTTGACAGCATAAAGAAAATAAAATGGATTACCAGTACAATATGTGACAAATAATATGGATAAGAGATGCTCACCTGTGCACAAAATGGCTTATTTTCTGTGACGACTGAACCACATGTGATACAGGTATCATCTGCCCATCAACTTGTATGCGACCAGCTTTGACCGCAGACACCTGTGTTTGCAATGTTGGGTGATGCTCGAGGATTTTATCAAAAGCAACTATATAAGTCAGGTTTGAATTGTCCCGCCGACAAACAAAACCTCATTCACAAACAAAAAGGTCAAATTCACAAAATTGTTTCAACTTTCAATGCAATAAAGATTTCACTCAGTAGCAAATATTGAAAGGGCAACTTGCTTGTTCAAAATGGTTACTTTTTGCTCCATATCTTCATTTAGGTTCGCTATAATTTCTTTTCATAAGCTAAGATACATATATGTTCTTATTTTATCAACAAAGAAGAGTGAAAGTCACTAAATTTACAACTCAATTCACCAGGATGCTAAATTCTAAAACAAATACATGTCTTGTCCCCTTGCAATTTGTTCATATAACAGAAAAAAACACTACGTGCTTACATAATAATCGCGAGGGCGACCCTTGAATTCATCCGAAAATAAGTCCACTATTGTCTTCCCTGCCCATCTATTCTTAGCCTACAGGCAGAGCCGAAAAATCCACACCAAACCAAATTGAAACTTGAAAAACACTTGAAAAGTGGTACATAACATAAGGAGACGCTATTACTGCTACAAGCTTACATGTGAGATGAACTCGAAATAGTAGGGCCGGACGTACCTTATCCCTGCAGAAAATTGAAAAACGATGTAAGAAACGATTATTAGGGTGTTGGTCGAGGGAATTCGTCCTGGAATCGTGCTTACCGTCATGAAAAATGTAATCTTGGCGGTGAGGAGGGTTGGCAGGGGTTTGCCAGACAATGTCCATGGTTTCTTCGGATTCGTTTCTCTTCCTCTTGGCCGTCATCCCTTCTAGATTTTAGGCGCGATTTGATTGTGCATTTAGGGTTTTACAGTCAGTATCCATGAGATATTTTGGCCTATAAAGGGGGGTTGAAATTGCCCTTCTTTCAGTATTTGACGCATTAAATAAAATCAAAGGAGTCCAGCCCTAGTTTTTTACCGAAACACCCACCAAATCCAAGTGTGCTATTCCAGACAACAGTTAAGCTTAAAGAGCAAATCTACCACGAAAAGGGCAAAAAGCTTCTAAAGAGGTTCAGTAAATTACCAAAGTAGATTCTGCCATTAGCACAAAATATTCATAAAACAAAATCAATTCCACACAAAACCCTATCCTTTGACAGTCAAATACTACAGATTCGTGGGTTGGGAGTAACATATATATGTGCGTCAAATTCAGAGTCTAAAGTTGATGCATTTGGGATTAATTGAAGCAGCCATTCTGCATTCATCAAAACTATTACTCTTATAGAGAAATGGTGCACAGCCTCGAATTGTGATAAAGTTGGAGTGACAGGTATCGGCTGGTAGTAAAAAGGATAAATTATTAGTGTCGCGTCCGGAATGATTTTGCCGATTGGATGGGAGTATATTTGAGTGGGTGATGGGTCCATTTCTTAAGTGGGAAAATTGTTTGGAGAAAGAATGATAAGCAGTTAAAGGAAGAGCAGACTGACTTTGGGAAATACAAGAAAAGAGAGGAATTGATCAAAGACATTTGGGTTTGTACAAATTAGTTTTGAAATATGAAGGATTATGATGAAGAAAAGAATATTCAAGTTGAGGAATAACAATCCAAATATACAAGAATCAATACAGCCTGCTAATTTAGGCAAAGTAGTGGATACTTACAATTAGATAAGGATGGGGACAGCAGCGGGTGGTGGTGAGCGGAGGGCGACAGCAGCGGTGGTGGACTGGTGGAGAGCGGAGGAGCGGTGGTGTTGAGCAATCGACCGGAGTTGTGGGCAGAGACGACAGGAGACAACAGCAGGGGACGGTGGCGACAACAGCAGGGGACGGTGGCGACAGCGGTGGTGGTGGGCTGGTGGCGGCGTGAGAGCGGTGGTGGTGGGCTGTTGGCGGCGTGAGCGCGGTGGTGGTAAGGCTGGTGTCGGGCGACGGACTGACTTGGATTTTGTGATGGTGAGTTGCTGTCTAAAAACTGTCCGGCGATGAACTAGGGCTCACATAGGCCAAATAAAAAATAAAAAATAAAAACAAATTGGGCTTATCGCCGTTTGGGCCTGTTTAAGTAATTAAGGCCCAATTCACTAATTTAGATTGCGGCGGGCCAGCTTAAAGGGCCCGGCCCGTTTTGACGGCTCTAGACTACTTGAGGAACAATTGTGATATCTCTCTGCCATGGGTGTCAATTGGAATGTAGTATTCCCTTAATACCTCATTTGGCACATTATGCATTTAACTCAATTAAATATATATTTTCAATTCTTAATAATTTAAATTGTATAAAAGTGAAAAATATAAGAAAATTAATTTTTTAAAACAACATTATTAGACGAATCCAACAAGATTTTAATTGACTATATTTTTCTTATTTAATTGTGCTTAAAAAATTTGTCAAAATTGCTAAATGAGCAGTGACAAACCCTTATGCTTGACAATAGTTTAAGTGAATGCTTTGAGATCAATCTAGAGATTGAGCAGACATGGGGATTGAAGTGGCATGCCGATATCGTAAAACAATCGGGATTTGATGAGGTTCGGTCGAGAAACAATCAGATACTCGGTCATGTTAAAGTCTTAACAAGGCCGAGTATGGTGGCATCTATTGGGTCGGGTCTTACGGAAGGAGTTTTTTGGCCGGGCCAAATGAGGGCCACCCGAGTCAAACAGTTTTGAACCACTCCAAGTTCTTAGCTGAGGTGGTTGAACTCCTGATGGTCATTTCAATTGCCTATAAATACAATCAATAATGGAGGAGAAAGTTTTGAACAACCACTCCAAGTTCTTAGCTTCACTGGGATTTTTCCTGAAAACCACATATATTTAAATCAAGACTTTCTGGATCTATTCCCTGCAAACACATAATGTAGTATATTTCATTGGGTGTTCGGTGAGCGCACCTCAATCTCTTGTTTCTCCGATGATGGATTTGAGATTTCAATCCAAAACTCATTGATAATAGGTGGAGTTGGTCAATTCCATATATTAAAATAGGCTAGGTATCCCAAACATATAGGCGATATAGGACATTTTAACACTACTGTTTCAGTGAGTTTAGATTCTTCCGGTCTGTGATAAAAAGAATCCGGCCGTTTCAGCGGCCACAACAGGTACACTAAGAAGACAACACAAGCCCGTAACCAATAGAGTGCTTTAAAGTTTGTGAATTTTTTCACCTGTTGAGTCTAGCAGAGATGTGTTTGCTGTTTGTTTGTATAATTTTCTCCTTAAATGCTCCCTCCGTCTCATTCATTGTGTCTTATGAATTTTTTCTGCTGCTACATATAGTACATGGCATCATACGCTCTATTTTGTTTAGTTAAATGGAGTATATATTTAAATCATAAAGCTTTAATTCAGAACAAAATGAGTTTATTGAGCAAAGTAACCAAAGAGATAAACCACACGATAACCATTGGCCCCAAATTCCACAACAGCAAATTTGATTTTAAAAAGAAAAAAAGGGGGATGGGATTAATGTACTAATTAATTATGTTATGCACACTAATCATCAGTTTAGATATGAAGCCGCCCATTCGTGCATACAAAAACAGAGCTGATGAGGTTAAACTCTTACATCAACAGACAATTGAACTATTACTACATACAGAGGGGGACTGCATACATATCTTGTAAGAACACAAGAACCCTGCAGAAGTGAAGCTACATACATGGCCGGCTCGAACCTCACCAAATTAAAGAAAATAATTCTTGTAGAGTTGGTAGATTTTCTCCGGTAGAACGTATTGAATATTCAGGCCATCAGATTCCCATCTTATGAACTCCAAGAGCAAGTAAGCCCACATGATCCTTAATGGCGTGGACACAACCCTAACCATGATCCACACAACATTGAGGACAATGACAACCATGAAGGGCACAACTTTCTTCATATTCTTCATTGCCATAATTTTCTTGAAATGCAGTGATGAATGATCTCCTGTGTAAATAGTAGGAGAGGATAGTAATGGAGTGGCTGGTTTGAAAGAGGGGTTGCTGTCTTTTCTAAAACTGAGAATGGCTGCATTTAATTTGGAATTGTCACCACAGATTAAAGATTTGGAGATAACTATATGTATTTGTGCTTTATCAATGTTTTCTAGAAAGAAACACAAAGATCAACACGTTTGGTAGAGGCATAAAGAAAGTGACCCGGGTCTTGTAATTAATCCTCCCTTTGTCTCAATGAACTTGTCTCCACTCGGGCTAAGAGTTTAATGTATTTATTCAAAGATTAATTCACAAAATATCTATAAATAAAAATTAACTAATAAAAATATATATAAAAAATTATGTGATAAATTAATCTAACAAGACTAAACTAGACTCTTCTCGCTACTAGAAAAATTATAGATTTGGTAGCTAAAACTATGGTAGCTAATGAATTTCGATTGTTAAAACCATAGCAGCTAACAAATTTCCGTTGCAAATTCAGTCGCTAACCTCTTTAGTAACCAAATTTTACCAAAAATTTTCAGTCGCTAAAATAGAAAATTTTTGTAGAGACTTTTTTTTTAATTATATACTTACAATAAAAGTAAGTTAAAAGGAAAATAATCAGCCATGTTTATAAGTCAAACATGCGCAATTGGTTAGACGAATGGAGTATTTGTGAGTCTGATTTATTTTATTTGTATTCAATGCAGTAAATTAGTAGGCAAATAATGAAGGTCGTGATAAGGATATATGTGCTTAAATTCGCCACAAAAGTAGCATGTGGTGTTGGGTTAGAAAATTTAAATGTGTATCGTTTTTGGCCACAAAATTGAAGTTTTTTTTTATTATTATCGATACATAGACACCAGCCAACATCTATTGTCCAGAATATTTGCTGGGTATGTAATACTTTCGATTACACTATACTCCATTTTGTGTTTTAGTTGACCTGGTAGCAAGGTTGTTAAGATCGGGATCCTATATGGGATCGTTTTTCTTTTTGCAAGATCAGGATCGTAGGATCAAATCGGGATCCTAAGATCTTATGAAACTGAAATAATAGATATACTCAATTATGCATACTAGCAAGTAAAAGCATTATTTCGTATGTTTATGAATCTTGCAAGTTAATTAATACATTACAGTACAAAAACATCACAATTAAACATAAAATATTTTCACATACATATATATTATGTTTTTTACATATCATACATAAGTAGTACATGTTCTTAAGTTTAAAATTGAAGAAAAGAAGTTAATTTGATCCCAAATCATAAAATATTACAAAAAATTTATGCGTTTAAGACGGTATAATCGTAAGATCGTAGAAGTGTTTGAGGGGGTATGACCTTGTAACATTCTACGATTAAGATCGGGATCTTATCCAGATCTTACTAATTTTAAGATTCTACAATGATCGAGATTGTTTTACAGAGGTGTGATCATTAAATCGTAAGATCCTAAGATCAGGATCGGGATCTTAACAACTATATGTCTGGTAGAGCTGTCAAGACGGGCCGGCGGTGCAACACGGGCCAGCCCATGGCGAAGGCGGACTGGTCTGTTTAGGCCCGCTTCGAAACGGGCTATAATTATTTTGGCCCAGCCCAATCCACCGGCGGGTTGCGGGCTAGGCAGACTAGTCCGTAGTTTCTTTAATTAATTAATAAACTGAATTTTTTAAATTATATAGTATTTTATTTATCCAAAAATTAAATATATTATCAAATTAAAATTTAAATATTTTTTAAAAAATCTAAAATGACTTTTATTATTTCTAAAATATTAATTTTGAAAAATAAAAATTCAAATTATTATAAAAGTAATATTAAGTAGCTCATGACATATATAATGAGCATTAAAATTATTTTAATTAATTTAGTTAACATCAAGTCAATTTTATAGTAATTATTAAATAGTATTTTAAAAAAATAAAAAAATTATTAAATTATATATTATCGAATTAATATTATACTATAATTTAAAATAACATAACCAACAAACATTAATACAAATATAATATGTGATTTAAGCTTTCTTAACAAACTTAAAAAATAAAAATTGCTTGGCCCGCGGGCTGGCCCAAGCCCGTCGCGGGCAAGCCCAAACGACGACGGACTTAGAGATTTAGGGTTTAGGGTTGACTAGATGGACTTAGACGGGCTTGACTATTTAGGCCCGCTTTATTCAGTCCAACCTACCATTTAAGGATGGCGGGACGGGTCTGCCCAACGGGCCAAACTCAACTTGACAGCTCTATGACCTGGACTTATGTTGATTAGGGGTGGGAATAGGCCGGGCTACCCGACAGGGGCCTATGGCCTAGCCTACCGAAGGCCAGGCCAGGTCAGGTTTCTTTTATAAACAGGCTAGGCTTAGGCTAATTTAAAAGCCTATTTAGCTAAATAGGCCCAGACCAGGCTTAATTAAAAGCCTTTTAGGCCTACCAGGCCGGCCTATTTATTATATTATTAGTATATTTATATTTATTACGTATGTATATGTCGTATTATTAGTATTATATTATGTAAAAGTAATTATTAATTTGATCTTATATAGATTTTTAAAATATTTATGAGTTTTTTCTCGTAAATAAATAATTTTGGATGAAAACTTGCCCAAGTGAACAAATTATGTCTTCCAACCCTATGATTACATCCGGATACATATAAAAAATATTTAAACTTATTTCTAAAATAGGCTTAATCAGGCCTTTAAAAGGCTTAGAGGCTGGCCTATTTAAATAAATAGGTCAGGCTTAGGCCTATAACATAGGCCTATCAAAGATAATAGGCCAGGCTCGGGCCTATGAAAATCGACATAGGCTCAGGCCGTACAAGCCTAGGCCTAGCCCGGCCTAGCCTATTTACACCCCTAATGTTGATACAAGGATATTTGGATAAAGGATAATAAAAAAAGAAAGAATTATTATTTGATTATTGGGTTTTTAAAGTATGAATAATCAGTTTAATCGCTTCTAAATAAAATTGTAAAAATAATTATTTACATTTTGAAAATGCAATAATCATATCCATATCACTTATACAAAGAGCCCTAACTTTTGGTTTTTGGTTTGTCTTGGGGAAAGAAGGAAATATATGTATATTATATTATTAATAGATGATAAAGGCAACAAAATTCGGATGGGAAAAAAAAGTATCGATCACAAAAATTATTTATACAATGCAAGTGGAGCAATATAAACAAAACTAGAGATAAAGAAATTAAAGAGTGTGAGAAATCCCATCGTGCTATTTCACTCAAAATAAAAATGTACACAATACTTGTTCATTACAACATGTTCATTTCTATTGTTGTTGTTGTGTATGAATTATGAAATGTCATGTTAGAAAGAGGATTTATTCGAGGTTCCAACCCAAAACCAATTGATAATAGATATGGAATATAATGACTCGAGTCCATATACACAGGGTGGCATATTAAAAACAATGTGGGATAATATAACATCCCTCCTCGGCATAATATTCATCTAAAAAACAATATAGTATCCCAACATATAAGGAAGTGGGATATTAAAACACCCCAAGATACTCAAATGAGTACTTATGGTCTGATACCATGTTAGAAAGAGAATGTATGTGTGGTTCCAACCCAAGATCAATTGGCAATACAACTCAGCCAAAAAAATTGGCAATACATGAAGTGGCCCAGATCCAAAAAGGGTGGCATTCCAACATATAAACATGTTGGATATTGTAACATGTCCCACGTTTCCATTTTCAACGAAGATTTATTAAGCAATCGTTTTTTTTTTTTTTTTTTTCTATTACTGAGTTTAATAGCGGAACGATTATTATTGAAATTATACATGATCTGAATGGACTAAACTAGATGATGCAGGTTAAGGTCAAATACGAAAATGCTGCAATGCAGACATTCCATCCAGCCCCTTTGTGTTGTAGTGAGTGACATACTCTTTAACCGTAGTCGCCCTATATTTCGCCGGATTATCATCGGACAAGAGTTCTTCGATTGGTCCGTATAGCCTTGTCGATGTGTTTGCATCGCTTCTGAAGAAGCAAGCCACAGAAACTCTTGAACTCACATTATTTGCCAACACTCTGTGCTCCGCGCTGATAAATCTGTCGTTTGACACGAGCTGCAAAAACAAATCAAAGACGACAACATACACCAGCAAAATAAATGATTTAATTGTACACGAACAACAGAATATTAGGCTTTGGTTAGGGCATCAGCCCTTTCAAATGTTGCTGTTTTAAATTATGTGTTGGTCCTTATCCTTCCCCTTTATTTGCCCTTGATACTATTTACTGGATACTGTAATATTCCAAAAATAATACACAAATGTTGTGCTATTTTTCAGTGATCAGTTTTAATGTTGGGATCGGAAGTTCAAAATGTGAGTTAAAACACTTGCCTGAAGAAGATCGCCAATGTTGACCACTAGAGCGCCCGGAACATTGGGAGCATCAATCCAGTGACCGTCGTGAAGGACTTGGAGACCGCTAACTGGGTCGTGCAGCAAAACTGTGAGGAAGCTACCATCGGTATGTTGGCTAGTGCCAAATGTGAGCTCCGGTTGGGGGCAAACAGGGTAGTAGTGGCCCATCAGGGCAAGCCCCTCCGCACATTCCATGTCCACAATATGGTTGGTCTTGAGCCCCAAGGCCTCGGACAATAGCTCAAACAATGTCTTGCCCAACTCCAAAACTTTTTCGGTGTACTCGTACATTATGTCTCTGCACATTTCTTACAAACTTGACACAATCTATATACTTTATGTAGTAGTAATTTGCTAAAAGTTTGCACCTAGTTTAGTACTCTCTCCATCCCAATAATTTTATCTACATTTCTTTGTTGGGTTGTCCCAACAAAAATTGTTACTTTATATTTTAAGCAATTTAAGTCAATATTCATATTATTAGAATCTTAATTTTTCTCGACATCTCATTAAAAATGATCACTTTACTTTCTGTACAAAGTCAACGCATTTGTTTAACCGGTAATAAAAATTATAATAAAATACATATATTCTGAATTACACGATTCTAACAAGACCACACTTTACTATTTTTCTCTTTTTTACTTTATTACGATAATATTATGTCAAAGTTAAACATTGTCAAAAGTCATCATTATTATAAAGGGGATGGATGGAATAATCAAGTTTACTCACACAACTTTAGTTACTAAACACCACTACCTAAATTCTAGCGCCCAAATAAAGGTTAGCCAAAATAATTGGTACCGAGGGAGTAGAGTAGTATTAGAATGCCATATTGGTCCTTCAGTTTGGTGCTCATTAATTCAAAGCAATTACTTTTTTTTCCTGACATTACCTGCAGATGGAGGGCAATTCGTGAGCGGTTGGCAAGTGAGGAGCCATCCGGCAATAAAAGGTGTCCCTCCAATTGGCAGCGGGCGCGCTGTATAGATCGAAGTTGCTGTTGTAGACAAACCTCCTTTTCCTGACATCATCCCTGGTGTACCATTCCTTCCTCTCCTCCTCATCCATTTCTTCGTAGAATCTCCTGACGCCATCCAGTATTCCCTGCATCATGCTCCCTGGAATCCCGTGGTTTATCACCTGGAAGAACCCCAATGTCCCAGATGCAACGGCGATCTCATCCACGGCCGACCGGCGCCTGGCCGGGTCGACGTCGTCGTGGATGCCACTGAGGTCCACCAGGGGGAACTGGAGTTGGTGGCTGGGTTCGGATTGGAGATGACGATCATTTAGTGCGGCGGGGTGGTGGAAGATCTCTGGAAGAGTGGAGATGGCAGCGTAGGCGAGGCCCTTGACGCCGGTTTTGGCGGCGTCGAAGGCAGCCAGTTGGAGTGCCCTGTTGGGGTTTGGTGGCAGTGATGATGTAGAGGTTGTGGTGGTGGTTTCCATATTGTCCATATTTGAGATTGATGAGATGAGATGAGATGAGATGAAAGGGAAGTGGTTTTATGACTTTTATCTGTAAAAGTGTAGGGAGTTCTGTGTCGTGTTGGTGATTACTAGTAATTGGTTTGGTAGGACAAATAAAGATATGAGCCAAAATGTGGGGAGGACTCGGGCAGAGGTGGTCGTTTATTAACCGCAATTTTCAATTTTATAATGTTTCGGGCTAAATTAATTAAATGTTGGGATAATTATATTACTATAGTAGGGGGAGTTTGATATGGACAAGGCCCATTTCAATTTGCCCCATCTCAGGATCAGAATGGAAATCAACATTTTTTTTTCTCTTAACAGCCAATGAAATCTAGGGAAGAAATCAACATTTCAACTGATACGGTGCATTTAATAGTATGAACTTTGAAAATGAAAAAATGAAAGTAGAAGCCAACTTTTCTGATTTCGCCACTTATTGAACTAGGGAAGAACTTCCCAAGCCTACAAGTTTGTCCTATATGCATGAGAGTTGACATTGGAAACAAGATTTTTAAATTGTACTGTACCACTTTGTTGCCACGCTTGTTCGGCGACGAAAATTCCACCACCGCCTAATTTACTGGGATTTGGTTAGGAGCTGAATCAACTCCTAGCTCATATGAGATTATGTATAGCACTAAGAGGGTGTTTGGATTGGCTTCTACACATGTGCTTTTGGCTTTTGCTTCTGCCAAAAGCACTTTTGGGGAAAAAGAAACGTTTGGTTTGGCTTTTTTAAAAAAGCAGAAGCACCTCGAAAAGCTGCAAAAGTGCTTCTGGGAGAAGCAGCCCAGGGGGTGCTTCTCCGAAAAGCAGAAGCCAAAAGCACTTCGTAAATTGTGCAAAGACTTAAATACCCTCATTACTTAATATAAATTACACTATAAATATATCTTATTATCATATTAAGTAGCATGTCCTTTTTAGTAATTTATACATTTAAAAAGCGCTTTTCACTTTTACACATCCAAACACACTTTTGAAAAAAAGCTGCTTTTCAAACATTCCATCCAAACACAAAAGTTACATGCTTCTGCTTTTGGCTTTCACTTCTGCTTCTGCTTTTGGCTTCTGCTTTTTTCAAAAGCCAATCCAAATGGGCCCAAATACCATTAGAAATCTAATACACACATCATTAACATTCAATATATACATCCTCGGATTAGTACACCAGCACCTGGTGGATGTCAACTATCCATACCCAATTTAATGTACTTGTTTTATCTTTACTAGTGAAAGTGGAACTTTTAATAATTGGGTGTAGTATGGGTTCAATTCACCGTTTTACCACTCAGCTGCTGTACCTTCGTCCACCCAAATAAATACTAATATAGTATTAAATGGCAATTAATATGCTGGCTCCTATGTTGGTCGAGTAGTCGACAATTTTTTTAATGTAAAATAAAAGATAATTGATAGAAGTAATGAAGGCAAGGTTTATACATAGGGCCGTTCGGATTGGCTTTTGAAAAAAACAGAAGCCAAAAGCAGAAGCAGAAGTGAAAGCCAAAAGCAGAAGCAGGTAACTTTTGTGTTTGGATGAAATGTTTGAAAATCAGCTTTTTCTTAAAAGTGTGTTTGGATGTGTAAAAGTAAAAAGTGCTTTTGAAATGAAGTAATTACCAAAAAGGACATACTTTTTATATGGGAATAAGATATATTTATAGTGTAATTTATATTAAGTAGTATGGGCATTTAAGACTTTGCACGCATTACGAGGTGCTTTTGGCTTCTACTTTTCGGATAAGCACCCATGGGGCTGCTTCTCCCAGAAGCACTTTTGCAGCTTTTCGAGGTGCTTTTGCTTTTTCTAAAAAGCCAAAACAAACACTCTTTTTTCTTCAAAAGTGCTTTTGGCAGAAGCAAAAGCCAAAAGCACTTGGAAAAAAGTCATTCCAAACATGCTCTTACAGAATGGGCAAAGAGTGCCCATGCATCAAAGTATATGCTAGCAAAGGTGTATATGAATTATGAAGAGCGAATAAATCCGTAGGTTTTTTTAAAAAAAACATTGACACTCATGTATCCGCAAAAGTTTATTAAAACTCAAGCCACACAAATTACAAAAATAAAATAAAATAAAGTGATAGGGCCAGGTTGAAATCAAACCCCAACCAGAAGGTTGACAGTTAAGGGACATGACTATTGGGCCGATTCTATAAGTAGAAGTATAATGGAATCTTTAGCTTTAGTGCCACAATTTCTATACATTACATATTTACATGCATATATTCTCCAATTTAAACGGATTTCAACATTTAAGATTAAAACTTAAAAATTAAATAGTTCCACATATCATACGAGCAGAACAGTGGATCGGAGTTTAGCCTAATGGTCAAACCATTTGCATCTAAGGGTTGGGTTCATTGTATAACATCCCCGTACCCTATACAACAACCACCCAACCCCCTAGCGCCCTACTTCCCCCTTTGTTCCATTCTTATTCACCCTTCCTGCAAGACATCTATGGCCATTGATCTCATACTAACAAATGGAGGGGTGAAATAACCTAGGACCTCTAAGCCACTGTTTTTGAAGGTACATTGGGTAACCGTCAATTTGTCATTACACATACCGATCTCTCCCCAAGAATGTTTTTTGAAAGAATGACAGTGCAATGCACAATGTTTACAGTGGGGCGGGAGGGGCACTATTCATTTTTCAATCATATTCAAAAGAAAAGAAAAAAACAAAGCGAAGGAAAACGCAACAGCAGCTCGAGCAGAATAGCTCTCCTACAGAAACTGTATCCACCAAATCAAATCAGGACGTAGACAACCAGAAACCAGTGCTGATTCTATAAAACACTAATAAAAGTAAATTCACAAATCTGCCTCAAATTTAAATAAACTATGTCGTAACTTGTAACTGATGTCCCAGATTCGAAAAATAAAGTAAAATATGCTCATGTCATAATATTAGGAGGGGAAATAAGCATAACGATTAACATCTAGCAGTCCTACTATGGGGTGAATCCATACCAAAAAATCCGATCCCAATAATGATCAGGCGAAATGTCACAAACCAACAAAAAAACAAATCACCAATACCGATCTTAATTGGTCTTCGCTTTAGGAGCGGCTTTCTTCTTCGATGATCTCCTTGGCATTGAGTTCTTCATGCCAATGAAGAACAGTAGAGCCCCAAGCAGTGCCAAACTCTGATGAAAAAGAATAATAATAGTTATGACATGGATGGATAAATGAACCAATTAAAAGCTTAAATTTTATTTCAGCAAGCACCTGTGTAAACTTGGCAAAAAGATGAGTGAATTCCTTCTTGTCAGCGTCATAGTTGTAGAAATCGTACAAGATAGGTGCTGTGATGGCCTGAAGCAAAAGCTGTTGTATGAAGAGAATCCATTAGTCTATTGATTAAAATTCATGGTATAAGTAAATGAGTTGTAACAGAACTGAAATTTAAAAAATAAAAAAAATACCAGGATGAAAGCACCAAAGGAGCTGCCAAGGACAAACAGAAGGCTTCCAAGACCTTTTGCGATGATTGCACCCAATATTAAATGTTTCACCTTAAAATCAATATTTTCAAGTTAGTTGATATGAGATGGCCTCATGTGAGATTTGTGAAATTTGAATAAGCATAAGCTCCATTACTTCTACATGTGGTACTTCAAATCCAGTTTGAGTCGAAACATGCTTGCAAAAAACATCAAATTTTGGCTTTAAATTTTTTGCTGCTGGTCCACCATTGACGCCAAATTCATTGAACCTAAAAAGAGAAACATTTAAGATATGACAAATTAAATCATTTAAACTAAATACAGTTACTAATCGAGCACAAGTGCCGGGGTAAATATTAGTGATCAGAATCCAGATACTCATCAAAACTTCAGTTATGGGGAAGTCAAAAGTAGAATTCATTAATCATAGATAAGATTGCTAGAACTTTAGTATAGTAGTAATAATATAGTATATGGACAATTTTCAAATATGAATGCAGGGCAAATGTCAACATTAGACCTACTGTACATTCACGCAAGTGACACTAATGGTAACTATTTCTAGCAATATCAGATGCAGTTTGATGACAACACCCAACACCCCCTTTCAGAACAAGAAGGTTGCCTAAGTAGCATACACTCTTGCATAAATAGAAAAATACCAACACCAGAAACGGACCAATGCAAGAGCCCACAATAGAAAATATGCCAGCAAAGAAAAGCAGAAATTAGAGTGGCAAAACCTCAACAAACATAGTACTCCCTAGAAGATTAGACAGAACCAAACTATCCCTTTTCTCACACAGAAAACTAAAGAACGAGGCAGCAAACCTTGTTCCCAAACTCAGATGATAAGACAACACAAAAAAAATATCACAGCAACTAAACAAATCAATTATTTCTGTCAATTCTTACAACTCAAAATTACACCCGTTTGGGGAAAACCTAATTTGCCATTAACCACTAGTTGAACAAGCATAGCACCAACAGCCACATATCCAACTTCGTATAAAGTAACAACTTAAGTCTGAAATTTTAGTTTAGAAAAACAATCCTAATCCGGTAAAAAGATACACATTCAGTTAAACCCAGTCTACGTCCAGAAACGGAAACATTTCTCAATGCTCATCCATAAAAGCAACTTCGCATTGATGGATCACATGTCGAAGAAATGGAGCACAGTACTTCAAGGCTGGAAATTGATATTATTAGCTAACCTCTCGCAAAAAGTTTTATAATCTCATTAACCACTTACAGATGCGTCACGAAAAAAGTAACGAAAAAGCGCATAAAGCAACGGTCCACACATCCATAAAGCGGCAATAGAGAGTCACTCCGACCAAGTTATCTTCATCTAACCAAAGAATAACCATCCAAATGAAACTAAACTAACTAGATTTGTTTTCTTCATAAATAAATGATAAGTCTTAAGTCAATCAGAACAATTCAAAACTCAAAATTCAAGTCAAATTCCACAAATCCACCAGATCCAATCAAACAAAAACCACTCGAAATTCACTTGAAGGGAATGGCAAACAAAAATGACAAGTAGAACGCACAATACAAAATAAACCACGAAAAAACACCAGAAAAGCGCAAAATATGAAATAAAACCACAGATCTGAGAGAAATAAACAAGCAACCGCACTTACTCCTGGTACGCAGAGAGGACAAAAACGGAGACGAACAGCAGCCTACCGATGAACGAGATGAACGCCATTGCAGTCTGCAATCGACAAAAACCTCTCCTCACCTGACCTCACCTCAACTCAGCAATTAAAGCGGCGAATCGGCTGGTGCTCCGGCTGGATCTCTCGCGAAAATTGAAGCACGGAGATCCAAAGGGAAGGAGGAGAGATTCAAAGCAGAAAAAGCGTCGTTGTGCTGCAGGCTGCAGAGAGCGCAGAAGACGACCGTATTTATACCCTCAGAACATACACAAGCAAGCATAAGCAATTGAGATTTTTTGTCTTATTTTTGTTGTACGTTTTGAACGAAAAAAGAAAAGGCTGTGGAACGTGCAATGATGAGTTGTACATTGTGATTTGACAGTGGTACAACTGTACAACTGCGTGGAAAAGAAGAGGAAAGGCCATCATAAATGTACAAGTCTACAAAAGCTGTTATGCCATACTTCCGAGTTAATTCATTTTCTATATTAAATTGATTGCAAAATTATGTAGTAAATTAATTACTGGAGTACTAAATTATTGATTAATTTTATGACTTTCCTTAATAAATAATACTCCCTCTGTCTCATTTCAAATGTCCTACTTATTATTTTTGTCTCATTTCAAATGTCCTACTTACTATTTTTGGATATCCCATTACAAATGTCTTCTTTCTATAAATAGAAATAATTTTCCCCTCCAACAACTATGTGGACCCCACCATATACTCACAAACCAACTCTACCTTAATTCTCGTGCCCAACAGTAACAAGACACTTGGGGTGGGACGGAGGGAGTACATGTGGAAATAATAAACTTATTTACAAAGAGAAAATTGGGGAGGAAGGTAAAGTTTTGAGTTAAGATACGGCTTAGGTGATGATTTATGCACCTAGAGAAATGATGTCCAACCATAAAATTAATATCTATATTACAGAAATGATGTCCAACCATAGAAAAATAATACTTATATATCAATGATGTTTGCAATTTAAAGAATGATGTCTATACAAATGATGTCCGACCACAGAAAAATAATGTCTATGCATGTTCTCTAGTTGATGGTATCATTTTTGGGTCATTTCCATCAATAGAGTTACTGTCCATACAAATCAACAGTATGGATATCAATAATGTTCCAATAAAGATTAGACTGTGCTGTGCGTGTCAAACATACCAATTAGATGAAATTAAAATAAAATGGAAATAGGATCAATCAAAAACCCTCATTTATTGTGTAATATTGGGAATGATTTGTAACTCCCAAATATAGACGATCTCAATCCAATTACAACCCAAAATCAATTACACCAACCATAATGTTGAAGGAGATGATAGACCTAAATTCTTCCCCGGACGGCAGCACCACTGATGAAGATTTCACACACGAGAACGATTGTGATGCCGACAACGCTGCACCATTGGTGGATTGCTTGCTAGCAGATGATGATAATGATGTCCAAGCCTCTGAGAATGATTCCATACAACCAACAGGATGTTGTGATGAGGGTCACGATGCGGATGGGATCGCTGAAGGTGAAAGATGCTCCGATCCGATAACAAATTGTAGCACCAAAGATTGTTTCATACCGTACGCCGAAGGTTGCCGTGTCGCACCGATCTTGACAGGTTAGAGTTAATTTATCCATCGATAGTATAGGCAGAATGTTGTTCCTTGAATATTGAAGTGGTGATTTCGCCAAACTATACTGCAGATATAAAAGATTTTGAAAAATGTGAATGCAAAAGTATGAAAGATGCATACAGTGCATACTGCAATTTCGCACATAGCCGTGGGTTTTCGATTCGAAAATAGTACGGGAGAACAGGAGACAAAGACAAATCCTTAGAACATGAGATAGTTTGTCATCACATAGAACTATATATTTTCCCAAGCTATTGACTATAACATCTTGTACGCAGTGACAGAACATTATATGAACAGATGTTCAGCACAAACTTTAGAATATGCTCAAACACTAATGACCACATCATCAGGGAAACAGATATATAGCATAACCTAAACAGTTTGGCAGCATGAAGTACTGACTATTATCCCAAACTATTGACAATAGCATCAATTAAACAGTACAGAACACAGGTTGAACGCGATGGCAGCACAAACCAGTTAGCATTTCCCCAAACTATTTACTACATCATACCCTAAGAAATAAAAAAATTCGCACAATCTAAACCAAATTCGGATAGTATTCATGGTCCACAATTAATCCTATTACTTTCCACAATTTCATAAATAATGAATTTGCAACTTCCAAATTAACCATAAATTAATAAAACTTTAAAAATGAAGTAATATAATAAAATTCACTGCCATATCGGTAAAATTAAAAAAATATCACATAATCTACATCAAGAAACATGTATGGATATCCATAGTATAGATACAAACTCACTCCCATTTCCATTATTCAGCACATGCAGATTTAAAGACTTCCTTGACAGAAACTCAATTGGGAGTTAACTTGATGTGTCACATAACTAATAAGGTCATAAATTTATCATGTAAATAACTTAATAGTGCTGAAATTTAGATTAGTAGTTGTCCAATAAGGTCATAATAGTACTTTTTCCAAATATATATATATATATATATATGGTGGATTAGTAGTGAATTTTTTTTTTTTTTTGAAAAGTCGAACCGGAAAAAAAAATAGTAGTGAATTTCGTTCCGTAATTGACGTTGAATTTAATAAATATTGGAGTACTAGTACTGTTTTTTGAAACACCCCCCCCCCCCCCCCCACCCCATGTAGACATAATTGTTAATCAAAAAAAAATTATTGATCAGTTAGAAAATTGGTAAATATATGCATGCTCATAAAATTAGTCTATTCGTCATATTTCCTGACTTTCAAATTTATAATTGGGAATTTGATTCCCACTCGTACTCTTATCCCACCAGTTCCCTTCCCTACCTTAAATTGACTGTAATAAAATAAATAAATAAATAAATAAGAATCAGATTTTTTTTTAATTATAAATTGTTTGCCATTTATTTATATGTAAATTTGAGGGCATTGAATGATGCTTACTATTCCGACCACTTTAGATTTTAGTCCAATAAGAATTTAGGTGCGACACGTCTAACTAACCAATCAAAACTTGTCTACGAGGGCACATGGTTTGTATAATACTCCCAAGCCCAACCCTTGTTTTCTTTCCAATGTCCCGATCTTGCTATCTTAAAATAAAGAATAAAAATTAATGAGTGATAAAATATACTCATAGAAGTGATTTGGTAAAATAGTTAAATTGAATCTGTTCATTTGTAATATAAAATAATTTTTTAAAGAGAAAAACATCTTAAAACAGTGATTAATCAGTTGTTTTTTAATCAACTGTAAGACAAAACAGCTCTAACTGGCCCAAACCAGTAGCAAATACACTGTATCAGTTGTTCAGACGTAGTCTCAACAATCTGAAAATAACAACCAGAGGCAAACACAAAACAGAGTACGGAAGTAAACAATGAACACCACAAATTGGTCACCCAGTTCGATCCATCGATCTACGTCTGGGGTCTCCAAGCCAGTTTTTCACTAGATCACCAACAAACATGTCAAATGGTTCATCAACCCATCTTACACACCCTATTCACTAATGGACTTCCTTCTCCCTCCAATAGACTAAGGAACAATTGGGAGCTTCAAGGTGTATCTACCCAATTGCACAACTCATCCACTAGAAGGTGTTAAAATAGTTTTTGTGATATCTAGCTATTTTGATCTAATTAAGCTCAATTGTGATAAAACACCTAAAATAAGCCCATGTTTGTGTTTACAAGAAATGTAACATGCAAAGTCTAAACACGAACTAAAAACCCCATAGAAATGCAGCAAACAGGCAACAAGTGATATACCCAGCTGTAGGATGGTTGTTTCTGTCTTCTGCGAACAACAGAATTGGGGGTTTATGGCTCCAGCTTCCTCTGATTTCCATGGCAGGAAAGGACCTTGAAGAAGCTCTGTTTTCTCCTAGAAATGCGGTTGGAAATTCTACTAGGAACACCAAGGACAAAAACAGGTATATATATTGTTGCAAGGCCCATCCAAAACCCTTAAAAGCCTGCTATGAGAAAGTGGCCACGTCACTGTCCTTTCTGTAATTTTCAGTGAAGTAGTATGCTCGTTGTTGGAGTGTTGTCACAACAACCGAGTTTTAGCGAATATCTTCACAACAGAGAAATTTCCTTAACAATCTCCCCCTTTGTGGAGATAATCGGGCCAAGTAGAAAAATAGTGGAAAGTACAGGACAAAATTCCAGATATCATAAATGATACAATACGGAGTAAGATCATGAAATCAATCACAAACCATGCATCACGAATTATCAAAACATAAGAGTATGCATACCAAAGACCATAATGCCACAAGAGATATATCAAAGTGGAGATAGGCATATTATCCATCACAGCATCCAATCAACCAACATCACAGCATCCATAAACCAGAAATCCCTAATCCAAACATCAGTTGAGTACAGACCATAGAAATCCAGAAAACCAAATTCGGAAATATCAAACAAAAGTAGTTCCAGAGTTGTCAAAACAACTATCCCTTCCACTGAACTCCCCCTTACTTGGCGGATCACTATGTATCCTTTGAATCAGCCTCCCCCTCAGATTGATCATCAAATGAGCGTGGCAGCAGAGCAACCAGCTTCTTGACCTTCCTTTTCAGCCCCATTTGCTCATCACTTAAGGTGGCAAGTTTCTTCTCAATCTTTACCAGCTCAGCTCGAACATGATCCACCAATTCAGAACCAAGCTTTTGAGGACCAAGCTTGAAGTCATTGTGAAGCCCTTTCAGCTTGTCAGAAGGCAGATGAATCTTGATCTTAATGGAGGTCTCAGTTTCAGGTACCAATCCACAAAACTCGGCAAACAAAGTGATTAGAGCAGGATATGGTAACTGAGTATTCTTTTCAATTTTTGCCCGTGCAAACCTCAACATATGCTTAATGATCAAATAACCATAATTGAGGATTTCAAGACATTCATCAATAGAGTACAAAAGTCTACCCATAGTGGAGCTACGCTGACTAGAATTCGAAGTAGGCAAGATATTAGAAGCTCCAATTCTAAAAAGACAATTAAACTTCATAGTAAGGGCAGAAGGACTATAGAATTTCTATCAAATGCTCTTTTCCTCTGAGAGGATATAGCAGCACCTAAGTCAGGAAGATCAACATCTAACAGATCAAAGGGATTGGCCATCTTGTCGTTGGTTGGAAGTTCCAACAACGTGTTGAAAACAGAGGGAGTCAGATCAAACAGTTCACCTCTAAGATAAATCTTACAGTACCAAGGGGAAGTTGGATCAAGTATATCAGGAATGCAAGTTGGCATAAAATTCTCTAACAACAACAGGAGAGTATTTCTTGAGATTAGTAGCCCAAAACGACAAATGTTTCTTCTCAAGATAGGCAGTAAATCTAATGGATTCATAATAGAGATGCTCATAGCTTTCTTCAAGAATAAAACCTCGAGAATTAAGAGTTTCCTTGGCATACCTTTCACCATCAATAGAGAAAAACTTTTGATTGTAAGCATCAGTCACTTTTAGGGCAGGAATCAACTTCTTCTTCTTTTTCTGTAGCTTCTGCTTCTTCTTCGGTGGTTGTTTGGTCACCTCAGGAATAGCCTTGCTTGCCCCGTTCGCGAACCTTTCTCAGAATCTCATCTAAGAGGACATCATCCTCGTCAGCAGGTGTTGTTGTTCCTGGATGGTCTGAACATCGGGATCTGGAAAAGAACTGAATGGAACCTGTTGAGCAGTGCCTGAGTGCGCCGGAGGAGAGGATTGGGGATCCAACATTAAAAGCCCTTCGCTAGTGGCAATGGCAGAAGGGGATAAGGGGGAACTTGGACCAGGCGGCACTGGAATGGAGGGAGAAGCACTGGAAACAGTGACCAGAGGAGGCATCGAACTTCCAGAACCCGGATTAGGGTTTTCTGTTGTCGGAACACCCGCTTTTGGAGTTGTTTTGGCCGGTATCTTCTCAGCATTCTCCTGCGATGCCTGAGGGATATTACCCTCCTTTGGTTGAACATCAGGATCATCGACGAAGTAGGATTCAGTTACATCATTTACTTCTTTCTGAGCATCCTCAAATAGATCTTCCTCGATAGATTGTTCAGCAAGTCGTGATCGATAAATACTGTCATCCATAGCAGAGAGGTTGAACATTGAGAACTTCTTCATCAATATTGGAAGAGCTACCTTTATTCGCCCTTTTCAATTTTGAAATGAGAAGAGGAAAATGCAGAGTAGCGAGAGGAGAGAAAGAGAAAGGACGACGGTTCTACAGAAATGGGTGGAGAAGACAGGCCAATGATGTAAGGGAGAGTGGAAACCACCTATGCTGGTTATTCAAAACCCCATGGGCTTGCGCCGAGTGAAACAAAGACCAATAAGTCCAGCGGCCCATAAACAGCTGAGCTCATTAGTGAGAGAAATAGAGGCCCAAATTGCGCCTCAACAGTTCAAATCGTGCCACATCCAAGTTCTTAGTCAAGATATCTGCAAGTTGTTCCAATGACACCAAATGCTGAATTTTGCATAGACCATCTTCAACCAAATTTCGGATAAAATGGAACCGAATGTTAATATGTTTGCTTCTATTGTGCTGCACCGGATTCCTGGAGATGTTAATAGCACTAGTATTATCACAATGAATAAGAAAATCATCCAAAGATATACCATAATCAAGCAGCATTTGCCTTATCCAAATCAAATGCGTACAGCAATGGGCAACAACTATATACTCGGCTTCAGCTGTAGAAAGAGCAACAACATTTTGCTTTCGAGAGTACCAGCTGACCAAATTCTGTCCAAGATAGAAACATCCGCCAATGATTGATTTGCAGTTATCAGAACAACGAGCCTAGTCAGAGTCTGTATAACCAATCAATTCCATGGAAGACCTTTTACCATTGATGTGCCTTTCACATATCTGAGAATCCTCTTGACAGCCGTCGGATGGGATTCTTTAGGAGTAGAGAATGATACCTAGCACAAACACCAACACTAAAAAAAATGTTAGGTCGGCTAGCTGTTACGTACAAAAGGCTACCAATGATACTTCTGTAGAGCTTCTGATAATAGGTACTCCAGCCTCATCTTTAGTAACTTTCTCATGTTGTCCGAGAGGTGTTCGAGCAACCTTGCAAACCTCCATCTTGAATTTCTTCATCATATGCCCAACATACTTTTCTTGGTTGAGAAATATGCCATCATTAGATTGCTTGATTTGCAAGCCCAAGAAATAAGTAAGCTCCCCCATTATGCTCATTTCAATTTCAGTCTGTATAGAATGAACAAAGGAATCTCGAAGACTATCAGTCTGTGTAGGACGGTTGTTTCTGTCTTCTGCGAACAACAGAATCGGGGGTTTGTGGCTCCAGCTTCCTTAGATTGCCATGGCAGGAAAAGACCTTGAAGAAGCTCTGTTTTCTCCTTGAAATGCGGCTGGAAATTTTACTAGGAACCCCAAGGACGAAAACATATATATATATATATATAGTGTTGCAAGGCCAATCCAAAACCCTTAAAAGTCTGCTATGAGGAAGTGGCCACGTCATTGTCCTTTCTGTACTTTTCAGTGAAGTAGTATGCTCGTTGTTGGAGTGTTGTCACAACAACCGAGTTTTAGCGAACATCTTCACAATATATAAATTTCCTAACAAGCTCAACTCAATCGGTTAATGTGTCTCAAATGTGAGATAAAATAGCTTATTTACAAAGACAAAATAACCTAAAACAATGTCCAATATGTTATTTTTAAAACCGCTGCAAAATACCAGCATTTTGGATTTTAGCTTATTGTAGGCAAAAAATCGGCCTCAAAATTATCATACAGCTAATTTTGACTAATTTATTACTAATATACTACATGAGTTAACAATTAATTAACAACTAACAACTAATTGCCAAACATGCCCCTAGTATTTTGGATTTCAGCTTATTGTAGGGGGTGTATTCAATCCAGAGTCTGTAGGATTTTTTTGGATTTTGAAAGTTGGGGTATATTCAATTTAGATTTTAAACAGTCTTTAAAAATCTAGGTATATTCAGTACAGATTTTAAAAAGTCTTTCTAGGTGTATTCAATATAGATTTTAAAAAGTCTTTAAAAATTTTGAGGTATTCAACCGTACATGGATTTTAAATATTTATAGATTTTAATGGATTCTCTTAAAAAAAATATAACTAAACAAATATCTCTAAACAATCCAAGATTTTTAAAAGTCATCCAAACTCTAGCCAAACTCTACATGGAGTACACAAAATCAATCAACTCTACTAAGTCTATGGACTCTCTAAATTCACCAACTTTTTAAAATCCATAAAACTCTGGATTGAATATACCCCCTGTAGGCAAAAACTTAAGGGGGTGTTTAATCAAGAGTCTGTAAGATTTTTTTGGACTTTTAAAGCTGGGGTGTATTGAATTTAGATCTTATAAAGTCTTTAAAAATTCAGGTGTATCCAATACAGATTTAATTTTTTTTTAAAAAAAATCTAGGTGTATTTAATACAGATTTTAAAAAGTCTTTGAAAAATTTGAGCTATTAAACAGTCAATGGAAACAATCTAAGATTTCTAAAAGTCAGTCAAACTATACATGGAGTCTACACAAAATCAATCAACTTTACATGAGTCTATGGAGTCTCTAAAACTTTTTAATATCCATAAAAGTCTGAATTGAGTACACCCCCTTAGTCTCAAAATTATCAAATAACTAACAGCTAATTGCCAAATAAATTCATAGACTTCTACCTATGAATAATAACAGTTAACTTGAGTATTTATGACATTCTTCAGAACGGAAATTTAAATGAGATGAATTTTATATTCTTTGTCCAAAAACTTATTAAGTTTGGGCACAAATTCATTTTAAAAATTTTAAATCTCATATTGGATTTAAATGGTGTTTCTGTTGGGGGCTGCGACCGCCACCCTAACTTCCATATTAGTATGATATTGTTCGCTTTGGGCCAAGCCTGCACGGTTTTGTTTTGGGCACCTCCCAAAAGGTCTCATACTAATGGAGTTAGATGGACACTTATATACAAGGTTTTCGTTCCTTGTTTCACCGATGTGGGACTTGGGTTGTACCCAACAATCCTCCCCTCAAACCAAGGACTACACACCATATAACCTCCCCTCGAGCAATAATCAATTTGATCCGCCAGATCATCTTGCACTGCCGCTTCAACTAACAGGGCATGCCGCTTGACCAGCACAATATCAAGAAGACTTTCGATATAATGCACCGAACACGAATCCCAATCGTGAGGCACAAACTGAGAGCCTCTCACAAACGCAATCCACCGCTGAGTCTGTAGCTGACTCGATCCTCGAACCTGGGCTCTGGTACCACTTGTTAGGGACTGCGGCCGCCACCCTAACTCCGACATTAGTATGATATTGTACGCTTTGGACCAAGGCTGCACGGTTTTTTTGGCACCTCCTAAAAGGCCTCATAATAATGGAGTTAGGTGGACACTTATACACAAGGTTTTCTGTCCTTGTTTCACGAATGTGGAACTTGAATTTGTACCCCAACAGTTTAAAATCTCATTCTTTACATTGTTAATTACTTCCTCCATTTTTTTTATTTGCTACGAAACCACCCAACGCGCAGTCCGATGCACATTTTAAATCATTAATAACTTAAGTTCGGTACAAGTAAAAATTTTAAAAGTTCGATATTTAAAAACTACACGAGAAGACGAATCTAACAAGATCCCACTTGAATATATTTTAACTTGTATAACTATAATAAAACTTTAAGTAAAATTATTTATGAATAGTGCTCAAAATACAAATGGAGCAAATATTTAGAAACTGAGGAAGTACAATATAAGTATTAAAGCCCTTTTTCTTTTCCATTTTAGTCCAAACAATGAATTTCAAATTCATAAAGTTTTAAATCTCTTGTTAGATCAAAATCCGCTTATCCAAACACATATATTAAATTGTTTTTTCTTCTCCTCTCTACTTTTGTTTCTTTGAATTTCTCTCTTCCCATTATATTTTCAATCCCCAACTAATACAATGAGATGCCATGTTTGTATTTAAACTACAAGTTACATATCGTGTCGAGTAAACCTCGGTGGAGTATAGACTCAAATCCATATAGATATTAATGTATCATTTCATACTTGATATTGTTGTATTTAAAAAAGAAACTTGATTTATTTAGCGTTACTCAAATAAAATTGAATTAAAGTATAGATACGTAATGGTTTTGGTTAGGGTGCGATCAAGTCGTTTGACTTGATGTGCTGCGGCAAATTCTCATCATTGATTAACTTTGTAAATCAACGGTTGAGATTAATTTGAAGGTTAAAATAGTAAATTTGTTATATTATTGGAAAATGAACGTTTTGTTCTTTTTCTCCGCATTTCATCTTACATTACCCTCCAATTTTCTTAATTATGCTGTTATACATAGATATACGTCGCTGAAATATTTTTAAATAAAGTTATTAAATTGTTCATGAAAATGTACCCGAAATGCTGCTACTCGAGTCGCTGAATTGTTGATGAAACGTCGCTGAATTGTTCTTCATAGCATCGCTGAATTGTTCTTGGTAAGGTCGTTGAATTGTTCATGAAAACATTGATGAATTATTTTTGATATTATCGCTGCACTGTATTATGTAGCATCGCTGAATTCTTGTTGCAGAGTCGCTGAATTCTTCTTGGTAGGGTCGCTGAATTCTTCTAGGTATGATCGCTGAATTCATCTACATATAGTCGGTGAAATATATTTGACAGCATAAGTGGTTTGGTTTTTGGTAGCATCGCCGAAATCTTCTTGGTTCTGTCGCTGAATTATGCTTGGCATGATTGCTGAATTCTATTAGATAGTGTTGCTGAAATATTTTGATAGCATCACTGAATTATTTTTGGTAATACCGCGGAATTGTATTTTGGTAGCATCGCTGAATTATGCAATGCAATGTCGCTGAATTATGCTATGTATTGTCGCTGAATTCTTCATGAACTATTTTTGATACCATCACTGAATTATTTTTTATAGCATCGCTGAAATGATCAATTAATAGATTTGTTACCCTATTTATTAAGTATAATCGACCAGAAAAAAATATTATTTGGAATATTAGATATGGTTACCAAATATTTGATATGATTTATCAAATATTAGATATGATAACATACTAAATATAGGGTTATATTTTCATTATGCCAATTATACCCTTTTTTTATTTACAACCCTTGGATTTTAAATGAACGCTTCAGATCGCTGCCTTGATGTGCTGCGGGATTCGTTCATCGCATCATAACCGCACCCATATGTAATACCTCGTATAATTAAATGGAGTGAAAGCGTACCTTTTTTTAATTCTTGGTAATCATCCTATAAAAACTCAAAAGTTAAGTGTGCTTACCTTAGAGTAATTCTATCATGACCTCTTGGGAAGTCTCTCAAAGTATGCTCAATGAGGCCAAAGTACACTGTAAATAGCTAACGTTAGTTTGTGGGGTCAACCTTCACTCCCGAATCGGAAACATATAGATTAACATATTTTCTTTCCGTTGCACCGAAAAGAGGGATGATATAATGTGAAGCTAAGTTTTAAATTTAAGAATAGAGTAGAATTTGAGGGAATGAGATTAATAAGTTAAATTCGAACTTATAGCCGTATTCGCTTGAGATTATAGGGTTGATTAAGTAAATGCATTCCATAAGATTTTTTTTAGTAAACATTGACACTCATGTGTCGGCAAAGGTGCTTAATGCATTCCACAAGATTATTTCCATCTATCAATTTGACTTAAATCCACATGAATTAAAAATCTATATAATAAATCCTGAATACTTTTTGGCATGTGCAGACTCTTTTGTCCTTATTAAATTTAATTCATCCTTCTTAATTTTAAAGGGTTAATCGGTCATTATAGGTTCATTTTTAGATCAACGGCTCTTAAGTTTACACGTAATATGCTAACTAATTCCACGTCATCGGACACATCATCAATATCTATATTTAGAAAATAAATCTATCTATTAATATAACAAAATCTTTAAAAAATCTTCATATATATTTTAAAAAGATATAATTGAATACAAATATATATAAATTATTTAATTGTATATATATTATTTTAAAAAAAATATTAATACTATAATATTATTAAATAAATTTAATTAGGTTACAGATTTATGCCTAAAAAATATACAATCATATATCAATATAAGGAATATAATAATTATATTTTAAATAAAAATATTTCATTAAAAATATGATGTAAACATTAAATTGACCCTAAATATATTGACTAATGTAAAATAACTAATAACCTAAAAACTTTTATACCATTCTAAACAAATTCTACATATTTTTTTTCGTTTTAAAAAAGAAAATAAAAAGAAAAGAAAAAAACTAAAACACATCATAATTTAATTATTCTCATATATTTCAGTATAAAATAAAAATGTATATGAAATTTGGAGTAAATTGTTATATAGTTTTTTTAAAATATTTTGTACTGTTAAAGAATATAAGAAGTATACCCCTAAAAGACTTGGTATCGGAGTATAAATTCGATTTTAAGGTTTATAATAATAATGAATTGAAAAATAATAAAAATTTAATTAAATTAAATGAAAATATTAACTATCAAATTTTTTTCATAATCAATATAAAAAAAAAAAATTGGATAAAATATTATGGACTAAAATAATATTTTAAAAATTAACAGATAATCAAAACGTATTATAGTTAAAATTTATTTTATAAAATTATGGATTAGTCCATAAAAACTAATCACAACATAAATTTAAAATAGTAATTTGTGTGATTTGGGCTCCCACACACCTTTACCGGCACATGAGGGTCACTGTTTATCAAAAAAATTAAAAATACATTACATACTAAAATATAAGTTTTAAATGATGAAAAGATAATAAAAAAGTATAAATAATATTTTTTAAAATTTTTTAGGGATAATAGGCAAAATGTAAAACATATTAGGAGTAAAACTAATATTTTTTTAAATCTTAATAATACAAAAAATACTCCATCAGTTCCGGTAATACCGTCCCAAAACTTTTGGGCACGGTATTTTAGGTATAATGTGTTATTGTGATAAAGCGGAGTAATTAGTTGATGCGATGTTTTAGTTGATGTTGATGGAGTAGTTTTTCTAAAAAGGGAAATGTGACAATTGTAGTGGGACAGACCAAAAAGGAAAGTGAGACAGAATTAGTGGGACGGATGGAGTAATTTTTTCTTATTTTGAATAGTTAAGGAGTATTTATTTTCCACTTACTCTCATCATTTTAGATATGAAATGAAACTATATACATTTAATTTTGTAACAGTAAAAATAATTTATTTTATATTATTTTCACCTGAGTTTGAATTTCTTTCATTCATCTTATTATCTCCTTTATTTTCCTTTTTAATCTTTTTGTTGCATGCATTTCAATCACTATTTAAACAAAAGAAATTGAATATCATGTAATCCAAAAAAATTATATTCTCATTTTTTATCGTCATATTCGTTCAACACCCGTGCGTAGCGGGCGAAAAAATCTAGTAATAATAAAAGGCAAGACCCATGAATAATCATGGATTTTAATCATGAAAATAAATATGAAATTAGGTTGAATAAATTTATTTATCCAATCTAGTTCTCCAAAGTTAACACTCCTATGATTAAATCAGAAATTGCAAGGGAAGAGTTTATGTTATAAGTAAACAAGGTTTGTATAGATGCAATTGTTGTATCTTGCGAAATAAATGTTGGCAAATCACTAGTCACCAGCACTAATGTAATAAAGCTTAATTTGTTTTGAGGAAATCTATTTACCAATTATTCTCCATAGATATGTCCAACAAATGAAGCGTCACTCGTGTTTTTTCTCTGAGTTTTCTAAATCAAGGAACGAAAGGAAAAGAAAATGAGAGATATATAAAAAAGTATTTATTCATTATTTTCCATCAAAATCATCCATTTAAAATTTAACGGATTAAAAAAAAACAAAGAGTTATTCCAATCGCGAATATTCTATATATGACTTTAAAAAAATTAAAAAAGATAAAAATGAAGAAGCGATGGGCGAAAGTAAAAAGGCAGAACCCAAAAAACTTGAGCAATTAGCATTTTAGAAAATTCAATTCTTCAAAGTCAAGTAAGCAAATGCATTCACATGAATAAAGACAAGAACAAGCTGGCCATTCCATGAATTTTACTCCGTATTTTAATAATAGTATAGTATATACTTCTATATTTTTAGGGATCTTTTATTTCATATTCTACATATCCATACTTTTCTTCCAAATAGCATGAAGTATATCAATCTCCAACATCCTCCATCCATACTTTATACATGTATTATGATTTCATCAAAAAATAGGAGATGATATCTCTAATTACAAGCTGAATTACATTAATTATATTATACTACTATGTTACATCCCTTAGTCAAAATAATAAAAATAATGCACATACAATTACTCCCTCTGTCATGTTTCATTTCTGCACACAATCCAATTACGTTTTCAACTGTTAATATCTCAAAATATGTACAATAAAAAATTATGCAAATTATATATTCTGAAACTACATGATTACACGATTCTAGCAAGACTCAACTCGACTATTTTTTATCAAATATTTACTTGCGATAAAATTGAATCAAAAGTTAAACAATAAACAGTATCAAAAAGTCAAACAGGACAAGTAAGGTGGCACGGAGGAGTATTAAAATCTTAAAATACTAATCATGTGTGGAGGAAAAATCATGTGAAGCCACATCAGGGAGCAGATCACAGATCTTGGATTGAGTATTAAATAATGAATGAAGGAATTGGGTGAGAAATGGAATAATGAATACTGGTAAGAAAAAGTTTGTGGTGTGGGGTGGTCATTGCCTCATTGGATGCCCTCAAGGCCTTTACTCCTCCACGCTTTTGCATTAGATAAATAAATAAATTAAAAGGGTTATACTAATAAATTGAAGGAAAATGTGGTTGGGTACAAATACACAATTGGGTTGGCCGTTGGCTCTAGGTCTAGATCTTATCTTTATTTTTCTGTCCAAAGGCAAAATGCCAAAACGTGAAATCCCTTGTAAAGTACTACTCCAATTTGTACTTTGTGTTTAGAATTTTACTACCCTACCTAGCTAGCTAGCCTCATTGCCTATGTGCACTATATGCCTCTCAAGTCTCAACTAGCCTAGGGTTTTATTTAAGTATTACATTTATTACACAAACCCACATGTCATTGCATTAGAGTAATCCATCACTCACACGAAATTTGGCCATTATTTCTTTTTGGGTGTCCCACAAAATTTGTCCACTTTCCATTTTTAGATAAATTAAAATAATATAAGTTTGATTAGAAGTTTAATTATTCTCAAATCACATTAAAAGTGTTTGCTTTTAATATTCTGCACAAATTCCAATGCACTTTTACTTTTGCACACAAAGTCCATAGCATTTCTTTAATATTTAATATTTCAAAATTGATACAAATAAAAATTTTATAAAATATATATTATGAAACTACACGATTAGACGATTCTAACAAGATCACACTTAAATATTTTTCTTTAATTGTATCATTACATAATATTAAGTCAAAGTTAAATAATAAACAGTATCAAAATTCATTAAAATCTTAAAGCAAACTCTAAAAGCACTTTTCATTTTTATTCATCCAAACATATTTTTTTAAAAAAGACGCTTTTCAAACATTCAATCCAAACACAAAAATTACATGCTTTTGCTTTTGACTTCTGCTTCTGCTTCTACTTTTGGCTTCTGCTTTTTTTAAAAGCCAATCCAAACTTGCATTTTAAGAACGTATAATCAAATAATTTGTTTGGAATCACAAAAACAAACACCCTATACACTCGAATAAGCTAATTAACTATATTTATTACTTCCAAATTTCTTCATTTAAAACAAAACCACTTAATTATTAATTATATATTATGTACTCCCACCATCCAATTCAACGTGTCTTATTTGATTTTTCGATATAATTCAACTTTAACTAAATTTTATTGCGAAGCATTTTTTTGCTAAAAAAAATATTGTCATTTGTTCTATGAGAAATATGGCGTTGCATATGTGATCATGTCCTCAATCCAAAGTCCAAACCCTTTTCCGATATCTCTTTAGATCAAATCCTAACAAATTGGTTCAGAGCCTTGGTCTCACTCGGATCGATCTATACTCCCTATCCAAAATAGCCGTCCGTCTAATCCCCATAGATGTTGCTGAGTTCCATCCTCATAGAGGCTATAGACCAAATTGTACCATCACCAATGTTGTCAATTGAACAAACTTTCTTGCCGGCTGGCTTGCAAAACCTCATCGGATGAAGAATTTCTATGAATTGGTCCCTCCTTAGATGTTCACCCTGTGGTTTTCCATGATGCCATAAAATCCTTATACATTAGATTCTTCTCTTGTTCTTATTTTCATTGTCCCACAAAAGAAACTATAGTATATACATATTTCATTCATCCCAAAATAAATATTTCCTTGGTTTTTTAACATGATTTATTATTCAACCTTGATTTAATTTTATCAAATTATTCAATAAAAAAATATACTAGTTTTTTTAGATTTATATAATTGCATAGTTTTAAAATATATTTTTATACTCCCTCCGTCCTATTCCAAACGTCATACTTACTATTTTTGGATATCCCATTACAAATGTCTTCTTTCTATAAATAGAAATAATTTTCCCCTCCAACAACTATGTGGACCCCACCATATACTCACAAACCAACTATACCTTAATTACCGTGCCCAACAGTAACAAGACACTTGGAGTGGGACGGAGGGAGTATAACTTTTGTTTACATATTTAAAGATATTAGCTATCAAACAAGGGTATTGAAATATGAGAGTAAGCATATAGTGTAACATTTTATTATATACTACTATAAATATAACGGTGATACAGAGTAGTACTAAAATATTACATGCTGTATACGAAGTACTGAGATTACTTGTAATATGAGATTGCCGAGATTTTTTTTTTTTTTTTTGTTAGATTGAGAATATTAGATTTACAGTTCTAATTAATTTACAATAATACCCTTTAATTTCAATTTAACAAATTTTATAAATATATCATTTTATTAAACAATGCAAAATATTTAAACGTATTTATTTTTAAAATATAAAAAAAATGATATTTAATTTATTATATGATAATTAGTAATTTAATGTCTTTAAACTTTTTTTTTTTTGTATAATAGGAAGATAAATAAGCTCTAAGAAAATATGAGAATATATATATATTAAAAAACATGTTTAAATAATTTATAAAATTTCAATTGATTTTTTAAATTAAATTTTATATATTTATTATATTTTAGAATATAAACATTTAAATTAATAAAATAAAATAAATATAAAAATGAAAGGTAAGATAAACTGGTATAAAAATATATAAAATATTTTTTTGGCATAACAACTTATACAGGTTAGGAAAAGAGAATAAAAAAGAAAAAATAAAATGAAAGTGAAAGACAATCAATGGGCACGAGAGAACCACGTGCCCGCCGCATCAGCCGCCAAGAGAGGTTTGAGTCTGTCCGGTGGAAAAACCCACGTGGTGAAGAAGAGTTCATCTTCAGCCTAAAAATATACAAAATTGAGATGATAAGATTACATGCATTTTGAATGAGAATCTGATATTCTCATACGAAACATACAAAAACCAAGCATGTATATATTTCATTCCATAATCAAAATTTTCACTGGGATCTTTAATCCCCGAACCAAACACTCCTCAAAGTGTAAAAATTTGAAATGTGTGGCGTAGCCAAAACAGGACAAATGCACACAACTGTAGGGTCTGTTCTGCACGCAGAGCTGTAGCTGTGAGCTGTAGCTGCAAGCTGGAGCTGTAGGGAGCTGGAGCTGTAAGGAGCTGTGGGAGCTGGAGCTGTCAGTTCTATTTAAGTGTTTTGTACAACTAGTTGTAGCTGTGAAAAAAGGTATGAAATGACATGAAAGGACAAATATTTATGTAGAGTATTGGGTAGTGGGTTGGTTATTGGGTTAAAATTGTGATTGCTCAAAAATAAGCTCCTAGCTTATTTTTTAACGCTACTACAAGTAGCTTCTAAAAAGAAGCTTCCAAAAGCTCCCAAAAGCTAGTGCGCAGAACGGGACTTTTGTTTTGAAATAAAAGCTAAAGCTACCAAAAGCAACAAAAAGCTCCAAAAAGCTGCGTGCAGAACAGACCCGTAGTAAAACCTCACCGGTCTCACAATCATCGTCCTCGGATTTCAGATTTATTAGCATTAATTAAACCTAATAATCTCAATTAATTAATTAATTACATAATTAAACCCAACGCCGTAAAATAAATAACACCAACGGACTACAGTACTGCCTCTCTCCCCTTCCCGACACCCAAATTCAATTTCTTCGACCCCTTCAACGCCATTGCCCTACGCCTTCCTACCCCAGGGTCAAGGGACTCCGGAAGCCAAGAAAGAAGATGGGCTTTTTCTCGTTTCTCGGGAGAGTGCTGTTTGCTTCCATTTTCATCCTCTCTGCATGGCAAATGTAAAATTTTTCGGGCTTTCACTAGCTTTTTTCTCTCGTTTTTTAATCCCTATGTGTTTAGCTGTAATCAGATCTGCTCGCTATTTACTTACTGTTGTATGTTTATGTGATTCAGTGCTGCGTATTTTCTGCAGATCTACCTCTTCTATGTGGCTTTTTGATAATTGATTTATTGAAATAAAAGACCCAAAAATAAATAAGAAAATTATGCTTGCTGAATCTGATATAAACTTATGGATTTTGATACTGGATCTGATTATGGCAGTACTTCGTGGTTATGGCTTGTGCGGGATAATTTTTCTGCTTGAATTAACTTTTTATTAATGTTTCTGCAACTTTATACTTTACATCGCTTGCAGTAGTTTTGTCATGGATTTGAAGTCATTAATGCACAGTATATTTCCATGTTATTAATCTTGTAAAGTTCCTGTATCAGCTTGCATAGATATCCTTTTAATTAATGATCTAGCTTTGTAGAGAGTGTTTTAAGCCTTTCCTTTGATGGTGGTTGTGGCAGATATCGGTAATTTGTGTTAGATGACCATTTTTGTTTTTAATACCTAATTTAAGATAATAGAATAGTGAATTACTCTAGCAAAGGAAGTTCCACGTGAATCAAATCTTTCAAAATCAGCGTTGCAGGTTTGAATGCATGGCCTCTTGTGCTGTTGCACTAGCACCATTTTGAATGTCTACTAATTCTTTTGATAGTTTAAAATCACCGTTATCTGTAACACGTCCATGTGAGTCTAGAGAGTGTCGTGCTGCTAAATCAGAGCATTAGGATTATGGACTCAAGCTTTTATTTAAAATTTGTGAATGGATGGAAACCTCTGTTTTTTGAAAGTAAGATAAGATAATACATTTTGTAAGCGTATCAAAGATTTTGATGCCCGGTGAATGGTGATGATCACGCCAGTTATTAGGATACATAATGCTTCAAGATCTCTTTAGGAAACAAATTGGTGATAAATTTAATTAAAAGGGGAAAAAAACAAAACAAAACATCTTGGGGATCAAACTTAATTAGACAAGACCCAATTTTTATTGAAAAATTCTTTTGTTTAGCCTATTTTGGGGACCGTTCTTTTAGATTAGAAAGTCAAGAACTTTCTAAAGCTCTGATAAATGTTGAGTTAAATAATGCTCTACCTGTCATAACTTTCTTAAGTTACAGGTATGTGGGAATGCTGCCAATGGTTATTACTTAGTCATCCTTCGGGTGGAATACATCCAGTGTCATTGCTATTGCAAAAAATACATCTAATCTCATAAAACCTTGCTGAATCTGTACTTTTTGCCACAACTAAAATGTATGATAAAAATATATCTGGAAAATCTGCAAAGCATAGTGAATTTTCGATGTCTTGTAAGTAACTTCTGAAAATGTCATGTTACATAGAGCAGATTTTTATCTTCACAACTCGTGCTTCATGAACTTCCTCATGCATATCCAGAAATGTGGTTACTGAAAATTTGGATATGTCTTGTCACCATGTGTGCCTCATGGCATCCCCAAAGTTAATTTTATCTTGTAGGCCATGGCATATCTTGGAAGCTAAATGAACTTGTTCTTTAAAATATACTTGGTATATTTGTAAAGTTGGGAGAAGGTTGGTCGCAATAATGCCATCAGCTATGCAAATACACAACGTGATGCCACGTGCCACACATTTGCTTTAGCCAATGAAGTTAGTTGATGATAGAGACATAGAGTACATATGATATTTGTCGCCCATTCAAGAACATTCTTTAATTGTCCTTTATTAGCCACTATTTTGTTTTGTTTTGATGGCACTTATGATTGATCCGATGCATCTGCATGTGTTTGAGAATTGCAAGTCTACACTGAATTCAGTATTTCAATGAAAATGGTGTGACAGCCTCCTGTTGTAATATGTTCTATTCATTTGAATAATAATCTGGTTTTCTATTAGGTTTAACGAGTTTGGTGAGGACGGTGGACCTGCAGCAAAAGAATGGGCTCCGAAAGTGGCTCTTGTCAATAACCATGTTGATGGAATAATTGGAAAGAATAATCTGCACATTGATGTATTTGCTTTAACAAACATGCTTCATCACCTGTTTTCCTTGTTTTCCTCATCTCCTAATAACTTAATGTGTGTGCTAAAAGGCCTTCCAAATATGCATTTTGCAGGCAAGAACTTTCGTTGCTGCCTGTATTTTCTTGAAGGGGTTTGGTGGTCTTTTATTTGTGCTTGGCAGCAGCTTTGGTGCTTATCTTTTGGTTAGTATTTCCATACTGCTAAACCCGATTTCTCCCTACTTAAATTCAAAGTTTGAAAGGTATCAACAAAAAAAATTACATGCTTTGATGCTAATACTGCAGATATATTACTTGATATTGACCACTCCTCTGTTGCACGATTTCTACAACTACAAGGCCGGTGAGCCCACATTTTTCAGACTCTTACAAGAGTTCCTTCAGGTAAGATCTACACAAATGGCTCTTATTACCAAATTTCATTTTTCAATACATGTGTTATAACTTGTTCACATTTCTCTGCTAGTGTGTGGCATTTGTTGGTGCGTTGCTTTTTTTCCTTGGAATGAAGAACTCTATTTTGAGGAGACAGTCCAAGAAAAAAAACCAAAAGGCAAAGACAGCTTAAAAGAGAAGAAGGATTGTGTGAATTATTTATGGTGATGAAGAAAAGCTCGTAGGGATTGGAATTGGGAACGCCAAACACATTGAGAATTAGAACTGTACTATAATTCTAAATCAATTTCATGTCTTGATGTCCTCCTGTTCCTCATCTTGATCAAATTTTAGCCTAGTTATTCTCTTGTTTTCAAACCTTGTTATTATTTTTTTTCTTATTTAATTTTCTTTTATCCAGAACACAATACCTTGATAGCAGATTGCAGGAGGAAACTTTTCCTAGCAATTTCGTATAGTCCAATGGTCAATTCTTTGCCTTCCTGTTTATTATGGATGCTCGTATTGCATTCCTTAGTTTGACCAAAAATTTATTTATACAAGTGTTATGTATCCGAATACTTTTTGGCATGTGTAGACTGTATTGCCCTTATTAAATATACATCATCATTTTTAAATTTTAAGGGTTATACAGTGATTATGTCTTAGGTTTCCACGTAAGCGCTGATTAATCATTCAGAAAAGTACAGTCATCCAAAAAGAATTACACATCAGCGCTGAATCATTCTACATGCCACGTCATCAACCTTTTAAATATTCTATATTTAGATAATAATTCTACTTGTTAGTATAAAAAAACCTTTTTTCTAGAAAGCCCATGGCCGGCAAACAAAAATACAAAGAGAAAAGAAAGAAGTAAAAAGACGGGGGGACAGAGGGAAAACAAATTGGGGGAAACAACCAGCAGCTTCAGACCCTTGGGAAGCAAACTCCCATGGCATCAGCCGCTAAGTGGCACATGACAAACTCCGGATGGAAGGCCCAGGTGGTCAAGAACTCCTCGGTCGAAGCCCCATGCTTTGCGAGGTGGTCTGCAACGCCATTTCTTTCTCTTAACACGTGTATCAGGGGACAGTCATCAAAGGAGTCTCTTATTTCCCGGATAGCTTGAAAGGTAGTAGCATATGAGTGGAAGGGATTACAGGAGTGAACCACCCTAATTGCTTCCTTGGAGTCCGAGTAACAGCAGAGGTTTTTAATACCTAGGCTGGAGGCCGCAGCCAGTCCCCGGGCCAAGGCTGTGAGTTCGGAAAACATGTTCATGGCCATGCCAAGGTGTCCACTGCCCCCCTGGATCCAATGTCAACCACTTCCACGAATCACAAAACCAAAACCCGCCCTTCCCGGATTTCCAAAGGCACTGCCATCAACATGAAGAATAGTATCGTAATTCCCTTAAGCATTCCAGGAGACATACCTGACAGGTCGTATCCTAGGGTTGGTAGTAACACTCCCCCCTATAGCCTCTGTAGTGTGCCTGATTTCCCGTAAGAGGAACCAATTAGTCTTCTGCTGCCCTCTGAAAATACGGGCGTTCCTTTCAACCCAAATGGACCATAAGGTCACCACAAACATCATACTAACAACACCAAGCATTCCATGAAGAAAATGTCTGATATCTGCCTTAGGGATATTGCAGCAGTCCGGAGGGATGGGGATTTTGAGGGTCTTCCACAGGGGTTTCGTCCAGTCACAGTATAGTAGGCAATGGTCCCAACTTTCAGTTGCATCTCCACATATGCCACACAGCGGATTACTGGCCAACTTCCTATTAAAACAGGTTAGATTGACAGGTAGTGCGTTATGAGATATAAGCTATAAAAGGAAGCCAAATTTAGCTGGGATATTGGGCTTCCACATCCATGACCAACCTGTTTCCACTTGGTCCAATTCAGTGATGAGTTTGTAGGCCGAGCGGACTGAGTATTTACCCGTATTATCCTCCTTCCATATCCATAAATCAGGGACAACCGCATAAATGGAGGTAGGGGGTGTTGAGCAAGTGGTATCCAGGAGGGAGGCATGGATCAAAGTGTAAACCTCCTTCCAATTCCAGTTACCATTCGTCACTACATCTTTACATTTGAGGCTGATGTCGCAGGTGTTAACATATGGTAGGAAGGATCCAATCTGTCCTCCATTCCACCATTCCGAGAACCACAAGGAGGACTCCCCATTTCCAACCCGAAGCTTAAACCCTTTCCTGAGAAAAGGCGTAATTTTGTGCAACAACCGAATAATGAAAGACTTACTGGATCGAGGGAAACCAAAAGGGTGTGCCTTCGTATCCCAATGGTGAGCCAAAATCCGAGCCCAGAGTTTGTCGGGTGAGTGGATATATCCCCAAATAATTTTCCCAAGAAGTGCAATATTCATAGGCCGGGCTTTGCGGATCCCCAATCCTCCAGAAGCCAAAGGCGAGGCAACCTTTTCCAAATTCACAAGGTAAGATACCTTTGTTGTTCCCGCCTTTCCACAAAAAATGGTTTATTTTCCTGTCAATGGCCAAACATACAGATTCCGGGAGCCAATGTGCTTGCATGAAATAGGTTGGAATAGCCGCCAATACTGCTTTACAAAGCGTAAGCCTTCCCGCTTTGTTAAGAAATTGATTTGCCCATCCTTCAAGTTTGTTGTCAATCTTATCAAGGAGGAAGTGAAAATTACTCCTGCGTATCCGGCCAGTCATGAGGGGGAACCCCAAGTATCTGTCTAGAGCATCCACTATACGAATATTAAGAGCTTCTGAAATCCACTCTCTCTCTGATTCTTCAAAATTCTTAGAGATGTGGATGGAGGATTTTGTGGGGCTGAGCTGAAGCCCAGATACAACAGCAAACGTATCCAGGGTGGCCGCGATAGATCGAATGCTGCCTCGATCAACCAAGGAGGAAAGCAGGAGATCATCGGCATATATAAGGTGGGATATTGCCGGCCCATCAGCAACCAGTTTGATAGGCTTCCAACGCTCCACTTGCACAGCCTTTTGAATAATTCTTGAGAGTTTCTCCATCACTATCAAGAAGAGATATGGGGATATCGGGTCGCCCTGGCGTAGTCTCTTCTCCGGGACAAAATACTCAGTTGTCTGTCCATTCCAAAGCACCGCGTATGAGGGGGAGGTTACGCAATACATGATAAGTTGGGTAACTGTCTCAGGGAGCCCCATCTCCTTCAAACATATTTCAAGGAAGCTCCACCGGATATTATCATATGCTTTCACAATATCGATCTTGAGGATTAGACTTTTCAGTTTGTTCCGGGTCCCTCCCATGTGAGATAGAATTTCCTGAGTGATGATCGCATTGTCCGCCGGTCCTCTTCCAGGGAGGAAGGCCGCTTGAGTGTTCGAGATCTCGTCTCCTGCAGAAAAGGTCTCAAACGTTCCACCAAGACTTTAGTGAGGATTTTGTAGGTTACGTTGCACAAAGTTATAGGCCAGAACTGGGAGAACTCGGAGGGAGCTGTGACCTTTGGTATTAAGCATATAAAGGCCTTGGCTATATCCTTGGGAAGGGATTGCATACCAAAAGCCCCTGCAACGAACCTGTGGATCGAATTCCCAATGAGATGCCAGTATTTTTGCTAAAAAAGACCCGGAAAACCATCCGGACCCGGAGCCGAGTCCCCATTGAGGCTCATCACCGTGGCCCTGACCTCCTCCAAGGATGGCACTTTAATAAGCTTGGAGGTCTGTTCCACTGGAAAAGTGGAAAATTGAGGGATATCTATTGAGACAATAGGAGTGGCCGAGGCCTGATTCTGTGGCCTATGTTGCTCACTGAAAGCTGTCTGGAAATAGCTAAGGGCATGTTCACGGAGCAATAAGGCATCTTCACACATGTGCCATCAATTGTGTAGAGGCCGTGGATTTTGCTTTTGTGACGGTTGGCTTTAACCCGTGCGTGGAAGTAGGCGGTGTTCCTATCCCCCCCTCCTGAATCCATTTGTCCCTTGAGCGTTGTTTCCAGTAGCTTTTTTCTTGCAGTAAAACATTCTCAAGCTCCTGTTTCAGTTCACGTTCCAAGAGGATAAGTCGGATTGAGTCTACTCTCAAGAGTCTTAGCTATTCCTTCAAGCCGTTTAGTAAGCTTGAACTTTCTCCACTTGATATTAGATCCCTTACAGATTTATTAAAGGCTAAAGACGCCCTTTTCACAGATTCAAGATGATGATGAATGTCAGTGGAGGGGGGGAGTCCACACATTTCCAACAATCTGCTCATAACTGTCCGACATGGCCCACGAAGCCTCCCATCTAAATGGTTTGTCGCTGGCCATAGGAGGGTCTTTGCCGCACCTGAGGAGTAGAGGATTGTGATCCGACCCAATCCTAGGGAGGACTTGGACGAAACCATTAGGGAAAAGGGTAAGCTAATCAAGGTTACACGTCCCTCTGTCAAGCCTATTGAGGATGGTGAGATCATTGCCGTGAGGCCTCGACCAAGTGTAGTATCCTCCTTCAGTGTTGATAGTCGCATGCCCACAGTAGTTTAGAACTTCCCCCAAATCCTCCGCTCTCTTGATATTAAAAAGGCCCTATCTAACATCTTCGGCCTTTAGAATTTGGTTCCAGTCCCCAATGACCACCCAAGCTTCATCAATTGTTTCTGAAAGCTGAGCCAGAGAATCCTAATTATCACATCTGACAGTGTAGCTAGGCATTGCATACAAGGCCGTAAGCAGCCACGAGCACTCCCCATTAGATAGTCTAATAGTGATCATCCGATCTCTAATATAATGAATGCCCACTGAATTTTGTTGATCATTTTTAACCAAAACCCAGATACCCCCAACCCTTCCATTTGCTTCCTGTAAGCAGATAGGGGAGAAACCCAATCTAGACAGAAAAGCTCTCGATCCTTCAAAGTTCGACTGTGGCTCCATAATAACTACGAGATCCGGATAACACCGGGTAATAATCTCTCGTAAACTTCTTCTAGAATTACTCCCCACAACTCCGCTAATATTCCAAACAATAATTTTGAGGTTGACAAAATCCATAAACAAAATAAAAGGAAAGAGCAGAGGACAACTATCACTACCTCAGGATTCCATGTTACTTTCCCCGTCAGGAGGAGCGTCCAAATCGACATCCTCAAAATTGTCCCCCTTGGGAAAAATGTTCTCCTTCTGCAAGTCCATTTTCTGGTAGGATGGTGAAAACTCCTCTGCAGCATCCTCCAAACCATTCTTGTGACTCGTGAGTATGAGCTCATCGAAGTGTTTAAAACACAAGCCAGGAAACCTAGCCCAAACTAGTGTTTTCCTTGGTGTTTCCTCATCGGCAATGAAGCCCGGTCTCCAAGGGCACACCGTCAAGTAACTGTCGAAAACCATCCAAGGGCCACCATCAATGCCTTAGTCAACAAGAAATGGGATGAAGGGTAGAGGGATAGGGAAGCTCCAAAAATTTAAGAGATATTGAGGCAATGAAGTTTAGGAACAACCATGTCTCTTCCAAATCTTCAACAATGGATGACAAACCTTGAATTTGCTTCAAGATCCAAGAATCGTGGAAATAGCTCAAGGCCAAGACACGATTGAATGGTGAGGAATTTTCGGTTTCCCTCAAAACTCTTTAGTGACCTTAAGAAAAATGTTCATGCATTAAGCAAGGTATTCATTCACTCAAAAGGTGAGTGTTACAAAATGAGGGGATGGGCATATATATAGCTCCCCTGAATCCAACAACTAATACAAAGGAAATAACAAGCCTTACAAAAATTAAACAACTAGCTAGGAACATTAAACAAGCTATAAAACAAGGAAATAGACCAAGGAAAATAACAAGTGATGCGGTCTAGAAGATGGTGCGGTCTAATGTAAACAAAGGGATGCGGTCTTGGAGGCTTGCATGCGGTTTAGATGGTAGGAAATGGACGGATGCAGTTTAAGAGGTAAAAGGAATGGAGGCATGATGCAGTCTAGTATGGGCAAGAAGGGGGCAATGCGGTTTAGGGAGCAAAGTGGAGGGGTTAATGCGGTTTGCTCACTATAGTTGAGGGATGTGTAAGCAAAAATGGGAAAGAAGTGAAAAAGGGGTGGCGATGCGGTTTGCCAAGTCTTGGCCAATGCGGTCTAACATTGCAAGTTCAAAAGTGATGCGGTTTGTAAATCCTTAAACCGCATCACAGCCTTTAAATCGCACCAAGGAAGGAGGCGGTGGAGAGGGTGCCGGCGAAGGTGGAGGTGGTGCTGGAGCAATGGAAGGGATGGCCGGAAGCTTGGAGACGATGATGGGGGTTGCCGGAGGCCACATGTAATACCCGAGAATTTTGCAACATAAAATAAATAAATAAAATAAATAAATAAATAAACAATAAACATAATAATAACAATAAGTAAATATAATAAATGAATAAACATAATACATAGACAAGGAAATGAGAAATGGAATTTAATTTATGAAGGAATTAAATTTTCAATACCCGTAAAGCCAAAGATAAATTAATCAAATAAATTGTACAAGGGAACCCGACACTAATGGACTCAAGAGTTCGAGGCCAATATTAAATCTAGACCCGAGTAAGAATTTAGATAGTGTAACACCCCGGATTTGATAACCCAGGCCGGGATGTCACCGCCACACCTCCCTAGCAAGACACGGTTTCTCCGAGCTTGCTAAAGAGATGCAAGGCTATGGTTTTTCAGAATTTAAAATATTCAAACAGCCCATCATAATATAATTTAAAAATCATAATATCAAAGTTGCAGCGGAAAGTAATATTTACATATGTATAATGCAGCGGAATTTAAGTATAGGGCCGACATGGCCAAAACACGGGTTAAACAGGCCCGTTCATGCAAGCTGTAATTAAATGCAGGAATTTAAAAATAGAGTTTTTCCCGAATGTTCCCATGTATGCATATGATGATGCATAATCCTCATACTCTGAAAGAAAAAGGAAAGAAAATATGGTTTGGTCAGCAAAACGTGCTGAGTAAGTTAACACCTACTATGATCAAGGGGTTTCAAAATCTTTAATTAGATTTAAGAAAAACATGTGCCTACAAGACATGATTTAAATTTTATTCATCTAATAATAATTTAATTACATATTTGAAAAGACAAGGATTTCCACAAGATCATAATTTAACACACGTATAAAGAGGTTTAGTTAAATAATTAAATTTTTACTCCGAGGCATGCATACAAACAACTCATCTATCAATTTAAAATTAATAATTTAATTGTGTACTTGAACATGCATTTAATCCATAATAACAATTTAATAAGATATGAAAATTTAAGGACATAATTTTAAATGCATAATTTAAAGACGGGCATAATTAAATAAATACTTAAAAAAATATCAAATCTTTTATTTCCCCGTTACGTAACCATTTCTCAATATTTTGTATAGCCGGTGATCCGGCGGCCGCAGCCGTGTCGTAAGTATCTTGTATAGCCGGTGATCCGGCGGCCGCAGCCGTGTCGTATTTCAAGTATTTCATTGGCCGTTTTGGCACAGTTTCTCATAACATTCACCCTCGGCCGTTTTGGCACGAAGCGAAAAGCTAGGGGGCGTTCTATTGAGCATTTCCCCCCTACGTCGGTCACTCTCGGCCGTTTTGGCACGAAGCGAAAAGCTAGAGGGGCACTCCATCGAGCACTCACCCCCTACATAGGTCACACTCGTCCGTCTAGGCACGATGCGAAAAGCTAGAGGGGCACTCTATCGAGCACTCACCCCCTACATAGCCAAGTATCTCATATGTTTTAATTTAGTGTAACGGGATTTTTCAAAAGTATAGATATATCGTATTTCAAGGTCTCGACTGTTTGTTTCGATATTTCAAAATCTCTTCGATTTAAAAATAACTTGGCGTCACAGTTTTCGCCTTTTTAATTCAAAAATTCATTTCAAGTCCAAAAATTATGATATTTTCACAGTACATCAAAAACACCCTAACGAACAACTTTCGTGTTTTAACGTTTTCGAAATAAGTTGAGGAAACATGTCAAAAATCGAGTTTGTTTTGCAAGCAGTGTTCTGTCCGGATTCAGGTTTGGCACGGTTCAAAGATTCGACATTTTAACATATCAAATGGACTCCAAAAATTCTGAACTTTTATATACACATACTAGACATGATTATCTACAACTTTCATTTATTTTGCAAAGATCAAATCGGACTAGAAAATATAGAAACAGGTTCATCAAGTTCGGACATATTCACAGGCAGATTTCGAAAATGTTTTGTCAAAACAGTTCATGTTCGATGCAATTTGAAATAGCAAACATCGACGAAAATGTCTGAAATTTTTACACAACCTAGATTAATGTGTTGGGATTAAAAGTCTAGTTTTGAGTTTTTCGGTTTGAACTTTCGAAATAGGGGTTTTGGTCCGATTTCAAATCTATCACAGTTTCAAGTTCGAATCTCAAGGCAGGTTGGTTCTCGGCCGTTTTCGGATATCAAAACACAATGAAAAATTATGAAAATTTTACACGAACTAGATCTATGTCTTAGGAATGTTTTTCATGTTTTAAGTTTTCCCGTTTGAGCAGTTTAAGGGTTCGAAAAATTCGCACAAAATTGTTGCGCCGAGGGTTTTTCGTGTTGACAGATTTTAGAGTTATTAAATCCATATGTTTGGTTGCATTTTAATTCACCCAAAACCAAGTAAGTATTAACTTACAGTGGGGATGATGTCTAGGAGGCCACGGGGTCGCCCGAAATCCACGGGATGTCACAAACGAATCTCCTCAAGTCGATTTCCTCTTCCAACGTCCACAATCCGAATCCGAAAGCAAAAGTCTAAGGTTAGATCGGATTTTCGGGCATCGAAATCTTAAACAAAAACCTATGGACGACTTACCAATGATTCAAGGACTGTAATAGATGATCTACACTCTTCCTTGGTCGTCGTCGGTCGCCGGAAAGTGATCGGAAAGTTCGAAGTTGGTGGTTTTCGGGTGTTGGAAGAACATAGAGAGTTGGAGAGTGTTTTTGGGGTTGCTAGGGTTAGAGTCTCGAAAATGATCAGCCATATGACCTCCAAAACCGACCATATACACCTTCCATCAACCGGGATTGAGTTTCCAAAGTCGGAGGGTCGAAATATGGCAAGAAATCGCCAAAACGCGTCAAGTGTAGCAGGCTGCGAGGTTGGCGTGGGGTTGGCGCGGGGTTTGGCCTAACCCCGCGCGGACACCGCGCGGACCTAGACTGGGCCGCGGTCTGGGCCGGGTCGTGCAATCCCTTTGGGCCTTTCCTCTTCCTCCTTCATTTTGGGCCTTTGTCTTCTCTTTGGGCCTTTCTCCTTCTATTTTCTTGGACTATCTCTTGAACTTTAAATCCTATTTCAAATTTATTTGGGATCTCAAATTAATATCGGATTCGAAATATTAAGTCCATCTATATTTGGTTCCCGTGCGATAATTTATTTAATTAAATTATTTTCGACTTCACGGGTTCTTGGATACTTAATTCCTTCTTGAATTAAATTCCTTTTCTCATTTCTTCTTTTAATTATTTATTTATTTATTATATTCATTTATTTATTATATTTATTTATTGTTTATTTATTTATTTATTTATTTATTTATTTTATGTTGCAAAATTCTCGGGTATTACAGTCTACCCTCCTTAAGAATCAACTTCGTCCTCGAAGTTGTGTTTCGGCTTTTTTTTTTTTTTTCGTGCTAAGGATTTTTTTTGTTTGTTTTATTATTTTGTGATATTGTGTTATTGAATTATTGTTCGATTGTTGATTGTTTGTTGTTTGATTATTGTTTGACTGAACCCAGAATTGAAATTTCCAAGTTGCCTACGTACCCTTGAAGGGATCAAGTCATTACGTAGTTCAAAACAATTTTGAATTTGTTTATTCGGGATACAAAATATTCGGGTTTCAAAAGTAAATGCTTATGCATTATTACGGGGTATTACATCCTCTCCCCCTTAAGATTACAGTTATGTCCCCATAACTGCCTGCACATTATTCCCACGAAGGTTCGAGTATCGTCGCCTAGCACATGTATGTCTGCTTCTTTTACCACATTTAACGTCTCATGAGTCCCCCTTGGTTATTTGTGGCTAGTTAAGTCTAGCGACCAGATCATCTCTTTTGGTTATATTCTTAATCTGGGTTCGACATTCTTCCATCCGATGTCCACGCCGACCACATCGGAAGCATGTGTCGGGTTGAGGGCATCCCCTCACCAGATGAGGTTGGTTACAGCTTAGGCATCGGGGCACGTAGCCTTTACGGGTGAAAATTCTTCTATTATTGCCTCCATCGTTGCCTTGGGCTGGTCCATTTGGGCCTTTGTGAAGGTTATTCCTTTCCGAGTCTTTATCAGCTCCGCGGTCCTTACCTCTCTTGTCTTGTGCTTGGGGACCTTGGCTAGACTCATCTATCGCCTTCCGCTTCAGTCCCTGAACTCGTGCAACCGCTACCGCACGATCATAAACAGCTTGTGGGTCAAAGTAGTGTACCCCCGTGATTACTTCCCTAATGGCCAGGTTTAACCCCATCTCAAATTTCTGAGCCTTGTCGGATTCAGTTGGTACTAGCCTCGTCGCAAATCGTATTAGCTCCTTGAACTTGGTGTAGTACTCTTGCACTGTCTGTGCGCATTGCCTTAGGTTAATGAATTCCTCGTACTTCATCGCTTTGGTGCTTAATGGGTAGAACCTCTCCCTCAGAGCTTCCTTAAACTCTTCCCAAGTGTAAGCTTTCTCATCTTCCACTAATTTCCTCTGGAGGTTTTGCCACCACTCATCGGCTTCACCTCTTAAGTAGTAAGTCGCTACATGTATCTTTTCCTCATTAGGGCATTTGATAGCGTTTAAGAGTTTATCGAACGTACGGATCCACTCCTCTAGTTTGGCGGGATCTTCCTCCCCATCATAGTGTGGCGGTTGATAAGGATTTACCAAAGCTAGATAGTTGTCTCGAGCTACTGGCGGAGGTATTGCCGCTTGTGCCCTATGCACCTCGGCGTTTCCTAATACTACGAGTACTTCTTCTACCATCCTTAAACGTTTATCCATGTTGTTGGGAAGATGAGGCGCTCGATTTCCTATGTTCGGAGGAATCTCATTGTTGTTAGGTGCGCTTGGGAGGTCAGTGTCAGTGCCGTTTGGACTTACTTTCCTCGGCTTTCTCCTAGGTGCCATTTTCTGTTATTAAGCACGCGAAGGTGAGTTTCTAAGTGATCAAGATCTAGGACTAAGGCAAAGTTAGTCTCAAGTTAACGCTTCTAAGCCAAGTCTCAAGGTCATGTCGAACACTGGAGTGAGAAGTTTAGGTATCACATATGATTCACATAAGAGGTTAGTACAGATATTTATGTATGCATATGCATATGTAATCCCCCCCAATAAAAATTTAATGCATGCATTTATTTATCCATGGGTTTTAAAAATAAATTTGTTCCATGGATATGTTTTAAAAGAATAAGGGTAAAAGATTTGGGCCACTATATTGGCCAAAAGAATAAATTATTTGGCTTTAGTAAAAACAAGGGTATTGGGCCAAAATAATTGGGCCAACATAGTAATTAAATATTGGGCTAAAGATTTGGGCTAGGAAAAATAAATTTTGGGCTCAAAAGGTTTGGGCTTAGAAAAAAAAATTTGGGCTCAAAAATGTTAGTTTTTAAAATAATAATGGATTTTTAAACATAATACTAGTTTAAAATAATACTCGTAATAGTTTAAAAATAATAATACTAGTTTTAAAAATAGTCCGGGCTCTGATACCACTTTGTAACACCCCGGATTTGATAACCCAGGCCGGGATGTCACCGCCACACCTCCCTAGCGAGACACGGTTTCTCCGAGCTTGCTAAAGAGATGCAAGGCTATGGTTTTTCAGAATTTAAAATATTCAAACAGCCCATCATAATATAATTTAAAAATCATAATATCAAAGTTGCAGCGGAAAGTAATATTTACATATTTATAATGCAGCGGAATTTAAGTATAGGGCCGACATGGCCAAAACACGGGTTAAACAGGCCGTTCATGCAAGTTGTAATTAAATGCAGGAATTTAAAAATAGAGTTTTTCCCGAATGTTCCCATGTATGCATATGATGATGCATAATCCTCATACTCTGAAAGAAAAAGGAAAGAAAATATGGTTTGGTCAGCAAAACGTGCTGAGTAAGTTAACACCTACTATGATCAAGGGGTTTCAAAATCTTTAATTAGATTTAAGAAAAACATGTGCCTACAAGACATGATTTAAATTTTATTCATCTAATAATAATTTAATTACATATTTGAAAAGACAAGAATTTCCACAAGATCATAATTTAACACACGTATAAAGAGGTTTAGTTAAATAATTAAATTTTTACTCCGAGGCATGCATACAAACAACTCATCTATCAATTTAAAATTAATAATTTAATTGTGTACTTGAACATGCATTTAATCCATAATAACAATTTAATAAGATATGAAAATTTAAGGACATAATTTTAAATGCATAATTTAAAGACGGGCATAATTAAATAAATACTTAAAAAATATCAAATCTTTTATTTCCCCGTTACGTAACCATTTCTCAATATTTTGTATAGCCGGTGATCCGGCGGCCGCAGCCGTGTCGTAAGTATCTTGTATAGCCGGTGATCCGGCGGCCGCAGCCGTGTCGTATTTCAAGTATTTCATTGGCCGTTTTGGCACAGTTTCTCATAACATTCACCCTCGGCCGTTTTGGCACGAAGCGAAAAGCTAGGGGGCGTTCTATTGAGCATTTCCCCCCTACGTCGGTCACTCTCGGCCGTTTTGGCACGAAGCGAAAAGCTAGAGGGGCACTCCATCGAGCACTCACCCCCTACATAGGTCACACTCGTCCGTCTAGGCACGATGCGAAAAGCTAGAGGGGCACTCTATCGAGCACTCACCCCCTACATAGCCAAGTATCTCATATGTTTTAATTTAGTGTAACGGGATTTTTCAAAAGTATAGATATATCGTATTTCAAGGTCTCGACCGTTTGTTTCGATATTTCAAAATCTCTTCGATTTAAAAATAACTTGGCGTCACAGTTTACGCCTTTTTAATTCAAAAATTCATTTCAAGTCCAAAAATTCTGATATTTTCACAGTATATCAAAAACACCCTAACGAACAACTTTCGTGTTTTAACGTTTTCGAAATAAGTTGAGGAAACATGTCAAAAATCGAGTTTGTTTTGCAAGCAGTGTTCTGTCCGGATTCAGGTTTGGCACGGTTCAAAGATTCGACATTTTAACATATCAAATGGACTCCAAAAATTCTGAAATTTTATATACACATACTAGACACGATTATCTACAACTTTCATTTATTTTGCAAAGATCAAATCGGACTAGAAAATATAGAAACAGGTTCATCAAGTTCGGACATATTCACAGGCAGATTTCGAAAATGTTTTGTCAAAACAGTTCATGTTCGATGCAATTTGAAATAGCAAACATCGACGAAAATGTCTGAAATTTTTATAAAACCTAGATTAATGTGTTGGGATTAAAAGTCTAGTTTTGAGTTTTTCGGTTTGAACTCTTGAAATAGGAGTTTTGGTCCGATTTCAAATCTATCACAGTTTCAAATTCGAATCTCAAGGCAGGTTGGTTCTCGGCCGTTTTCGGATATCGAAACACAATGAAAAATTATGAAAATTTTACACGAACTAGATCTATGTCTTAGGAATGTTTTTCATGTTTTAAGTTTTCCCGTTTGAGCAGTTTTAAGGGTTCGAAAAATTCGCACAAAATTGTTGCGCCGAGGGTTTTTCGTGTTGACAGATTTTAGAGTTATTAAATCCATATGTTTGGTTGCATTTTAATTCACCCAAAACCAAGTAGGTATTAACTTACAGTGGGGATGATGTCTAGGAGGCCACGGGGTCGCCCGAAATCCACGGGATGTCACGAACGAATCTCCTCAAGTCGATTTCCTCTTCCAACGTCCACAATCCGAATCCGAAAGCAAAAGTCTAAGGTTAGATCGGATTTTCGGGCATCGAAATCTTAAACAAAAACCTATGGACGACTTACCAATGATTCAAGGACTGTAATAGATGATCTACACTCTTCCTTGGTCGTCGTCGGTCGCCGGAAAGTGATCGGAAAGTTCGAAGTTGGTGGTTTTCGGGTGTTGGAAGAACATAGAGAGTTGGAGAGTGTTTTTGGGGTTGCTAGGGTTAGAGTCTCGAAAATGATCAGCCATATGACCTCCAAAACCGACCATATACACCTTCCATCAACCGGGATTGAGTTTCCAAAGTCGGAGGGTTGAAATATGGCAAGAAATCGCCAAAACGCGTCAAGTGTAGCAGGCTGCGAGGTTGGCGTGGGGTTGGCGCGGGGTTTGGCCTAACCCCGCGCGGACACCGCGCGGACCTAGACTGGGCCGCGGTCTGGGCCGGGTCGTGCAATCCCTTTGGGCCTTTCCTCTTCCTCCTTCATTTTGGGCCTTTGTCTTCTCTTTGGGCCTTTCTCCTTCTATTTTCTTGGGCTATCTCTTGAACTTTAAATCCTATTTCAAATTTATTTGGGATCTCAAATTAATTTCGGATTCGAAATATTAAGTCCATCTATATTTGGTTCCCGTGCGATAATTTATTTAATTAAATTATTTTCGACTTCACGGGTTCTTGGATACTTAATTCCTTCTTGAATTAAATTCCTTTTCTCATTTCTTCTTTTAATTAATTATTTATTTATTATATTCATTTATTTATTATATTTATTTATTTTTTATTTATTTATTTATTTATTTATTTATTTTATGTTGCAAAATTCTCGGGTATTACAGATAGGGAATAGGAGCCCGAAAATATCCCGGAAATCCGAATCCGAGAACATAGAGGGAGAGAAGTCCGAAAGAGAGGAGGAAATGCCCGACGGATCGCACGACCCGCCCGGACCGAAGTCCAGGTGTAGACCGCGCGGTGGCCGCGCGGTGTTTCAACAGACGGCGTGCCAACCCCACGCCGGATGACAGATACGCCCGTTGCGAGATTTACTCGCCCGAATCCGGATTTTTCGACTTCGGTTGCTTTCCTTTCGGCTCAAAACTCACCAAGGCCGACCCTGGACGTCCATAGATCCCTTACCTCTATAAATAAACCTTGGAATCGATCCCAAACACTTTTCAAAACATTCATACTCTCTATACGTTCGAAAACCCTAATCCCGGAGTCATCGGAGGCACGAGACCAAGAGAGGACTGCTTTGGACGAATTCGGAGTCTTCCAACGTCGTGGTAAGTTCTGATCCGCTAGTTCTTTACCGATTAATGATTCGAAAACGAATCCTAACCTAGTCTCTTTATTTTCTACACCCCGAATCGGATCTAGAACGAAGAACCCGACGAACCGAGGAGATAAACGGTGGACTGGAAGCCACGCCTCCGAATCGACGAACCCGGACGACCAAAGATCTGTAAGTTAATCTTACTATGGTTTTGGGCGATTTAAAATACACCTAACGTAACGATCTAATCAAGAAACCTAAAATCTGTCAACACGAAGAAACCCACGGCGCAGCAGTCTTGGACGATTTTTCCAAACCCTTAAACCCATTCAAACGAGAAAACTTAAAACACAAAAAACGTTCCTAAGACGTAGATCTAGCTACTGTAAAAATTTCAATAATTTTTTGTTAAGTTTTGACATCTGAAATCGATCTCAAACCGAGCTGTTCTAAATTTAGATCTTGAAGTCTTGACAGAACTTTAGTCCGAACTTGTAGACGTTTTTGACAATAGATCTAGACCGATTCAGAACTTTAGTTGAACACGAAAGTTGTAGATATATGTCTTAGGTATCTCTCTGTAAAGTTTCATCAAATTTGGAGTTGTTTTTCTATGCTAGATCTCGAAATCTTCAAACTGGTGTTGAAATTTTCGGACAGATTATCATCCTGTTAAAAATTGACGTTTCTCACTTACTTTCGTATCTCGGATTGACAAACTTAAAACATGAAACTTGTTCATCTCTATTTTTTCGAGTCACGGGTCAAATTTCAGAATTTTTGGACTTAGAACCGATTTTTAATAAATTTTGAAGTAAACAGTGGTTATGACCAAGTCAAATCTTGAAATCTTGTTGAAACGGTGAAATTAGCCTTTAAGGTTTAAACGAGTAGAAATTTCTTGTGAAACAAACGTATGAAATCAGAATTTAGGAAATCCCCTTACAAACTTGATCAATTAAAATTAGGGGGTGAGTGCTCTGCAGGGTGCCCTCCCAACGATTCACTTCGTGCCTTTATGGACGATGGTGACCCGTGCGAAATTTTGAGATACGTTGCCAAAACGGCATGAGATATATGGCCTACACTCTCGTGAATATCCATATGGGTTTCCCGAGGCTCCGGAGTGGTACTGGGTATGACAGATACGGCTGCGGCCGCCGGGCTACCGGCTAAACTTGACGAGATTGCGATGCATTCGTGAAATACTTGAAATACTAAATCTTGGGTGTAATGGGGATAGTTAAAAATATTATTGGTTGTCATTTAAATTATTAAATGTTTTCTTTAAATTAATTATGGCTTTTATTTAAATTATGCTAAACGTGTTGTTAATTAGAGCCATGAATTGATTATGCAAATTGGTTAGACAATTAAATTGAATTATCTATGATGTATTATTATTATCATGCTTTTATTTAAATGTAAATGAATGGCTTTGAAACCCGACGATCATGTACGTATTAACTTACTCAGCAAGTTGTGCTGACCAAACCATTTATTTCCTTTTTCTTTACAGAGTATGTGGAATGAGCATGAGCACGTATATGCATGGTGGAAATATTTTGGAAACCTTTCTATTTTAAATTCTTGCATTAGACTATAGTACAAACGGGCCTGTTTAACCCGTGTTTTGGCCATGTTGGCCATATTTACATTTTCCGCTGCAATACTTATACTTAGATACTATTATTCCGCTGTATTATAATATTTATTTTGAATTTATATTGAATGGGCTACTTGAATGTTTTTAAATATTTTAAATACTGCAATACCTAGCCTTGCATCTCTTTTGTAAGCTCGGAGAAACCGTGTCTTACTAGGGAGGTGTGACGGTGACATCCCGACCTGGGTGATAAAAAACCGGGGTGTTACAAGTTGGTATCAAAGTCCGGCTTACTTTTAAATTAGTATTATTATTTTTAACCTATTATTTTCAAATTATTATTATTTTTAAACTACTATTTTTAAACCACGATTACTTTTGAATCATTATAGAAGCCCAAATTATTATTTTTAAAATTTCCTAGCCCAAAATTATTTTTGAGCTCAAATTATAATTATTTTTGACCCAATAAGAGGTCCAAGGATTTTGAATACTATTTTAAATTTTTAAAGCCTTAATTCCATGGATTAAATTTTTATTTTTAAAACCCATGAAAAATATATATATATATATAGTGCATGAATTATTTTGGGGGGAAAATCATCATTTGCATGTGCATACTGTATTGCCTAAACTTAGAGAATCTAGAAGCGTGATACATTCTAACTTAGATCTTTTGCCTGCGCTAGATGGCTAGTCAAGATATGATGAACTTGATGATCAAAATGATGAACGCTCACTTTGACTCCCAACAAACCATAGAACAAATGAAACATTGCATAGCTCAATTGGAGGCAAATCTGCACCACATGGGCAACTTAAGAGAGGCGGTCCACCACCGCATAAACCAACTCGAACGCCAAGTCCAAACCCTCACTACGCAAAACCTAATACCGAAGGAACACGTCGATGCTCATGGAGAGGACTTGAACACCATCTTTGACGACCTAATGCCGCCAAGCTCGGAGGAGGGAGACCCGGAGGAGGATCCCGCTACCCCACCGGAGGACGTCTTGAGACGCTAGGGATTCTATTTATAGTAGATACTATTTGGTAAGAAAACGTTGCTATTTTTGTACATCCTCCTACTTGTATTAAAAGCTTCCTTTAAGGGAATAAAATACAAGATTTATTCATTTAAACAAAATAAAACAAAACCTTGCGTTACTTTAAAGTCCAATCAAGCATTATGTGTGAAAATACAAACAAATTCATAGTAACTTGCCTAGACAATATATTACGTTCTAATTTACACCGTTTGTAACAGAATGGCACCACGAGGTAGATCAAGAACCCAACCTGCTCCCCAAACTACTACTGAAGTGCCACCAAATGACACCGAACCTGCTCAACCTGTAGGAGAGCAACCCCAAGGTGCGCAGGACGCCCCCGCACCGAACAATGTGGGCGATCGTCTTCGGACGATAGAGGAGGTCTCGATTGCGCTGGGGAATGCGCAAGTCAATCAGGGCCAAGCTGCGGCGGTACCTCCGCCCCAAGCTCGCCCCAACTACCTAGCAATGGTGAATCCCTACCAGTCACCCCACTATGCTGGTGAGGAGGATCCAGCCAAACTGGAAGAATGGATCCGGACCTTTGACAAGCTGCTGGGCGCGGTCAAGTGTCCGGAAGGAGAGAGAGTGCACGTCGCTTCGTACTACTTGGGAGGCGAAGCGGACGACTGGTGGCAGGCGACTCAAGCAAAACTAACTGAAGATGACGAGCCCTACTATTGGGCGGAAATGATGGAACTGCTCAGGGATAGATTCTATCCCCTGAGTACTAAAGCAGCAATGTACGAGGAATTCCTGTCGCCGAAGTAAGGAGGCCAGACCGTACAAGAGTACTACACTCGGTTCAAGGAGCTGGTGAGGTTCGCACCGAGATTAATACCCACGGATGCGGAGAAAGCTCAAAAGTTCGAGATGGGACTGAACCTGGCAGTACGTGAGGTGATCGCAGGGGTGCACTACCCTGACCTGCAAGCCGTGTATGATCGCGCAGTGGCAGTGGCGCGAGTACAGCAACTAAAAAGGAGAGTGAGTGGGGAGTCCAGCCGGGGTCCCCAAGACAAGAGGAACCGAGACGCAAGAGGTGAGAACAATGCGGGAAAGAACGAGCAGCGGAGAGGGTCGAATAGGCCACAACAAACCAATAATGGAAGGAGGTTTAACCAAGAAGAACCGGTACCACCTTGCCCGAGGTGTGGGTGACCCCATCTAGCGAGGGGATGCCCTCAACAGGGGGCGTGCTTTCGGTGTGGTCGCATGTGCCACATACGTCGGGAGTGCCGAACAAGGTTTGAAAACATAACGAAAAGGGAAGACTTGGTCACGGGACAGGGACAACCTCAAAATCAAAACGGACGGAACGACAACAACCAGGGGTATAGACCCCCTCAAAATTAATTTAGGCAGCCGAATCAGAATCAGAACCAACGTCCTCAACCACCTCAGAATCAAAATCAACAGCAAGATCAGCAGCCGAATCCGAATCAGCAAGGCAATCAAGGACGCCCTATGGGAAGACTTAACGTGGTTACCCAAGCGGACGTGCCTGCACAAGGAGAAGTGATGGCAGGTACATTTCATGTCTTGAACACACCCCTTCGAGTCTTATTTGATTCTGGAGCTAGTTGCTCAATCATAGCATCAAGAATAGTGTCGGAGTTAGATCTACCTAAGTGCGAGATAATTAGCTTAGGAATTCAATTGCCTTTAGGAGAAGTAGTAGCTTGCTCTAAATGATATAACGGAATTCCTATAGTGATCAAGAACGTAGAATTCTTCGCAAACTTAGTAGAATTTAACTTAAGGGACTTTGACCTTATACTGGGGATGGAGTGGTTGTCCTAGTATAAAGCGGTGATCGAATGCCAGAAACAAAAGATCACCCTATCGAAAAGTAGGGGAAAGAGGGTTATCTTTTACTCTCAGCCCCCTAAGAGGAGCAACAAAATCGTTAGTGCCCTCAAACTAAGTAACTTGATGCGTAAGGGGTATGAGCTATATGCGTGCTACGTGCACAACCTTGAGGCGGAAGAGAACAAGGTTGACAGCATACCAGTGGTAAGAGAGTACCCGGATGTGTTTCCTGAAGACATCTTGGGCATGCCACCTGAGCGAGATCTTGAATTCATGATAGATCTCATTCAGGGAACCGAGCGTGTCTCAAAAGCTCCGTACCGGATGGCACCACTAGAAATGAAGGAGTTAAAGGAACAACTCGAGGAGCTACTGCAGAAAGGATACATAAGACCGAGTACTTCCCCATGGGGAGCACCAGTTTTATTTGTTAAGAAGAAAGACGGAGGATTACGTCTTTGCATAGACTATCGGGGATTGAACCAAGTGACCATCAAGAATAAGTACCCTCTGCCGAGAATTGAGGATCTATTTGATCAACTGAAGGGAGCTTCAGTATTCTCGAAGATCGACTTACGATCTGGGTATCACCAGTTGAGAATCGCCGAGAAAGACATCCCGAAGACGGCGTTTCGAACTCGATATGGCCACTACGAGTTCACAGTGTTATCCTTTGGGTTAATAAATGCTCCAGCAATGTTCATGAACCTTATGAACAATGTATTTCGAGAACTGTTAGATCAGTGTGTAGTGGTGTTCATTGATGACATCCCGATCTACTCGAAAAGCGAGGAGGAGCATGCCCAGCACTTGCACCAAGTGTTAGGGACCTTGCGAAAGAATCAACTATATGGAAAATTGTCTAAATGCGATTTTTGGTTGAAGGAATTAGCATTTCTTGGACACATAGTATCCGCTGATGGAGTTTCAGTGGATCCGGCAAAAGTTTTTGCCGTGACAGAATGGGCATCGCCAAAGAGCCCAACTGAGATAAGGAGTTTCCTTGGATTAGCCGGGTACTATAGACGGTTCGTGAAGGATTTATCGAATATCGCACGACCTTTAACCCAGCTACTGAAGAAGGGAGTAAAATACGTGTGGACAGAGGCGTGTGAGACCGCGTTTCAAGAGCTGAAGAAACGACTCACAACCACACCCGTATTGACGCTACCATCAGAGAATGGTGACTTCGAAGTTTACAGCGATGCTTCGAAGGAAGGTTTAGGTTGTGTCTTGATGCAAGACTCGAGGGTCGTTGCATATGCATCACGCCAACTGAAACCTCACGAGGAAAATTATCCGACACACGACCTGGAGTTGGCAGCGGTCGTTTTCACTCTAAAGATATGGAGACATTATCTTTACGGGCGAAAGTGTCGAATGTTCACCGACCACAAGAGCTTGAAATATATATTCACTCAGAAGGAGTTGAATTTGAGACAGCGAAGGTGGTTGGAACTTATTAAAGATTATGATTTGGAGATATCCTACCACGAGGGGAAGGCGAATGTGGTAGCCGATGCCCTAAGCCGAAAAACCCAACACGTGACAAACTCGTTGGTAATTCCGCCGGCATTGTACATTGTTTGGCAAGATTGAATTTGGAACTTGTGCATCCGGGCACAGTTAGTGACAGATCAATGCCATGATCGTAGAAACCCCAATATTGGATGAGATTAGGCTCGCTCGACCGGGCGACGCGAAGTTGGAGAGGATAAAGGAGTATATTGCCGAGGGCAAGACAATAGGATTTGCTATCCATGAGGATGGGAGCATTCGTTTCAAAGGGAGATAGTGTGTGCCTCAAAAGTGTGTCGAGTTGATGCAAATGTTGATGAATGAAGGTCACAATATACCATATTCAATGCATCCCGTAGGTGACAAACTTTACAAGGACCTGAAGAAGATCTACTGGTGGCCGGGAATGAAAAAGGAAGTGGCAGACTTCGTGGCGAAGTGCCTCACCTGCCAAAGGGTTAAGGCAGGTGTGTTGGAGTTTAAGGGAAATTGGGAAGCTCATTTACCCTTAATTGAGTTTTCCTATAACAATAGCTACCATGCTAGCATTGGCATGGCACCTTTCGAGGCGTTGTATGGACGGAAGTGCCGAAGCCCGTTGAGCTGGGAAGAAATTGATAAGTCTGTGGTAGTGGGAACATGAAAATTTTGACAAGTTTCACTAACACGAGTATTTTTCTAAAATATCTCAAGTTAAATTTTATTAAAAGGAAAGAGTTATGATTCGTGGGACAGGGGTTTAAGGATATATTTCACTTTTTATTACTCATGTGGGGTACTCTGATGTCAAACGGCGCTGTGATCCTCCCCGGCATGAAACTTTTGACACATTTCATGGTGTAGCCGGGATAGACAGTTCAATCTTGATCTTCAGTCTGTCACACTGAAGGTCCCCGACACATGGCATCATGAAACTTATCATAGTTTCATGTCATGAAGATCCTTGCCATGAAACTTTTGACAAGTCCCCATTACATGAATATTTTTTGAAACATCATAATCATGGTTTTCCATTTTATTTAGTGAAACCAATTTATGAAGATGGAGTTGGGATTAGGGATATATTATAAGTTGTCACATTTTTATTACTCGTGTTAAGAAACTGTGCCCCCGAAAGCGCACGGTGTCAAAAATTGCAGTAATTTATAGTAAGACCGGATCGTTCTCTGGAGGATGTGCGATAGAAGCAGGGCCCACGTCATTTACTAAGATTTTCCACTCGGTTACTCGATTCAAGCTTTGCAATGATTTCTAACAACTACTTGACAGTAAATTAAACTATACTATGAAAGCAATTAAAGATTATTCTACAAAGCATGGTAAATTTAATCTAAAAAGCAATTAAATCTATTCTAAGAAAGCGATAAGTATTATGCTAGGAAAGCGAATAGAATTACTCTACGAAAGCGAATTAAAATGTGACAGAAGGGACAGGGAGAAAATAATAAAGATTGGACAAGATTCAGATGAAACGCAATTAAACTTCCATTTTAATACACAGATCTTTGTTTGGGGTAGTTCGTCAGTTAGCTAACTCTCATGCTTTCTGCACTATGTTCCCTTTAACAGACAGGTACTTACAGTGAGAGTTTACATGCTCTTAAGACCTCAACTTCTAAGATACCACAGATTAATAACTCCCCTTGCAATGCCTTGCAAGAGTATGTTTGTAATACCCGGGATTTTTATCGGCGCCCAAAGGAATAAAATTTATTTCTTAATCAAATCAAGGTTGAAATATCTCCGAGAAGAAGAAAATAATTTATCACAATAAATTATTGCTCGGAAATGAAACGCCGATAGATTCAAAAATTCAAAATGGAATAAAGGAGGGAAAGGAAGCCCGAAGACATTCCATGAAATCGAGTCAAAAGAATTGAAACTAAATTCAAGAAAGAAAAGAATTTTAATTCCAGGAACCCGTGAAGTTGGAAATAAATTAATTAGATAAATTGTTGCACGGGAGTCAAAAGACGACGAATTAGAAGCCGACGAATCCAAATGCAACGGACTCAAGATTTCAAGTACGGGATTAACTCGAGATGAGATTGATTTAAGATAAGAATTTATAATCCGAGAATGACCCGAAAAATCGAGCCCGAAAACGTAGGAGCACAGAAGTCCGAAAGAGAGGAGAAAAGGCCCGATCGGATCGCACGGACCCGCCCGGACCGAGGTCCAGGCGGAGGCCGCGCGCTGGCCGCGCGGTCTTTGGCCTAGGTGCGCGCCAAGGGCGCGTGACACCCCCAGAATTCGGCAACAACGCGTCCCGACGATTTTCTTGCCATATTTTCGACCCCCGACGATGGAAACTCAATCCCGGGCTATGGAAGGATATAGGGGACGACCATAGACTGCTCCCTAACCCTAAATTCGAAAATTACAACCCTAGAGCAGCCTCTTCTCCTCACATTCTCTCCAACTCCTCCCCAAAGTCGAAACCTCTCCGAACTCACTTTCTGGCGAACATTCCGGCGACGACGAGGCGAACGGGACTGAGTCACTGCCTCATAGGAACTTGGTAAGTCTTAATGTAGTGTTCTATCCGTCCATAAGTCTCCAAAACTCGGATTCTAACACTTTTTTCTTACTACGATTTCACGTCGGAAAACGAACAAAAAGCGATCGGAGAAGTTGGCCGTTCGTCGTGACCCTAGGACGTCCGGAAACCCAATCCGGCGACCCTATCATCATTCTAAGTAAGTTAACACCTTACTCACAAATTTTCGTGGTTGTTTGTTGTTTAAATCTCGAGATATAGGCTTGTAACAAAAATCGGTTTTCAAAAACCCTATTTTCGTCCAATTTTAAAGACTCGCCAAAAACTCGACCTTCGGGAATTCAAACCGAAAACTTTTCAACGTAAAAGTTGTTCCTAACACCTTTATCTATCTTGTGTCCAAATTTCAGCCATTGACATTAAGTTTTGCTATCCCAATTTTCGCCATGAACTTTCTGTTTCAAACCGAACGATTCAAATCTGTGACAGATTCCTTCATTCAACTTGATGCATGTTTTTCACCCATTTTTCGAATGATTTAACTTTGCATTTCTAAACAAAAGTTGTAGATAATTGTGTCTAGATTATGCCTACAAAATTTCACGAATTTTGGTGTTCATTTGATATGTCAAACGGCCAAGTTTTTAGAACTGTTTGAATTCGTTTTAAGGGCCATGAGTATGCAGTGAGTTGCACACGATTTTTGAGTACCAAGAATTCATTATTTCCAAAAACTTAAAACATGAAAGTTGTTCCTTAATGTGTCGTGTAGCTACTGTAAAAATTTCACATCGATTGGTTTTGAAATGAATTTTTAATCGGCGTTACACGAACCTGTGACGAAAACAGTTTTTAAGACATAAATTATTCTTTGCAATAAACTCAAATTTCAACTCACTTCGGAACCTTATTTCCAAAAACTTAAAACATGAAAGTTGTTCGTGTGTGTGTTTTTGAATTACTGGCCAAGTTTCAGAATTTTTGGAGAAAAGACGAATTTTAAATTAAGAAAGGCGCGAACTGCCTCGAATAGGATTTTTCGAACTTGAGAAAACTCGAACTATGAAAACGCGATATCGATCCTTTGATAACTTTGAAATACGAACTTTCGAAAAATCCCGTTCACTAGGCTGAGCCGATCTTCATGCTATCATTATCTTTGAGACTGCCTCGTTAGTGGTCTCCTTTATATGCCAAAACGGCAGTTGTGCACATGGCCTGCCAAATCGGCAGTGGGAAATACACGGCCTGCCCGAGTGGCAGTGAAACCGTTTGAAAAGCCTGTCAAACGACAGTTGATATACATGCCTGTCAAATTGACGGTAGATACACATGGCTTGCCAAAACGGCAGTCAATACTGATATGGCTGCGGCCGCCGGTCCACCGGCTAACTGACTATGATTTTTGAGATTGCCTCGTTAGTGATCTCCCTTGTGTGGTGTCCTCTTCTTAGTCTACGGGATGAAATGTAAAAGACTTGTGTGAGTGTTTCATTATGCTTTAGATTACGCTTTTAAAATTAAGTCCTTTAATCATGTTTCTCCGCTGCAAATAAATTATGTATTTTAACTTTACGTATGGTAAGCGAAATCTTTAGTTTAAACACATGTAACCCCTTTTATTTGTTAGTTAGGGATTAACTTACTCAGTATTTTATATACTGATAAAACCCGTTGTTCATTTTTCCATTACAGAGTACGGAGCATGATCATGCATCGGGGGATTACTTTGGGCATTTAATTATTTGTTTTGCATGACGTGCATACGGGCTTGTTAACCCGAGTCTTGGCCATGTCGGCCCTGTATTTTAATTTCCGCTGCAACTTATTATTTTTATCATGTATGGATGATGTTACATTATTATTTTTAAGTAATTCCGGACTTGCTTTTAAAACATTTTCCAACGCTCATAGCCTTGCATCTCTTTAGCAAGCTCGGAGAAACCGTGTCTTGCTAGGGAGGTGCGGCGGTGACACCTCGGCCTGGGTTATCAAATCCGGGGTGTTACAGAGTGGTATCAGAGCCCGGAAATATTTTTAAATTATTATTATTTAGGCCAATATAGAGGCCAAGGATTTTTAAACAAATATTAATATTATTTATAAATTTTTAAGTACCATTATTATTATTTTTAAATTTTAAGTTTTATTTCCATGGAACAAAATTTATTTTAAACCCATGGGAAATATTTACATATGCATAGGAATTTTTCCAACAAGTTTTTAAAGTCACGGAAATATTTTTTTTTTTTTTTTTTTTTTTTTTTTCGGGGTTGGGGTAGCATTGTATAAAGCATACATGCATTCGCATACATACATACATGAATATCGCGCTAATTTTTTTTATGTGAATTAACAGTGTCAAAACTCTTACCTTCAAATTGGTCATGACCTTGACTTAGAAGCGTTTGCTTTAAACTAATTCTGCCTCAGTCTTATAATTTGATCACCTAAGTTTAGCATTCTCCTATCTATTACCTCTTTCCAATCCTACCTTATAGATTTTCTTGAACGCTAACTTGCCTTAGATTAGAAACTCATCTTCACGTGCGTTGATAACAGAGAATGGCACCTGAGGGAAAATCGAGAAAGGAAATCCCAAACAACACTAACGCTGACCTCCCCAACACACCGAGCAATAATGAGATCCCTCAGAACGTAGGAAGGGCGAGTGCCTCATGTTCCCAACAATATGGATGAGCGTCTAAGGACTGTCGAGGAAGTTCTCGTAGTATTAGGAAATGCTGAAGTGCAACGTGCACAAGCGGGTGTACCACCACCGGTAACCCGGGTCAACTACTTAGCCTTGGTAAACCCTTACCAACCACCCCACTACGCCGACGAAGAGGACCCGGCTCAGCTAGAGGAATGGATACGGACGTTCGATAAGCTGTTGAACGCCGTAAAGTGTCCCGAAGGGGAAAAGGTCCACGTAGCCTCATACTACTTAGGAGGCGAGGCGGATGAATGGTGGCAAGCCACCCAATGGAAACGTGCAGAGTACGACGAGCCCTACACATGGTCAGAATTCACGGATCTGCTTAGGGATCATTTTTATCCCATGAGCATGAAGGCTGCTATGTATGAGGAATTTCTGACACTGAGGCAAGGAGGAAAAACGGTCCAAGAATACTATAATCGTTTCAAGGAGTTGGTGTGGTTCGCGCCGAGACTGGTGCTAACTGATGTAGAGAAGGCACAGAAGTTCGAGATGGGATTGAACCTATCTATTAGAGAGGTGATCACGGGTGAGCACTACCCTAACCTACAAGCTGTATATGATCGTGCAGTAGCGGTTGCACGAGTTCAAGGACTGAAACGGAAACCGGTAGGTGGGACTAACCAAATATCACAAGGAGGATACAAGAGGAATAAGGACCATGTCCGTAGAAACTCGAACCAACCACATCAAGACGACAATGGACGTAACAAGGGGATAGTCTTCAACCATGGTGACTATGCGCCACCATGTCCAAAGTGTGGTAAACCACATTTCGCAAGGGGATGCCCTCAGCCTGGAGCATGCCTTCGGTGCGGTCGACATGGTCATCGGCTGCGTGACTGCCGGACGCGAATAGAAAACATAAATAGGAGAGAGGACGTGACCACTCGGCCCAAGCAACCGTAAGAAGTTTTCAAGCATCGATAAATGCATTTATTTTTGAGTTCGACTCTACACATTGTATCCAATCAAAAAAATAAACAAATTCAAATTGTTTTGAACTACGTAATGGCTTGATCCCTTCACGGGGTACGTAGGCAACTTAGAAATTTCAATTCTAAGCACAGTCGTTAAATAAGAAATAAAAATGACATGATATGATACAAGAAATAAAAACCAAAATTACATTAGTTCCTAGCTCACGAGGAGCTAACGCCCAACTTTGAGGACGAAGTTGATTCCTAAGGGGGAGAGGATGTAACACCCGAGAAATTTAATTCACATTCAAAGGAATGGAATTAATTTCTTGTGGAAGACGTTTATCCTTAAGGAAAGTAGATGGAGATACCCCAACATTAAATTGAGCCCAAAAGAAAGTGAGGGCGCAACTTCGGGGACGAAGTTGATTCTTAAGGGGGGTAGACTGTAATACCCGGGATTTTTATTGGCGCCCAAAGGAATAAAATTTATTTCTTAATCAAATCAAGGTTGAAATATCTCCGAGAAGAAGAAAATAATTTATCACAATAAATTATTGCTCGGAAATGAAACGCCGATAGATTCAAAAATTCAAAATGGAATAAAGGAGGGAAAGGAAGCCCGAAGACATTCCATGAAATCGAGTCAAAAGAATTGAAACTAAATTCAAGAAAGAAAAGAATTTTAATTCCAGGAACCCGTGAAGTTGGAAATAAATTAATTAGATAAATTGTTGCACGGGAGTCAAAAGACGACGAATTAGAAGCCGACGAATCCAAATGCAACGGACTCAAGATTTCAAGTACGGGATTAACTCGAGACGAGATTGATTTAAGATAAGAATTTATAATCCGAGAATGACCCGAAAAATCGAGCCCGAAAACGTAGGAGCACAGAAGTCCGAAAGAGAGGAGAAAAGGCCCGATCGGATCGCACGGACCCGCCCGGACCGAGGTCCAGGCGGAGGCCGCGCGCTGGCCGCGCGGTCTTTTGGCCTAGGTGCGCGCCAAGGGCGCGTGACACCCCCAGAATTCGGCAACAACGCGTCCCGACGATTTTCTTGCCATATTTTCGACCCCCGACGATGGAAACTCAATCCCGGGCTATGGAAGGATATAGGGGACGACCATAGACTGCTCCCTAACCCTAAATTCGAAAATTACAACCCTAGAGCAGCCTCTTCTCCTCACATTCTCTCCAACTCCTCCCCAAAGTCGAAACCTCTCCGAACTCACTTTCCGGCGAACATTCCGGCGACGACGAGGCGAACGGGACTGAGCCACTGCCTCATAGGAACTTGGTAAGTCTTAATGTAGTGTTCTATCCGTCCCTAAGTCTCCAAAACTCGGATTCTAACACTTTTTTCTTACTACGATTTCACGTCGGAAAACGAACAAAAAGCGATCGGAGAAGTTGGCCGTTCGTCGTGACCCTAGGACGTCCGGAAACCCAATCCGGCGACCCTATCATCATTCTAAGTAAGTTAACACCTTACTCACAAATTTTCGTGGTTGTTTGTTGTTTAAATCTCGAGATATAGGCTTGTAACAAAAATCGGTTTTCAAAAACCCTATTTTCGTCCAATTTTAAAGACTCGCCAAAAACTCGACCTTCGGGAATTCAAACCGAAAACTTTTCAACGTAAAAGTTGTTCCTAACACCTTTATCTATCTTGTGTCCAAATTTCAGCCATTGACATTAAGTTTTGCTATCCCAATTTTTGCCATGAACTTTCTGTTTCAAACCGAACGATTCAAATCTGTGACAGATTCCTTCATTCAACTTGATGCATGTTTTTCACCCATTTTTCGAATGATTTAACTTTGCATTTCTAAACAAAAGTTGTAGATAATTGTGTCTAGATTATGCCTACAAAATTTCACGAATTTTGGTGTTCATTTGATATGTCAAACGGCCAAGTTTTTAGAACTGTTTGAATTCGTTTTAAGGGCCATGAGTATGCAGTGAGTTGCACACGATTTTTGAGTACCAAGAATTCATTATTTCCAAAAACTTAAAACATGAAAGTTGTTCCTTAATGTGTCGTGTAGCTACTGTAAAAATTTCACATCGATTGGTTTTGAAATGAATTTTTAATCGGCGTTACACGAACCTGTGACGAAAACAGTTTTTAAGACATAAATTATTCTTTGCAATAAACTCAAATTTCAACTCACTTCGGAACCTTATTTCCAAAAACTTAAAACATGAAAGTTGTTCGTGTGTGTGTTTTTGAATTACTGGCCAAGTTTCAGAATTTTTGGAGAAAAGACGAATTTTAAATTAAGAAAGGCGCGAACTGCCTCGAATAGATTTTTCGAACTTGAGAAAACTCGAACTATGAAAACGCGATATCGATCCTTTGATAACTTTGAAATACGAACTTTCGAAAAATCCCGTTCACTAGGCTGAGCCGATCTTCATGCTATCATTATCTTTGAGACTTGCCTCGTTAGTGGTCTCCTTTATATGCCAAAACGGCAGTTGTGCACATGGCCTGCCAAATCGGCAGTGGGAAATACACGGCCTGCCCGAGTGGCAGTGAAACCGTTTGAAAAGCCTGTCAAACGACAGTTGATATACATGCCTGTCAAATTGACGGTAGATACACATGGCTTGCCAAAACGGCAGTCAATACTGATATGGCTGCGGCCGCCGGTCCACCGCTAACTGACTATGATTTTTGAGATTGCCTCGTTAGTGATCTCCCTTGTGTGGTGTCCTCTTCTTAGTCTACGGGATGAAATGTAAAAGACTTGTGTGAGTGTTTCATTATGCTTTAGATTACGCTTTTAAAATTAAGTCCTTTAATCATGTTTCTCCGCTGCAAATAAATTATGTATTTTAACTTTACGTATGGTAAGCGAAATCTTTAGTTTAAACACATGTAACCCCTTTTATTTGTTAGTTAGGGATTAACTTACTCAGTATTTTATATACTGATAAAACCCGTTGTTCATTTTTCCATTACAGAGTACGGAGCATGATCATGCATCGGGGGATTACTTTGGGCATTTAATTATTTGTTTTGCATGACGTGCATACGGGCTTGTTAACCCGAGTCTTGGCCATGTCGGCCCTGTATTTTAATTTCCGCTGCAACTTATTATTTTTATCATGTATGGATGATGTTACATTATTATTTTTAAGTAATTCCGGACTTGCTTTTAAAACATTTTCCAACGCTCATAGCCTTGCATCTCTTTAGCAAGCTCGGAGAAACCGTGTCTTGCTAGGGAGGTGCGGCGGTGACACCTCGGCCTGGGTTATCAAATCCGGGGTGTTACAATGTTAGTCATATGTGGTGGACAAGCAACACCTAACATATCATTAGTTGATACGCCAAGTACTCCTATCGTCCCCCTTGTCACACCCAAAGTCCAAATCTAACCCCGAACTAATCCATAACTCTTAAACCTTACAACCGGAAGACACATCTCTGCTTCCGAGTGACCTCTATGAAAGCATTTTAAAGAAAGCGGTAAAGAAACAGTTAAAGAAAGCATTTAAAAACCTATCACTCGGAAGTCTAAAAAGATCATCACAATCCGTTAGTATAAAAGAGCCCCTGGTCTTGGCGACCGGATGCAGATTTAGAACTTCCCAAATATCAGTAAGCCACAGGGCTCATAACATTCGGTTAGTTTTGAGATACAAACATGAGTGGAACAGACCTATGAAGGTTTATTCCGAATGTACTCACTCAAGACTCAATTTTAGGCCTTGGTGGGAGAAGATAGTAGTTGAAAGAATACTCAATCCTACCTTAGAAATTAACCAAGGCCTATATGTTGTTCCTCTAATATTAATTATCACATCTTGTCCGAATCCAAGTGGACACTGATTTGATGCAATACTTAAAACAAGATTTCCAACACACAACAATTTTGAGAGGCAAATAGATATTTGAAAATCATTCCCTAAACAGGTACTAAACTCTCAATTAAAACACAGATCCTTTCAGTCTAGGAGAGACCTAATCGCTGACTCTGCTTCTAAGTTCTCAAAATCAACCCCCAGTAGAAGATGAATTAGTCATAACTGTGAAACTATCCCTTACTCAGATCCGGATTTTATAAAGTGATTTTTGTGGAAATTTATTGTGCAGCATCTGATTTAAATCAAGACTTCTATGTCCAAGGAGAAGGATCTCCAAAATATTATAGACCACGATACCTACATAATAATATCATGCATACATGTATATGAGAAGTAAAATAAATTACCCCCAAAATATATGGTGGGGTTAGACATAATTTGATACACAAGATGGATTAGCCTGAGATAAGAAGAAGTTGGCTAAATAGGATGCCAGAAATAATTGGGGTTATCCGGACGGCAAACATCTGCTATCCGGGTCCCAAGTATTCCAGATGGAATGATCTTTAGACAGTAGAATTCCTTCAATGACAGTTGCCACCGTCATCATTAGACTTCACTGTCTGAGAAGTTGGATGAAAACCCACATGTTCTGTTACTGTAATAATTATTGGATGACATTGGCATATATCATCTATTATTACTACAATTCTAGATTCATGTTTGAAATTAAGATAAAATGAAGAAAACTGTATCTGATTAGGAGTTGGCTGAGTGACTAATCGTGATCCCCGTGAAGGGACCTTTTCGCCGTAGCTTCCACCAACCACTAATCAGACCATGCAAAATAACGAGTAATAATTAATACACAGAAGACGAGCTAATCACTATCCCGGTGAAGGGACCTTTTCGCCAACATTGATCTGTGGTATTTCTTATTACTCATTCATACATACGATGAAAGGGAAAAATAAATAAGTTAAGAAAATGTTTTTGGTATTGTGTGAGTGTTAATCACACAGTAATTAGACACTGATTGGTTGAGATGTGTAGTGGATAAAATTAGATGTAGTGGGCCTAGGCCCAATACACCCATGCAACTTACACAACTCTTGAAATAAATTTTTTTTGGAGTTTTAAAATAGAAGGAAGAAAGCAATTCGGTCTATTGGGTAAATGCAAAAGAGACCGAATTGAGGATGCATGAGGTATGAAGTAACACCATACCCAATTAATCCTTGTAAAGTCATGAAGTATCCTCTAATTCGAATTTTCAAGCAATTCGGTCTAAACCGAATTTGACAATTCGAGTTGATGAAGTCATTCCTTCACTCAAATTGGATAAGGCATTTACCCCAAAAAGAGGGTAATTCGAATTGCCAGGTCAATTCGGTTTAAAACCGAATTGGCAATTCGAATTGGTAGAAACAATAAAATAACTAAGGCATGAGGGGATGAAATGCATACAATGAGGTTTCCAAAGTCAATTCGGTCTATAAGGGTAATTCTGTCTAAACCAACTTACCTAGACCGAATTACTTAGAATCCACATGAAAACAACACTTTTTGCTATGCAATTCGGTCATCACGGGCAATTCGGTATAGACTGAATTGCCTAGATCGAATTGCATATAAATTTTTAAGTGAAATATTCAACAAACATTTTTGCCATGCAGTTCCATTCTCATGAGCAATTCGGTCTAGACCGAATTGCCTCAAATCGAATTGCATGTCTTTCTCTCATAAGTGCAGGTTTGGTTTACATTGTGTGGTTTATGATGGATAAGATTTACCAAATCCTTCATTTCACATCAATGTCACCTCACAGCCACACTAATGAGTGTTTTTAAAGAAAATAGACCTAGGTTACGTGGCTAACAGGTATTGGCATGAAACAAACCCTTGAACTACAAACAAGCATCAAAGATCAAGAGCTTAAACATCTACTAAACAAGTAAGAACACATGCTGAAAAATAAGAACACCTACATTTTCTAAGGCAACAATAAGCTAATAAAAGAGACTAAAACAGCAACTAAACAGCATGAAAATAAATTCTAACTAGCCTAAGATTGTCTAAAACCTAAGAGCACTCATTTGAATCTCTAAGGTGTAAAATCAAGCCAAAAACCCACTAGCATACATTTATTGAGAATGCAAGTCAACTAAGACATAATAAATGTAACCTAGTTGAAACAAACAAACATTCTACCATTTATTGTTAAGGAAAGCATTAAATAAATGCCAAGCACATGAAATGAAAACCCATTTCTGGATTCTTTCTTGTATTGACACTTGAAAGCAGTAAATAACCCTAAAACCATTCATTGACTTGAAGGTAGGGTTCATTATAAGTACAAAGCAGTTAAAGTTTATGGAAATGGCTACACTAAGGGTGGTAACAAGCTTCTATGAAAAATAAACTCAGCTCAAAAGCAATAAAACTACATTACAATCATGAAAAATAAACTAACTAAACTACACTACCTATCTAACCCTTAAGGGGTGAAGAACCTTCTGCTCCTTTTTGTCTCCCAGCAAACTGTCCAAGTGTGTAAGGATTCGGATCCCTTTTTGTGTTGAGGAAGGTCAGCTTTTATACTTCTCATCGAAACCCTAGGCCCATCATGCATTTCTCACGTGCTTCACAGCTGCATTTTTGAATGTGATTCGGTCTCCTCATGCAATTCGGTTTAGATCGAATTGATGCAATTCGAATTGCATGAGGTCTTCCTTCTTGATCTTGAGCTGGAATGTGGTATTCATCCATCAATTCGGTCTATGGGTAGACCGAATTGGCCTTGTCGAATTGAAGATGGCTCCTGCGTGGCTTCTTTGCTTTGAGGCAATTCGATCTATGCAATCAATTCAGCCTAGACCGAATTGCATAGATCGAACTCCTTCTTTTCTGTTCTGCTCAAAGTCTTCTTTCCATGGTGCAATTCGGTCTAGGGGTCAATTCGGTTTAGACCGAATTGCCACAGACCGAATTGGTTGCTCTTCTTTTCTTTAACACTTGTCTTTTTCTTCTTCTCTTCAGCAATTCGGTCTAATGAGCAATTCGGTTTAGGTCGAATTGCTTATAGACTGAATTGGTCTTCAACACTTAACCAAAATTTTCAATTTGTGGGATTTTCATTCTTTTTTATTTTTGTGGGCTATCTTATTCTTTTGCCCATCTTTTCATTCCTTTTTCTTTTCTTTTTCCTTTTTTTCATGTTTTTGGATTTTTCTAACACAAATGCAATTAAAAATTGCATGTTTTGTGTCTTTCATTACCAGCTCAATATTTTTACAAACTTGCATCAATCTGTCGAATTCAACTGCTTTCTTATTAAAATAAGATGGGAATACGATCAAATGTCCGTCTCAGACACGGAAATGGATTGGAAATAATGGACAATTTTGGCCATTATCAACATCCTCAATTTAATACTGATCGTCCCCGAGCAGCCAGAGTCAGTGCTCCTAAGAGCATGGACTCTGCATATTCAATCCATTTGCGTGGCTTCAAAAATTTCATTCTTGTTATATTGGGATAATACAATCAAAATTACAAGTATTAGACTCTCTTGATTGCAGTGTTTAATGAAATGATACTTCTCACTTGATAGGTATACAAATCAATCATTATTATTAATTCTTATTGAATATATGTATAGAAAATTTTCATTGGTTTAATTCTTGAATTCAGGCATGACATGAACATTAATCAATCAAAGCAGAGCCTCACATATGGTAGAGTCGGAAATTTCACTCACTCTCAAGGTTGGCTTTTAAACAATACGCTCATAACCAAATTCAAATAAATTCTCCCATAAGCTTGCAATTAGACCAACTCGCCACCTACTCATTTCCTCAAATCGAGATCCCGAGGTCTTATTCAAGGTTGTAACGGGGCATACGGTTGTAATATTTGGTATGGAAGGGAATTATTAGGCTAAAAGTGACATGAATCCATTCCATCATAACTTGACATATTTTTACTTGAAATCTATGATCATCAATTTTTCTTTCTTTCTTTTGTTTTTCTTCTTTATTGCATGACATTAGACTTTGTCTAATTTGCTTTATCAATTGCAATTTATTTTGTTGAATGAATTTCAACATATGAATCTCAACACACACTTTTTTTTTTGATCGGTTTATGAATACCGATTGATATTTTTGATGATCATAAACTATAATGCCTTGATGGAATTGATTCGTGTACACTTGGGTTTGATTTTCTTGGTCTTTTTATAAGGTTGGGAATAATATAGTGGTTTCAAAGAAAAATTAGGCTTAAAGGCTCAACTTGGTTAATCCTAAAGGGGAAATATTTTTGAGTTTGGAATTCAAACGAAAGCCAAAATTTTTTGGTTTTCTATATGCCTCGATCATGTGCTCGATTTCGGGAATATGGCGTGGTCTTGAATCGGTCCCAATTGCAAGTTCTAGTGTCCTTTAATCGAATTGATTTTCACACGACAAAGAAATAATGAGTAAAAATGACTCGGTTCAGATCTCACATGGACGGTTTGATCATGTCACACCCTTATTCTTAAATTTAACCTTTGAAAAATTCTTGCAAATTATTCAATCAAATTCTCAACATGAGAATTTTGTTTTTCTTCCAAGTGATCATATCATTGGATTTTTATAGCTCAAAACCTCAAGAATTTATATCATGCATATTTTTAATTGTTTTATCCCAATTTAATAGTTTGAAAATTTCATCCTTAGCCTAAATTCAACATGTGAATTTAGGTGACAGATTCATGCTTGTTTTATGCTGATTATTTAATTGAAAGCAGTAAAAAGACACTGTGAACATGCAAGCATGTCACAGCTTTGTTTTTGGCGTGACAGTCACTTATTCATCTTGGACTGTCACACATCTTTTTTTTTCAAAATATTTGAGAATTCAAAACGAAATTCTCTTGTGAAAAGCAGTAAATACTAGCTTCCAAAATACACTTCGGACCATCATAATTAGCAGTTCCAAGGTTCGTTATATAACACACGACCTTAATCACTGTACTTCATCAATACATTAATTACAGGAGATGCTATACACTTGAGTAAAGTTAGCATTAAAAAGCAGTCAAAAGATCTCCTAAATAAAGTTCCAGTTAGCCCAGTCAAAAGTGAATCTCTACAGATTCAGTCCACCTTTAGCATCCTTCTCCTCTAACCCTGAAAGAAGATCCGGCTCCAGTGGACGAAGTTGATCAGGCTGCAGGGCACGCAGTAATCACCCTCGTCTGCTTCGCCATTCTCCAGCACTCTTGAGCAGTAAACTCGGCGTCCCTGGGTGCCAAACAGGTCAGGAGTCTCCAGGCTATCAGCCAGCCATGCAAAGACATTGGTCCCCACATATGTCATGACTGATTTATCAGTCACTATCTTGTTTATCATTGCCACCCCCTGCTGGACCTGTTCATTGTCCACCTTGCTGAGCAGCATGTACCCCCTGACAAAGATTGAGGCTTTATGGTTGTCCTCAATCCCTTCCTTCAGTAGTTCGCAGGCTTGACCCTCGTCTTCCGCTCCAAATGCTTGCAGAGCCGGAATGAGCTGGAGGTTGAAGTTCCCAGCTTCCTCACACTTCAGCAGGAGTTGCTCCTTCTGCTCCTCGACTCCCTGCTGCCACATCTTCACGATGGTGGTCTCCAGCTCGCATCTTTTGTAGACAATGGGGAGATCTGCTGCATCCCTGAGCTTCTTGCATGCCTCCCTGACAGTGAACACCTTTTGATGTCATCCTCTCCGATGCGAGAGAGGATCTCCCCCAAAAGTTCCACCGGAAGGTCCAGCAGCTCAGTCCTTCCTTCTTGCTCTTGATTTGGGTCTGCGGGAATGATGCCTCTGGAAAGACATGGAGTAGTAAACAAGTCTGATACCAGTAGTCTCACTCCTTCAGCTAGTTCTAAACATAGGTCGCTGAATGAGAGAGTTGGAACTATTTTTAGCAAATTTTTGATAAACATATTCAAATTGGAAAAATCCACATCCTCACATTTTGAGCTGAGCTCTAAATGTGAGTTAATTGGTTTTTACTTGAATTTATTAGATAAAAAGACATAGAGTTGAATTTTTTAAATCCAACTCTTATTGCAACAAAATAGAGAGAGAGGTGAGAGAAGTAAGGGTCTAGGACCCTTACAAAATTTTTCTTAGACTGTAAATAGTCTAAAAGGTTTTTGAATGGTCAACGGACCAAAAAGTAAAATTTAATAGGCTATTAAGCCTACGAAAGGGATTTGGATTTTTATCACTTAAAAAGTGATTTAAATCATGTGAAATTGGTGGGAAGATGATTAATGGTGATGAACAAATGCTCATGGCCAATTATGCAATCACTGGCATGTAGTAATGGATCATGGAGAATAAAAATAAAATAAACATGCACATACACAAAAAGGGTATTTTTGGATTTTTATGAGAAGTGTTGACTTGTTTATTTAATAAAATTGGGGGTGTGAGTGGTCCCCCATTTGAATTTTGTTTTGGGAAATGGGTGTTTAAGAATGAAACAAAGTGTTCCATTCGAATATTACCCATTTAGCCCAAAATAAAATAAGCAAAGGTCAAACACTTTTAAAAGAAAAGAACATCCTTCCACTTTTTGTCTTTTTAGACATAAATGCCATGCCAAAAGTGTTGGAAAATTTTTGGCATGGTTTCGTCTATAATACCATATTTCCCGTATGTGCAAACATCAACTTTCGAGTTGAGTTATCAACTTTCAAGTTGAGTTATCAACTTCGAGTTGAATTTGCAATTTGTGGTTAACAGGTACCAGACAAAAGCATTTATTGACAAAATGCACAAAACACAGTACATGCATAACTGAAAACAAACACAAACAACCCATTCATACCATGATCATGCAAAAATTTAGCCAATAACTCATGCTCCAAAACATAGATACGGCAGTACCATCAACATGCATATCCAATCAACATTATCACATAACTAGTAAAATAACACAGTGATTTCAAAGGAAAAACAAACCACTGTGTTTTTCCATTTTCACAGATTTTTAATCCCAAACATAGTTAACCAAATATGTACACAGACTACAAAAACAGAACAACAAAACCACAAAATGAACAAAAACATGATTTTTGAGGGTTTTGCAACCCTCATTTTCGAAATAAGACATCCCCAACACCACAGAAAACTAAAGATTCACAACAATGACAGTTTCGAACAAAAAGCCCTAAAACCCTAGGTTCTGCCTATTGTGTTCTACCCTCTTCCCGATCATGCCCACTATACTCCGACGACATTCCGACCATCTCCCACTCGAAAACGATCACCATTCCCTCCCCCATTACCGATTTCGCAAAAAGAATGAAAAACCAACACTGGAAATCGCGAAACAGGGTGCGAAATCGAAAATAGAAAACTCACCCGACACTCCCAATAGGATTAGACGAAGAAGACGCCATTTTTGAACACTTTGCACGGAGTTGATCAAAGAAAAACTCTGGCTCGAGCTCTGGTTTCGCGAGGGAGACGAAGTTCGCGAGAGGGGATACGGGGGAAATATCGAAGTGTGAAAAGTGAAAGTGAGGGAAAAGAGGGGGAAAGAGGAATATAAAGGGGTAGGAGATTTGGCTAATTCGGTCTATTGGAGACCGAACCATCAATTCGGTCTAGACCGAATTGATGTGGTCTCCAAGTATTTGTGAGAGATTCGGTCTCTTAGGCCAATTCGGTCTAGACCGAATTGGCATAGAGACCGAATTGCAAGGGAAGACAACATATACTTGCTGCAATGTGGTCTTTTTGAAGTCAATTCGGTCTTAGACCGAAAAGGTTTAGAGGCCGAATTACAACAATAAGACCGAATCTGGTTACTTAGGAAAATTATGGGGGATGCTTTTGTGAGGCAATTCGGTCTATATGGGCAATTCGGTCTAGACCGAATTGCCTTATAGATCGAATTTGCTCACTTGCATAAATAAAACTAAGGAATCACAAATGCCTTTTGTAGATCAATTCGATCTATTCAAAATCAATTCGGTCTAGACCGAATTGCCATAGATCGAATTGCTACTTGGCCAAATTTACACAAGGATGGATGATGTGTCTTGGGGAAGCCAATTCGGTCTCTAGGGTCAATTCGGTCTAGACCAAATTGGCTTGGAGATTGAATTAGTTAATATTCCCAAGGCACACTTCCAATGCGATCTGTTTCAAACAATTCGATTTAAACCGAATTGATTTGAGATACAAAAGTAGATCGCATTCAATCACTTAGAAAAATTTTTGAAAATTTTTCCATTTTCGAAATTTTCTGAATTTATGGATTTACTAAAAAGAAAATAACACACTGAAAGCACACATTAAAACAGAACTATTACTCTATGATTGTAACACCCCGGATTTGATTTCCCAGGCCAGGGCATTACCGCCACACTTTTCTAAACAAGACCCGACCCAAATCGAGCTCATCTAGAAAAATGCTAAGGCTAAGTTGTATCAATTTTTCAAAACAATTTAAAAACCATTCAATCATGCCCGAACTAAAATCAGAGTATCTCATGCATCACAGTAATAATCAGTGCGGAAGCTAAAAACAAATAAAAACGAGGGCCAAACATACGGCCAAAAACCAAAGTCCAAAGTTCAGTATCAAAGTCCAGTGCAGAAATTTAAAATAACAGTAAAATGCGACAAGTCTTTATTTTTGGAGAATCCCATCCCAATGCGCCAACACTTACTCTGCGAAAAATAGGAAATAACAATTTATCAGTACAAACGGTACTGAGTAAGTTAATGTATAGCATAACAAAATTTAAAGATTTAGAAGAGTAATAAAAAGTTGGGAAATTAATTTAACGAACGAGTAAAAATAATTTACGGGGATTTCTTTTTACACTTTACCACACCAATGTTCATTTTGATCGAGGACATCCAAACATTACCCGCTTGGGCGCTTATGTCCACAAGCTGCCGGTATCGACGATCCAGGGCCTTAGCCGTTTTGGGATCAATTACCCGCTTGGGCACTTATGTCCACAAGCCGACGGTATCCACAATGTGAGAGCAGCGGACCCTATACAGACACACTCCGGAGCCCTAGGTAACCCCTACGGATACACCTAGGAGTATAGACTCATACAATCACGCAACATAATAATATTTCCTTGGCGCCGTTTTGGCCACCAAAAAGAGGGGGCGGCCCAACGAGCCCACGCCAAGTGCACTTACCCTCCAAATTGAACATCTAACTCGATCAAAACTCACAAAGTTTCAAAAATCACATTTTAATCATTACAACATATATCTACATTTCCAGAATTCATAGGATTCATAAAAGAGTAGCAATCGACTCAATGACCATCAAAGCGTACGAAAACAAGATTTACCGGTAAGACTACACTGTGGCAGTTTTCAAAATCGAATTAGGAAATGTAGTAAAACTTTGTGAAAAATTCTGAAAATTTTACAGGTGCTAGGCGACATCAAAATAAACATTTTTCTCAGAAATAGGCCTTAGCAAATTCGGACTCTAAGTCGCTCAAACAAAATCATTTCAGAAACTTGTTTTCAAAAGGGTGCATAGGTCACTGTTCATCCGACCACAGTTTACTTAAAAATCCATAACAATTCGAAGGTTGATCCAAAAATTCTGAAATTTCACAGGAGTAAACTAGACACATAGATGAACAATTTTCATGAAGAAACTAACCATCAAAAACGACCATAGCTAGGAGAGATATGAACTACAAAACTGGACATGCTAGAAATTTAAATCTGTCACCATGTGTAGCAGAAAATACCAGATCCGTTTTCGTCGACCAAATCAAGTCCAAAAATTATGAAAATTTACAGAGGTCATCGTTAAAGTGTTAGGAACATTTTTCATTTAGACAAGTTCTTCCAAAAATGAACGGATCTTGATGAAAAACGCTGAACAATTAAAACTATTCGGATAGAAACCCTAATTGACAGTTTTAGCGTAGGATGGAAATCGAACTCTAACTCAACGAATACTCAACCAAACACTCTAAAAATTGGTATGCACATCATTAACTTACTTCTCAAGAGTATAGTGTCGAAATCCTCTTTGGTTATACTCCCAAATTCGTCCGGAACAGCCTCTCACCTCCAAGATCTACCGAATGAACCCTAAATTGAGGTGTTTGGAGAAAAACTTGATGTTAGGGCCTAGAATCCGAAGTAAAGAGCAAGGGATTGGTATAGAAACCTTACCTAGATGTAGGAGAAAGGTTTGGAATGCTTGAACTCGCTTAACACCTCTGGAACAAGGAAGAACACTCTCAAAACTCTCACCAACTCTCTCTTGAATCTGAATTTTCGAAGTGAAGTGAGGGTGGGGTTTTGGGGTCTGATTGAGGATAAAGAATGGGATGCTAAGGTTCCCAATGGTGGCTTAAAGGCCCTAGGGACTGTGAAGGACGAAGTAATGACAGTCTCCCTTGGAAAACACTCCCCCAAAACTCATCCAAATCACCTAACACTTCCATGGTTCAAATGAGGTTAAGTGAATGCATGTTGACCATTAATCCAACTTGTGGGAGTTGTCTCAAGACCAAAAATCCGTCCACAATCATCCAATAACACTCCATAATGACTGATACACGAATTTGGATCGTTTGGAGTCGCCTTGGCTCGGAATTTGGAGCAAAACGCGTTGAACGCGTATGGAGGCACAGCCTCTGCATGGTGGCGCGCCACCGCGCCACCACAGGCTGCGGCCTCTTTTCTTTTTTTTTTTTTTTTTTTTTTTTTTTTAAATAATAATATGATTTTTGGTCTTTTAATAATCATATTTGGATTATCCATGATTGTTGGATACTCCGATAACTCTCTTCGAGTTGCTATCGTCCGAAAACATTTAATTCCGCTCTCCCGGAATTATTTCGGTTGCGATAGTTAAATCCAATTAATTAATTCAATTAATCAATTTTTCGGATTTAATACTCGATGTTGATTTCTCGGGTATTACAGTCTACCCTCCTTAGAAATCAACTTCGTCCTCGAAGTTGGGTCGCACTTCGGAAAAATAATAATTGGCACAAAGAAATTATTGAGGCTTGCAATTTAAAATTCTTACCTCAGCTCGCGACGACTTTGCGCGGGGTGTCACATCCTCTCCCCCTTAGGACTGCAGTTATGTCCCCATAACTGCTCCTGAGTCGCTTCGGAAAAGGTTGGGATATCTTTGCTTCATATCCGCTTCCAATTCCCACGTCGCTTCCTCGGTGCCATGATTCGACCATAGGATCTTCACCATCCTCACAGTCTTGTTTCTTGTGACCCTTTCCTTGACATCAAGTACCTCGATCGGATACTCCTCGTATGTCAAGTCATCATCTAGCTCAATCACGTCGGGTTGCAACACGTGAGTTGGGTCGTGCACATATTTCTTTAATTGAGAAATGTGAAATACGTTGTGCACTCGCGATAATTCCGGTGGAAGTGCCAAACGATAAGCCAAGGTACCTACACGATCCAAAATTTCGTACGGACCGATGTAGCGAGGACTCAGCTTTCCTCGTTTACCGAATCGCATCACCCCCTTCATGGGCGACACTTTCAGCATGACCTTGTCTCCCACCTCAAATTCCAACTCTTGCCGCCTAGCGTCGGCGTAACTCTTCTGCCTGTCTTGTGCGGCTTTCATTTTCTGTTGAACCACCTTGATTTTGCTATTCGTATCCTCAATGAGCTGCGGTCCAACAACTACCGAATCATCATCCTTCGTCCAGCACAACGGACTACGACACTTCCGTCCGTAAAGCGCTTCGAACGGTGCCATGCCTATGCTAGCGTGATAACTATTGTTGTACGAGAATTCAATCAACGGCAAGTGGTCTTCCCAACTTCCTTTGAATTCGAGTACACACGCTCTCAGCATGTCCTCAAGCGTCTGAATCGTGCGCTCAGTCTGACCGTCCGTCATTGGATGAAAAGCTGTGCTCATCTTGATTTGGGTTCCTAAGGCTTCTTGTAATTTAGTCTAGAAGTTGGAGACGAATCTACTATCCCGGTCTGAGATAATATCATGCGGTACTCCGTGCCTTCGGACCACATTCTCGATGTATGCCTTAGCTAGTTGATCCATCGACCAATTTTCCTTCATTGGTATGAAAATGGCGGTCTTTGTTAACCGGTCAATTATTACCCAAATCTTATTCATTCCTCGGGGAGATCTTGGCAACCCCGAAACAAAATCCATGGAGATGCTGTCCCACTTCCAGCTTGGGATCTCCAATGGCTTTACCAACCCTAACGGTTTTTGCCTCACTGCCTTCACCTTTTGGCAGGTTATACACTTGGCCACAAAGTCGGCAACATCCTTCTTCATCCGCGGCCACCAATAGATTTTCTTTAAGTCCTTGTACAACTTATCCCCACCAGGGTGGACTGAATAAGGTGTACTGTGGCCTTCTTCCATGAGTTTTCTCTTCAATTCCTCGCACTTATGAGGAACGCACCATCTTCCTTTAAAACGAACACTTCCGTCTTCATGGATCGTGAATCCTACCGCCTTTCCTTCACTTATTTTTCCTTTGATCCTCTGGAGATTCTCGTCGTCCGGCTGGGCTTCTCGAATCTCGTCAAATATGGTAGATTCAAATGTTATGGCGTTCACTGTCTCCACCACGGTCCCATAATGGACTAGTTCAGTATCTAACTTAGCTAGGTCCATATACAGTCCCAAAGGTAGAATGAGTGTGTTCGCCGTGTGCCTCGTCTTGCGACTCAACGCATCCGCTACGACGTTCGCCTTGCCTTCATGGTAGGCTATATCCAGATCGTAATCCTTGATCAGCTCGAGCCATCTCCTCTGCCTCATATTTAACTCTTTCTGAGTAAATATATACTTGAGGCTTTTGTGATCTGTAAACATCCGACAAGTTCGTCCATATAGATAGTGTCGCCAGATCTTAAGAGCGAACACTACCGCTGCTAGTTCCAGATCATGTGTCGGGTAGTTTACCTCGTGCGTCTTGAGTTGCCTTGATGCATAAGCAATCACTCTATGGTTTTGCATTAGCACGCAACCGAGACCTTCCTTCGAGGCGTCGCTGTACACCTCATAACCCTCAGTCTCTGATGGCAACGCTAAAACCGGTGCTGATGTGAGTCTCCCCTTAAGCTCGCGGAATGACTGCTCACACTCATCCGTCCAATCAAACTTCAATCCTTTCTTCAGCAGTTGGGTCATCGGTCTCGCAATTTTAGAAAAGTCCTTCACGAACCTTCGGTAGTATCCGGCTAGACCTAGGAAACTTCTTACCTCGGTCTGGTTTGTTGGTGCCGGCCAATCAGACACTGCTGATATCTTCGCCGGGTCGACTGATACTCCTTTAGCCGATACTATATGACCTAGAAAAGCGACTTCATTCTTCCAAAACTCGCACTTAGACAGCTTCGCGTAGAGTTGATTCTTCCTCAAAAGTCCGAGTACTTGGTGCAAATGACTACTATGCTCTTCCTCATTCCTCGAGTAAACTAGGATGTCGTCGATAAATACGACTACACATGTGTCTAGTAACTCTCGGAAAACGCTATTCATGAGGTTCATGAATACTGCGGGAGCATTAGTCAGACCGAAGGACATTACGGTGAATTCGTAGTGTCCATATCTTGTTCGGAATGCTGTCTTGGGTATATCGTTCTCGGCGATACGCAATTGGTGGTATCCCGACCTTAGATCAACCTTTGAAAATACCGACGCTCCTTTCAGTTGATCGAAGAGATCTTCGATCCTAGGTAGCGGGTACTTGTTCTTAATCGTCACTTGATTAAGACCTCGGTAGTCGATGCACAATCGGAGTCCGCCGTCCTTCTTTTTCACGAACAGGACTGGAGCTCCCCATGGTGATGTGCTCGGCCGAATATATCCCTTTGATAACAACTCCTCTAGTTGTTCTTTCAGCTTCTTCATCTCAGCAGGCGCCATGCGATATGGTGCCTTTGACACCGGTTCGATTCCGGGAACGAGATCGATCGTGAACTCTACTTCTCGCTCAGGAGGCATTCCTGGGATATCCTCCGGGAAGACATCTGGGTATTCGTTCACGACGGGGATACTATCGATCTTGTTCTCCTCGCCTTCCAGATTATGCACATAGCACGCATACAGTTGGTATCCCTTAAGCATGAGATTGCAGAACTTTAATGCATTTACTATCTTGGCACCCTTCTTCTGAGGCTGCATATAGTAAATGACCTTCTTTCCGCGACTCTTCGCCAACGAGATCTTCTGCTTCTGGCATTCGATGATAGCCTTGTACCTCGTCAACCAGTCCATTCCCAAAATGATGTCGAAATCCTTAAGGTCAAATTCTATGAGATTCGCAAAGAATTCAGTGTTCTTGATTACTATCGGGATCCCGTCATATCGTTTGGAACACGATACTACCTTACCCGATGGTAATTGGATTCCTAAGTTAATGTTATTCGGAGCTGGTAGATCTAACGCAGATATAATTCTCGTGGAAATCAAAGAACAACTCGCTCCTGAGTCAAATAAGACCTTGACAGGTACGCTTAAAGCAGTAAACGTACCTTCGATCACATCGCCTTGAGCTGCTAAGTCAGCTTGATTTATCACGTTCAGGCGTCCTACTGGTCTCCCTTGATTCCCATGCTGGTTTGGATTCTGAGGTGGCCTCTGTGCCTGCGGGAATCTCTGCCCTTGGTTGTCCTGCTGGTTTGGCCCGGCTGGCCTGTTGCCCTGAGGACGGTTTATCAGATCCAACCTCTTGTCAATGCGGTCCTCCCTCGTCCGGCATTCCTTTTTCAAGTGGCCTTCTCGGCCACAACGGTAACACTGGCCCGGTCTTGGGCATTCACGCACCAAGTGCGGAATGTTGCATTCCCGGCATCTGGGTACGAAGGCGCCCTGGTTATCCGGCCTCCAACCTCCTTGGCCTCCTCGGTTGAGTTCTCTGTTATCTGGCTTCCTATGACCATCATTCCTTCCTTGGTCATTCCCCCTTCTGAAGTGATTTCCAGAGTTGTTGTTCCGGTTCTTCTTATCGAAATTGTTTAGGCCTTTGCTCGCCTCTCCATGATCCTTGCGCTTCAGCTGTTGCACTCGTGAAATTGCCACTGCACGATCGTAAACAGCTTGCAGAGTAGTGTGCTGTCCGCCAACCAAGATCTCGCGGATGCTGAGATTCAGCCCCATCTTGAATTTCTGGGCTTTATCAGCATCGGTTGGTACCAGCCTTGGAGCGAATCGGACGAGCTCTTTAAACTTCGCATAGTATTCTTGAACTGTCTGGGTGCCTTGTCGGAGATTAATGAATTCCTCATACTTAGCAGTCTTTGTGCTGAGGGGATAGAACCTTTCCCTCATCACCTCCTTAAACTCTTCCCAGAAGTAGGCATGTTCACCATCAGCAAGTCCTTCTTGGTGGTTTTGCCACCATTCGTCAGCTTCTCCTCTCAGGTAGTACACAGCCACACCAACCTTCTCATTCGCGGGACACCTGATGGCAGTAAGCAGTTTGTCAAAAGTCCTTAGCCAATCCTCCAACTTCGCGGGATCCTCCTGTCCCTCGTAATGAGGCGGCTGGTAAGGGTTTACCATCGCCAGATAATTTATCCGAGCTGCTGGGGGTGGTACTGCTGCTTGAGCTCGGTTGACTTCAGCGTTTCCTAGAGCAACGAGGACTTGCTCAACTGTCCTCAACCTCTCATCAAGTGCGTTGGGAATAGGGTTAGCTTGAACTCCCGGATTCGGCGGGTTCGCATCCGCTGGAGCATTAGCGTTCTCATTCACTGGGATCTCAGCTCTAGATCTCCCTCTGGGCGGCATTCTGATGATTAAGCACGCAGAGGTTAGATTCGCGGTTAGATGAAAGTTAATAGTCAAGTTAGACTATGGTTAGAACTCAGTCTCATAGGTCCTAAGTGCTAAAGACCACTGAAATGGGCAAGGAAGGAAAGAGAAATACTAAATACGAAATTCCACTAGATAAAATGCTTAACAGCAAGGGTTACATCATGATATACTTACTAAGTTATCACTACGTAAAATGTGATAACGTTACGACAAAGAGATGTGAATATACGAATACGCAAAATACGGAAATCAGAAATCTAAAAACAAGTAACGGAGTCCATCACAGAAAACCACACACAACCCCTAAAGCAGATAGTCCGGAGAGTAGCCGAGCATCCTACGGTCGGCCTCTACCTCCTCGTCGGTATCAAGAGGCAGTGGAGGGTTCTCCACAACCTCCTCGGGGTCCTCCTCTTCCTTAACGTTGATGAACTCATCGGGGTCAAACTCTTCCTCCTCCTCCATCTCTGGCTCGGGGTTAAGCTGGTTTTGCAGCCCAACAATGACCTCCTCCAACGCAAAGATGCGTCCCTGTAACATATGCACGTGGTGTCGGCAATCCTCGAACTCGGCTGCAAGAGCATCATGGCGAGCAGCCATCTGGGTACTCCTAATGGTCATAGCTTCCATCCTCTCCTCTAAAGCCACAATCCTATTTCTATCGTTTGCGGCGTCCCTAGAGATATGGCGAAGTTCGTGCGTGATATCCGACATGGAGCACAATAAACGCATGATGGAATCTTGTAACCTCGGGTCGGCCATCTAATCATGCAAATTTTACATTAAGCGATATGCAACACATGAAAATAATTTTGTTAATGCACATGCTTCCCCCCAAAAATAGTACTAAGTTTTTAAGACTTGTCGAATTTGCAAGATATACTTTTCCATGGGTTTCTAAAATAAAATTCCCTTTTTCCATGGAAATAATACTCAAAATGCTTAAAAATAATATTAAATAATTTGGGCCTCTATAGTGGGCCGAAAAATAATAGCTTTAAAATTTTCGGGCTCTGATACCACTTTGTAACACCCCAGATTTGATTTCCCAGGCCAGGGCATTACCGCCACACTTTTCTAAACAAGACCCGACCCAAATCGAGCTCATCTAGAAAAATGCTAAGGCTAAGTTGTATCAATTTTTCAAAACAATTTAAAAACCATTCAATCATGCCCGAACTAAAATCAGAGTATCTCATGCATCACAGTAATAATCAGTGCGGAAGCTAAAAACAAATAAAAACGAGGGCCAAACATACGGCCAAAAACCAAAGTCCAAAGTCCAGTATCAAAGTCCAGTGCAGAAATTTAAAATAACAGTAAAATGCGACAAGTCTTTATTTTTGGAGAATCCCATCCCAATGCGCCAACACTTACTCTGCGAAAAATAGGAAATAACAATTTATCAGTACAAACGGTACTGAGTAAGTTAATGTATAGCATAACAAAATTTAAAGATTTAGAAGAGTAATAAAAAGTTGGGAAATTAATTTAACGAACGAGTAAAAATAATTTACGGGGATTTCTTTTTACACTTTACCACACCAATGTTCATTTTGATCGAGGACATCCAAACATTACCCGCTTGGGCGCTTATGTCCACAAGCTGCCGGTATCGACGATCCAGGGCCTTAGCCGTTTTGGGATCAATTACCCGCTTGGGCACTTATGTCCACAAGCCGACGGTATCCACAATGTGAGAGCAGCGGACCCTATACAGACACACTCCGGAGCCCTAGGTAACCCCTACGGATACACCTAGGAGTATAGACTCATACAATCACGCAACATAATAATATTTCCTTGGCGCCGTTTTGGCCACCAAAAAGAGGGGGCGGCCCAACGAGCCCACGCCAAGTGCACTTACCCTCCAAATTGAACATCTAACTCGATCAAAACTCACAAAGTTTCAAAAATCACATTTTAATCATTACAACATATATCTACATTTCCAGAATTCATAGGATTCATAAAAGAGTAGCAATCGACTCAATGACCATCAAAGCGTACGAAAACAAGATTTACCGGTAAGACTACACTGTGGCAGTTTTCAAAATCGAATTAGGAAATGTAGTAAAACTTTGTGAAAAATTCTGAAAATTTTACAGGTGCTAGGCGACATCAAAATAAACATTTTTCTCAGAAATAGGCCTTAGCAAATTCGGACTCTAAGTCGCTCAAAAAAAATCATTTCAGAAACTTGTTTTCAAAAGGGTGCATAGGTCACTGTTCATCCGACCACAGTTTACTTAAAAATCCATAACAATTCGAAGGTTGCTCCAAAAATTCTGAAATTTCACAGGAGTAAACTAGACACATAGATGAACAATTTTCATGAAGAAACTAACCATCAAAAACGACCATAGCTAGGAGAGATATGAACTACAAAACTGGACATGCTAAAAATTTAAATCTGTCACCATGTGTAGCAGAAAATACCAGATCCATTTTCGTCGACCAAATCAAGTCCAAAAATTATGAAAATTTACAGAGGTCATCTTTAAAGTGTTAGGAACATTTTTCATTTAGACAAGTTCTTCCAAAAATGAACGGATCTTGATGAAAAACGCTGAACAATTAAAACTATTCGGATAGAAACCCTAATTGACAGTTTTAGCGTAGGATGGAAATCGAACTCTAACTCAACGAATACTCAACCAAACACTCTAAAAATTGGTATGCACATCATTAACTTACTTCTCAAGAGTATAGTGTCGAAATCCTCTTTGGTTATACTCCCAAATTCGTCCGGAACAGCCTCTCACCTCCAAGATCTACCGAATGAATCCTAAATTGAGGTGTTTGGAGAAAAACTTGATGTTAGGGCCTAGAATCCGAAGTAAAGAGAAAGGGATTGGTATAGAAACCTTACCTAGACGTAGGAGAAAGGTTTGGAATGCTTGAACTCGCTTAACACCTCTGGAACAAGGAAGAACACTCTCAAAACTCTCACCAACTCTCTCTTGAATCTGAATTTTCGAAGTGAAGTGAGGGTGGGGTTTTGGGGTCTGATTGAGGATAAAGAATGGGATGCTAAGGTTCCCAATGGTGGCTTAAAGGCCCTAGGGACTGTGAAGGACGAAGTAATGACAGTCTCCCTTGGAAAACACTCCCCCAAAACTCATCCAAATCACCTAACACTTCCATGGTTCAAATGAGGTTAAGTGAATGCATGTTGACCATTAATCCAACTTGTGGGAGTTGTCTCAAGACCAAAAATCCGTCCACAATCATCCAATAACACTCCATAATGACTGATACACGAATTTGGATCGTTTGGAGTCGCCTTGGCTCGGAATTTGGAGCAAAACGCGTTGAACGCGTATGGAGGCACAGCCTCTGCATGGTGGCGCGCTGGTGGCGCGCCACCGCGCAGCCACCGCGCAACCACAGGCTGCGGCCTCTTTTCTTTTCTTTTTTTTTTTTTTTTAAATAATAATATGATTTTTGGTCTTTCAAAAATCATATTTGGATTATCCGTGATTGTTGGATACTCCGATAACTCTCTTCGAGTTGCTATCGTCCGAAAACATTTAATTCCGCTCTCCCGGAATTATTTCGGTTGCGATAGTTAAATCCAATTAATTAATTCAATTAATCAATTTTTCGGATTTAATACTCGATGTTGATTTCTCGGGTATTACAATGATAACTTGCTTGCATAAATTAGGTTGGATTAACACCCTCATTTTATGGAATTATTCCGGATTTTAAATTTCTCTAAATTCCGAAATTACTTTCCATTAAATTTGGTATTAATCCAATCGGGAACCTGGTTTTCAAAGCTTTATCCTTCTTTTTGTTGGTTCCATGAATTCCTGCAAGACAAACACAAGAAAAATTATTAGATTTTCTCCAAATATCAACATCCTCACATTTAGAGTCTTAGTACTCTAAATGTTTAGTTGATTCTTGGATACTTATCGTTCGAGACGAATAAATACATAATAAATAATTATATAGATGTATAGATATAAATATTTATTGAGCATAAGCCGGCTCTGATGTCATTTGGACTTCCTTTCCGGGGTCGAACTGCCCTAGATACTCCTTCAACCTGTGTCCATTCACCACCAGCTCTCCTTTGTCAGTTCGAATCCTGACAGCTCCACTTTCAAACACGTGCACCACTTCGTATGGCCCTTCCCATCTGGATTTAAACTTTCCGGGGAATAGCTTTAACCTAGAATTAAATAACAAGAAATTTTGGCCAACATAGAAGTGTTTAGACTTTATGCGACGATCGTGTAACTTCTGGGTCCGCTCTTTGTAAATCCTCGAGCTTTCATAAGCTTGCGCACGTATTTCCTCAATTTCATTGAGGTCCAACTTGCGTTTACTCTGAGCAACTCGTGGGTCAAAATTAAGCGTTTTTACGGCCCAGTAAGCCTTGTGCTCTAGTTCTACAGGCAAATGACAGGCTTTTCCAAAGATAAGCCTGTTTGGGGACATCCCAATGGGAGTCTTGAATGCAGTGCGGTATGCCCATAGAGCATCATTGAGTCTACGTGACCAGTGTTTACGGGTTATCCCCACAGTGGCTTCGAGTATGTGTTTGATTTCGCGGTTAGATACCTCGACTTGGCCACTGGTTTGGGGATGATAAGGCGTGCCGATCTTGTGGAGAATCCCATTTTTGCTCATGAGATTTGCAAAAGCTTTGTTGACAAAGTGGGTTCCTCCATCAGATATGATTACCCTAGGAACACCAAATCTGTTGAAGATGTTGTTTTTCAAAAATTTGATGACTTGGTGACCATCGTTGGTTGGCAACGCAACTGCCTCGACCCACTTGGACACGTAATCGACAGCTACCAAGATGTAGTGATTCCCATCAGATGTCGGAAATGGTCCCATGAAGTGAATACCCCATACATCGAAAATCTCAATGACGAGAATTCCTTTTTGCGGAATTTCATTCCTCTTGGAGATATTCCCTAGTCTTTGGCATCTGTCGCAAGCCTTAACAAATGCCTTGCAATCCTCGTAAATGGTAGGCCAATAGAAACCACACTCGAGTACCTTGTGAGCTATTCGAGTGGGGCCATGGTGACCTCCATATTCTGATTCATGACATTTTTTAGCGATTTGATAAGCCTCGTGCTCAGTTACACAACGTCTAATAATCGAATCTGCACAATGCTTAAAGAGATAAGGATCTTCCCAGAAGTAGTTAACTACCTCTCGGTTGAACCTTGCTTTTTGTTTCCTACTCTGGAATGGTGGAGTTATTCCACATGCTAGAAAATTAGCAATGTCGGAAAACCATGGACAAGCTTGATCATGAAGATGCAAGGCAAACAGCTGCTCATCCGGAAAATTTTCATTGACGGCTATCTCATTTTTATCATTTTCTATTCGAGACAAATGGTCAGCAGCACCATTGTCTTTGCCTTTTCTATCTTTTATTATGATGTCAAATTCTTGCAACAAAAGTACCCACCTGATTAATCGAGGTTTGGCGTCTTTTTTGCTAAACAAGTATTTCAGTGCAGAGTGATCGGTGTATACTATGGTTTTCGTACCAATGAGGTATTGTCTGAATTTATCGAACGCGAAAACCACAGCATACATCTCTTTCTCCGTGGTGGTGTAATTGACTTGGGCTTCAGTCAGAGCATCGCTGGCGTAATGAATTACGCAATGCCTTCCTTCTTTATATTGCCCAAGAACTGCACCCACGACGAGATCACTTGCATCGCACATGACCTCGAAAGGCATTGACCAATCGGGTGGTTGCACTATTGGAGCCGAAATCAACATCTTCTTGAGCGTGTCAAGGGCTTGAACACACGCTTCACTTATTACGAAAGAATTTTCTTTACAAAGCAAATTAGTGAGCGGATTGGCAATTTTAGAAAAATCTTTAATGAATCTCCGATAAAAACCGGCATGCCCTAAGAAACTCCTAACTGCTTTTATTGAGTTTGGTAATGGAAGGTTGGATATGACTGAGACTTTGGCTCTATCGACTTCGATGCCTGCGCGCGAGATGGGGTGACCCAACACTATTCCTTCGGTGACCATGAAATGGCACTTCTCCCAGTTTAAAACTAGGTTAGTGTCCTCGCATCTTTTTAAAATTTTTGCAAGATTTGTCAAACATTCATCAAAAGTATCTCCATACACAGAGAAGTCATCCATGAAAACTTCAATGCATTTTTCGATAAATTCTGAGAAAATAGACATCATGAATCGCTGAAAAGTGGCAGGCGCATTGCAAAGTCCAAAAGGCATGCGTCTGTACGCAAAAGTTCCATATGGGCACGTGAAAGTGGTCTTATCATGATCTTCACTAGCTATTACAATCTGATTGTAACCAGAGTACCCATCCAAAAAGCAGTAATACTCCCTCCCGGCCAACCTCTCCAGCATCTGATCAATGAATGGCAAGGGAAAATGATCCTTCCGCGTAGCGGTGTTAAGCTTCCGGTAGTCGATGCAGACTCTCCAACCGGTCACTGGACGTGTCGCCACTTCTTCTCCTTGCTCATTGGTCGTTATGCACATCCCCCCACGCTTAGGTACTACCTGCACTGGGCTAACCCATTTGCTGTCAGATATAAGATAGATGATACCAGCATCTAAGAGCTTGATAACTTCTTTCCTTACCACTTCTTGCATATGGGGGTTCAGACGCCTTTGTGGTTGCCTTGAGGGCTTGTAGTCCTCTTCCATTAAAATTCTGTGCATGCAAACAGAGGGGCTTATTCCTTTTATATCAGAAATGGTCCATCCAATTGCATGTACATATTTCTTTAGAATGTCTTCCAGAGCTTTTTCTTGTTCTTGTGTCAGCTTGGCTGACACAATTACCGGTAATCTTTTATGTTCAGCGAGAAAGACGTACTTAAGATGATCCGGAAGTATTTTAAGTTCAAGCTCTGGCGGACATTCAACGGAAGGTAGTAATTTGCGAGAATTGGTTGAGGTTAAGATCAGATTTACCTTCAGGACCCTGTGTCAGTACAGGGTCCACTTCCTCTTCCGTGGTGCTCTCTTCCTCCTCCGGAGTGAATTCAACACTGTCAAACTCTTCAAGCTCCCCTGTGATAGGGTCTTCAACGTGAACAGCGTTGCAACTTCTTTGTTGCTCAGCACCTCCAGGCGTCAGTACCTGTTTTGAAATTTTGTCCGTCATCACAGTCACAGAGTCTATGCTCTCATCCTCACACCTACTTTCTATTACATCAACATGGAACAAGATCCCTCATTCGGGAATTTCTGCAGTTCTTCCATGTCAAAAGAGATTTCCCGGTTGTCCACCCTCAATGTGACTCTTCCAGATGTGGCGTCAATCAGTGCACCGCCAGTGGCCAAAAACGGACGTCCCAGAATAAGTGGCATTTCAGAGTCCTCTTCGATGTCAAGGATGATGAAGTGAACCGGGAAAAGAGCTTGGCCGGTTTTGACCACCACATCCTTGAGGATTCCTACGGGCTTGGTGATTGATCTGTCTGCCAGTTGCAGTTTCATCTTGACCGGTTCAATCTCTCCGAGCCTTAGGCGAATCGCCATGGCTAGAGGCATCACGTTGATGCTGGATCCCAGATCACATAGCCCCATGCTCACTTTGGCCTTTCCAATCTGTACTGGTAGCGTGCAACACCCAGGGTCCTCTTTCTTTTCGGGTAGCTTCCTTTGAACTATGGCACTGCATGTGCTGTTGAGTATGATTACCTCCTCCTGCTCTACCTGCCTTTTCCCTGAAATCAATTCTTTCAAGAACTTAACATAGGTGGGCATTTCTGAAATTATTTCCACGAGAGGAATGGTTATCTCTACAGACTTTAACCGTTCTAGAAATTTCTTGAATTTAAGGTCATGTTCCTTATTTTTAAGACGTGCAGGGTATGACACCCTTGGCATGTACTTATTATTATCTATTTTTGGTGGTAAAGAGAAGGAAGTTGTACCTTCACCCATACCCTCTTCAGCTTCATTTGCAGCTTCAGCCTGCGAGTTAGCTGTATCTGATTTATCCTTTACCAGCTCAACACTTTCATCTCCTTCAATCTTTTCCTTTTCCTTTTCCACCTCCAATGAAACCTTTACTTTCATAGCTTTCTTCTTTGCAGATCCAACATTTCCCTTCAGAGTCTTGCCTCCCCGCAATGTGATTGCCTTGCATTGCGGGTTGGCTTCAGTGCTGCTCGGCAGTGTTTCTTTCCCTCTGTTCTGCAATTCCTTAGCCAACTGGGTGACCTGCGTCTCCACATTTTTGATTGATGACTGCAACTGCTGGTTTATCTCCCTTTGATTGGAAATAAACTCGGTCATCAAATTCTCCAGGCGAGATGGTGGCTTTTGGTTGTATTGCTGATTCTGATCAGATTGGGATTGGAAGTTTTGGAAATTCTGGCCTTGGTTTTGGTTGGGCCTCTGTTGGATATGGGGTTGAAAGTTCTGGTTCTGGTTCTGGAAGTTCTGAACTCTCTGCTGAACGAATCCTTGGTTCTGAGGTCTGAAGTTCTGCTGAAGGTTCTGGTTTGCAAACTGGTTAGGCTGGTTTGGCTGTGTCAACAAATGCGCATTGAGTGCATTGTTGTTGGAATAGGAGAGGTTGGGGTGGCGGTTCTGGTATTTCCCTGCGCAATTACAGCTTTCGGTAGCTAGTTGTTGGCATGTGTCAGTTGGATGTGGTCCCTGACATAGCCCACAAATTGCTCCCGATTGCTGTGCTTGCATTTGGCCAGATGAGGCTCCTGCCTGAGAAGTACCCGCTCCCTTTCCTTTCTCCTGTCCTAGCTGTATCGCAGCTACCTGTTCCTGCAATTTTTCGAAATCTATTTTTCCTTCACTTACAGCAAAAACTTTTCTAGGAGGGTCCGCCTTCTTGTCATTGCTGTTCAACACAGATCTGTTGACAGACATTGTCTCAATCTTTTCCCAGGCTTGATCCATGGGCAAATGGAGTAAATGTCTTCCGCCTGCAGCGTCCAACATCATTCTCCATGGATGGGTGAGTCCTCCATAGAATTTCCTCAGTTGCTCCCACGGTTGGTATCCGTGTTGGGGGCATCGCCTCAAAAGGCTGGCGAATCTTTCCTTTGCGTCATACAATGACTCGTCCGGCTTCATCTTGAACTCTCCGATTTTCTCTCATCCCTCATCTATCTTAGATTCAGGAAAATACTTTAACAGAAAACTCCTCACCAAATCTGCCCAGGTACTCCTCTGATTTATGGGCAATGATTTATACCAATCCCTGGCACCACTAAACAAAGAAAAGGGAAACAACATTAGTCTTATAGCATCAGGTGAGACTCCCTGATTTTTGATCGTGTCGCAGAGCTCCAGGAAGGTTTGGAGATGATCATGGGGATCCTCATGATTTGCATCGCAAAATTGGTTGTTCTGCACCAAGTTGATGAGTGCCGGTTTGAGCTCAAAATTGCGTGTAGGAATTGTGCTCTCCCAGGCCTATCCAAATAGGGCTCCACGATGGGCTGCATAAAATCAGCTACTGCTTGCTGCTGTTGATTTCCTTGCTCTGCTTGGTTTTGATACTGCTGGTGGTAGTTGGGATTCTGTTGAAAAATATTATCGGGATCATGAGGGTTGTTTTGGAATTGGTCCTGATTGAAGGCTTGATTCTGGTATTGCTGGTTTGGCATATTTTGGTTTTGTTGGTTATATTGGTTAGGGGGTTGTGGTTGTTGTGGAACTGCTGATACTGTTGCTGATTTGGGTTAGGTAGATCTTCCTCCTCGTTTGCACGATTCGGGTGTTCTACCATACCCCCATCAGCTCCATTACCAGGATTATTGGGTGGTTGGTCTAATGGCAAGATCGGGGGAATGTCTTGGTTTTATGCCATATCGGATATGTCACTGCTTGTGGTTTCGGGTGAGGTACGAGTCCGGGCTTCCTGCTCTTTCCTTCGTCTGGCTTGCGCCCTGAGTTGGCGAGCGGTCCTTTCTATTTCTAGATCGAACAGTAGCTCAGGCAATGTGGCCTTTCTCCTTTGCATAAGCAGTTTATATCAAGACTTGACAGCACCTGCACAATCCCCGGGTTAGTAATGATTCGAGAATATATACAAACACTATCTATGAGTAAATCAGGAGTGTAGTTCTCTTAATAAACGATGCTGCATCCTTCCCGGCAACGGCGGCATGAAACTTTTGACAAGTTTCACTAACATGAGTATTTTTCTAAAATATCCCAGGTTAAATTTTATTAAAAGGAAAGAGTTATGATTCGTGGGACAGAGGTTTAAGGATATATTTCACTTTTTATTACTCATGTGGGGTACTCTGATGTCAAACGGCGCTGTGATCCTCCCCGGCATGAAACTTTTGACACATTTCATGGTGTAGCCGGGATAGACAGTTCAATCTTGATCTTCAGTCTGTCACACTGAAGGTCCCCGGCACGTGGCATCATGAAACTTATCATAGTTTCATGTCATGAAGATCCTTGCCATGAAACTTTTGACAAGTCCCCATTACATGAATATTTTTTGAAACATCATAATCCTGGTTTTCCATTTTATTTAGTGAAACCAATTTATGAAGATGGAGTTGGGATTAGGGATATATTATAAGTTGTCACATTTTTATTACTCGTGTTAAGAAACTGTGCCCCCGAAAGCGCACGGTGTCAAAAATTGCAGTAATTTATAGTAAGACCGGATCGTTCTCTGGAGGATGTGTGATAGAAGCAGGGCCCACGTCATTTACTAAGATTTTCCACTCGGTTACTCGATTCAAGCTTTGCAATGATTTCTAACAACTACTTGACAGTAAATTAAACTATTCTATGAAAGCAATTAAAGATTATTCTACAAAGCATGGTAAATTTATTCTAAAAAGCAATTAAATCTATTCTAAGAAAGCGATAAGTATTATGCTAGGAAAGCGAATAGAATTACTCTACGAAAGCGAATTAAAATGTGACAGAATGGACAGGGAGAAAATAATAAAGATTGGACAAGATTCAGATGAAACGCAATTTGTAACACCCCGGTTTTTGGTCACCCAGGTCGGGATGTCACCGCCACACCTCCCTAGCAAGACACGGTTTCTCCGAGCTTGCTAAAGAGATGCAAGGCTATGGTTTTCCAGAATTTAAAACATTCAAACAGCCCATTCATATATAATTTAAAAATAATACATCAAAGTTGCAGCGGAAAGTAATATTTACATATATGTATCACATCGGAATTTAAGTATAGGGCCAACATGGCCTAATCACGGGTTAAACAGGCCCATTCATGCAAGATCTAGTCTAATACAAAAATTCAAAATAATATATCATCCCAAGCTTCCCGTGTATGCATATGACGATGCATAATTCTCAACTCTGGAAAAAAAAGAAATAAAAATGGTTTGGTCAGCACTACGTGCTGAGTAAGTTAACACATACATAACTATGGGGTTTCAAAGCCATTATTTAATATTTAAAGAAAACATATGCACAACACCACATAATTTAATTTATTTTGCTAACAATAATTCAAACGACAGAGACTTCATAAGATCATAAATATAATTTGCAAAGCAATATAATTATAGGACATAATTTAAAAGCATAATCCAAAAGGAACAATTTTCGAGTTTCCTAGTTTCATATCTCATGTCTCATGTTTCAAGTTTATGTTTCAATTGCCATTCGGCAAGCATTATATTTCAATTGCCTTTCGGCAAGCAGTATATTTCAATTGCCTTTCGGCAAGCAGGATATTTCAATTGCCTTTCGGCAAGCAGGATATTTCAATTGCCTTTCGGCAAGCAGGATATTTCAATTGCCTTTCGGCAAGCACTATATTTCAATTGCCTTTCGGCAAGCAAGATATTTCAATTGCCTTTCGGCAAGCAGGATATTTCAATTGCCTTTCGGCAAGCAGGATATTTCAATTGCCTTTCGGCAAGCATCGTATTTCATGTGTATTTTATTTCAAAGGAATTTCCAATCATTTAAACCTTAAAGGCTAATTTCGTGTTTCAACAAGATTTCAAGATTTCGTTTCCGGTAAACCACAGTTTACTCTAAAATTCGTCTAAAATCAGATTTAATTCCAAAAATTCCAAAATTTCATATCTGACTTAGAAGCATCAAGATCTACAACTTTCGTGTTTTAACTTTTTCAATCCGAGATACCTAAATAGGTCAAAATCACCAATTTTCGCAGAAGAATAATTCTGTCCGAGTTCAATGTATCACAGTTTAAAGATTTCGAATTCTACCATAGCAATTCAACTCCAAATTTAATGAAATTTGACAGGGATCATCTTAAGACAATTATCTACAACTTTCATGTTCGGCCAAAGATCTAAAACAGCCTAGATCCTATGTCAAAAACGTGATCAAGATCATTCCTAAGTTCTGTCCAAGATTTCAAGATCTAGATTTAAACAGCTCGGTTTCAATGGGTTTTCACGTATCAAATCAATTCCAAAAATTCTCAAACATTTATAGTAGCTAGATCTAAGTCTTAGGAACGTTTTTCGTGTTTTAAGTTTTTCCGTTTGATTTCGTTTTAAGGTTCGGAAAAATTCATCAAATCTGTTGCGCCGATAGAAAGTTTAGATTGACAGATTTTCGATTTCTTGATAATCTTTTAGTTTGAATGTTTTAATTCATCCCAAAACCATGTAAGAGTTAACTTACCGAGTTTATGAACGTCGGGGATGTCTAATTCGGAGGCGTGGCTTCCAGATCACCGTTTCTCCTCTCCGTTCGTCGGGTTCTACGATCTAGATCCAATACGGGGTGTAGAAAGAAAAGAACCGAAGTTAGAATCCGTTTTCGGATTGAAACGTGAAGAGATTTATCGGACTAGAGCTTACCACAACGTTTGGAGATCCTTGGATTTTCGTCCAAAGCTGCTGCCTCCATTTGGTGCTATCCGTTGACTCCGAATTTAGGGTTTCGAACGTATAGAAGGTTGTAGGGTTTTGTAAACTTGTTTGGGGCTCCCAAGGGGCTTATTTATAGATTTCTCAATCCCTAGGGCGTCCAACATCTGACCTAAAGGTCTTGGGTCGAGAGATGTTCAACCGAAAGTCGAAAAATCCGCGTTCGGGCGAGAGATTCACGCAACGGGCGAATCTGTCAAGTGGCGCGGTCGTGGCGCGCTAATCCCCCTTCACCGCGCGGCCACCGCGCGACTCTCGCTTGGACTTCGGTCTGGGCGGGTCGTGCGATCCGTCGTGCTTTTCCGCCTCTCTTTCGGGTTTCTATCCCCCTATGCTCCCGAATTCCGATTTCCGGGGTATCTTCGGGTCTCTACTTCCTTTCTAAATTTTCACTCGGGTCTAATTAGATGTTTTGGACTCGAATCCTCGAGTTCATTAGTGTCGGGTTTTGGTGTACAATTTATTTACCTTTAATAATTCTTCTTATCTAATTAAATTCCTTTTTGAGTTAAAATCCCATTTCTCATTTCCTTATCTTTATTTATTTATTTATTTATGGTATTTATTTTATTTATTATTTATTTATTTAATTGTTGTTTTATCTTATGATGAAAAATTCACGGGTATTACAGTCTACCCTCCTTAAGAATCAACTTCGTCCTCGAAGTTGTGTTTCGGCTTTTCTCGTGCTAAAGGTCTTGTGTTTGTTTTATTATGTTGTGACTGAACTTAGAATTAAAACTTCTAAGCTGCCTACGTACCCGGTAAAGGGATCAAGCCATAACGTAGTTCAACATTTTATTTGGGATACATGTTGTCGAGCCAACTAACCAAAATAATGCAACTACTTTATTACGGGGTATCACATCCTCTCCCCCTTAGGACTCCAGTTATGTCCCCATAACTGCCTATTCAGTACTCTCGAGATGTTTCGGGTTTTGGTCTTTATTCTGATGGTACTGGTGCCGTTGGTTGTTGCCACCTTGACCGTCTGGGTTTCGTGGTTGCTTAGGTCGAGTAGTCACATCCTCTCTCTTGTTGATTTCTCTTTCCATGTCCGGCAATCACGCAGCTGATGACCATGTCGACCACATCGAAGGCATGCTCCAGGCTGAGGGCATCCTCTCGCATAATGCGGTTTACCACACTTTGGACATGGTGACGCATAGTCCCTGTGGTTGAAGACTATCCCCTTTTTCTCCCCATTGTCATTTTGATGTTGTCCTTTCGAGTTTCCATCAAAATGGTCCTTATCCACCTTGTATTCTCCTTGTGGTCCCTGGTTAGCCTCATCTACCGGTTTCCGTTTCAGTCCTTGGACTCGTGCAACCGCTACCGCACGATCATAAACCATCTGTAGGTTCGTGAATTGTCCTACTGCAAGTATCTCCCGGATACTAAGGTTCAGACCCATCTCAAATTTCTGAGCCTTGTCAGAGTCGGTTGGTACTATCCTCGTAGCAAATTGTACCAACTCCTTAAACCGGGTGTAATACTCCTGCACCGTCCGTCCCTCTTGCTTCAGTGATAAAAACTCTTCGTACATTGCCGCCTTGGTGCTCATGGGGTAGAATCGATCCCTTAGATCCTCCTTAAGTTTAGTCCACGAATAAGCTTCTTCAGCTTCCTCTAAATTCCTCTGGAGGTCTTGCCACCACTCACTGGCTTCGCCTCCTAAGTAGTAGGTTGCTACTCGTGTCTTTGCCTCATCAGGACATTTGATAGCATCCAAGAGCTTATCGAATGTACGGATCCACCCCTCTAGTTTGGCGGGATCCTCCTGCCCATCATAGCGTGGTGGTTGATAGGGATTCACCAACGCTAGATAGTTGGTTTGAGCTACGGGCGGAGGTACTGCTGCAGGTGTCCTATGCACCTCCGCATTTCCTAATGCTACTAGGAATCCCTCTATCGTTTTTAAACGTGCTTCCATATTATTGGGCGCTTGAGGCACTTGCTCTCCTAGGTTCTGAGGACTTTCCGTGTTGGACAAGTTGGCGTCAGTGCCGTTTGGACTCACCTTCCTTAGTTTCCTCCTAGGCGCCATTTTCTGTCATAACGTGTATAGATTAGCTTATCTTGGTTTAGATAGATCGCTCGAACAAGACGTTTCGTAAACTTCTAATTTCAAATTTTCGGATTTGTTGTTTGGAAATCCAAACAAGATTTTTGGAATAAATAGTGTTTTAATAAAACTTGATTTTTATTGTTCCACATATGAAAATTTTCTAATTCGTACTAGGATAGGAATGGCTAAAGCCGAGATTTGTTATCTTTAGGCGTGCGCTTAGATGAACGCGATCTAGAACTAAGGCAAGATCAGTCTCTAGTGAGCGTTTCTAATTCGATGTCAAGCCTCTATGTTATCCGGTGCCAGCAAAAGATCTAAGTTAATATTCGCCAAGATTCTAGGTTAACTTCGCCAAGATTCTAAGTTCATAGAAGAGATGCAATATGCAAGTGCAAATGATGATTCCCCCCAAAAATAATTTAATGCACTTTATATATATTTTTTCCCAGGGTTTTAAAATAAACATTTCTCCATGGAAATAATACTTTAAAATTTAAATAATAGTCAAAATATTAATAGTACTTTAAAAATAATAAGGGTTTAAAAATAATAGTTTAAAAATAGCCGGGCTCTGATACCACTTTGTAACACCCCGGTTTTTGGTCACCCAGGTCGGGATGTCACCGCCACACCTCCCTAGCAAGACACGGTTTCTCCGAGCTTGCTAAAGAGATGCAAGGCTATGGTTTTCCAGAATTTAAAACATTCAAACAGCCCATTCATATATAATTTAAAAATAATACATCAAAGTTGCAGCGGAAAGTAATATTTACATATATGTATCGCAGCGGAATTTAAGTATAGGGCCAACATGGCCTAATCACGGGTTAAACAGGCCCGTTCATGCAAGATCTAGTCTAATACAAAAATTCAAAATAATATATCATCCCAAGCTTCCCGTGTATGCATATGACGATGCATAATTCTCAACTCTGGAAAAAAAAGAAATAAAAATGGTTTGGTCAGCACTACGTACTGAGTAAGTTAACACATACATAACTATGGGGTTTCAAAGCCATTATTTAATATTTAAAGAAAACATATGCACAACACCACATAATTTAATTTATTTTGCTAACAATAATTCAAACGACAGAGACTTCATAAGATCATAAATATAATTTGCAAAGTAATATAATTATAGGACATAATTTAAAAGCATAATCCAAAAGGAACAATTTTCGAGTTTCCTAGTTTCATATCTCATGTCTCATGTTTCAAGTTTATGTTTCAATTGCCATTCGACAAGCATTATATTTCAATTGCCTTTCGGCAAGCAGTATATTTCAATTGCCTTTCGGCAAGCAGGATATTTCAATTGCCTTTCGGCAAGCAGGATATTTCAATTGCCTTTCGGCAAGCAGGATATTTCAATTGCCTTTCGGCAAGCACTATATTTCAATTGCCTTTCGGCAAGCAAGATATTTCAATTGCCTTTCGGCAAGCAGGATATTTCAATTGCCTTTCGGCAAGCAGGATATTTCAATTGCCTTTCGGCAAGCATCGTATTTCATGTGTATTTTATTTCAAAGGAATTTCCAATCATTTAAACCTTAAAGGCTAATTTCGTGTTTCAACAAGATTTCAAGATTTCGTTTCCGGTAAACCACATTACTCTAAAATTCGTCTAAAATCAGATTTAATTCCAAAAATTCCAAAATTTCATATCTGACTCAGAAGCATCAAGATCTACAACTTTCATGTTTTAACTTTTTCAATCCGAGATACCTAAATAGGTCAAAATCACCAATTTTCGCAGAAGAATAATTCTGTCCGAGTTCAATGTATCACAGTTTAAAGATTTCGAATTCTACCATAGCAATTCAACTCCAAATTTAATGAAATTTGACAGGGATCATCTTAAGACAATTATCTACAACTTTCATGTTCGGCCAAAGATCTAAAACAGCCTAGATCCTATGTCAAAAACGTGATCAAGATCATTCCTAAGTTCTGTCCAAGATTTCAAGATCTATATTTAAACAGCTCGGTTTCAATGGGTTTTCACGTATCAAATCAATTCCAAAAATTCTCAAACATTTACAGTAGCTAGATCTAAGTCTTAGGAACGTTTTTCGTGTTTTAAGTTTTTCCGTTTGAGTTCGTTTTAAGGTTCGGAAAAATTCATCAAATCTGTTGCGCCGATAGAAAGTTTAGATTGACAGATTTTCGATTTCTTGATAATCTTTTAGTTTGAATGTTTTAATTCATCCCAAAACCATGTAAGAGTTAACTTACCGAGTTTATGAACGTCGGGGATGTCTAATTCGGAGGCGTGGCTTCCAGATCACTGTTTCTCCTCTCCATTCGTCGGGTTCTACGATCTAGATCCAATACGGGGTGTAGAAAGAAAAGAACCGAAGTTAGAATCCATTTTCGGATTGAAAAGTGAAGAGATTTATCGGACTAGAGCTTACCACAACGTTTGGAGATCCTTGGATTTTCGTCCAAAGCTGCTGCCTCCGTTTGGTGCTATCCGTTGACTCCGAATTTAGGGTTTCGAACGTATAGAAGGTTGTAGGGTTTTGTAAACTTGTTTGGGGCTCCCAAGGGGCTTATTTATAGATTTCTCAATCCCTAGGGCGTCCAACATCTGACCTAAAGGTCTTGGGTCGAGAGATGTTCAACCGAAAGTCGAAAAATCCGCGTTCGGGCGAGAGATTCACGCAACGGGCGAATCTGTCAAGTGGCGCGGTCGTGGCGCGCTAATCCCCCTTCACCGCGCGGCCACCGCGCGACTCTCGCCTGGACTTCGGTCCGGGCGGGTCGTGCGATCCGTCGTGCTTTTCCGCCTCTCTTTCGGGTTTCTATCCCCCTATGCTCCCGAATTCCGATTTCCGGGGTATCTTCGGGTCTCTACTTCCTTTCTAAATTTTCACTCGGGTCTAATTAGATGTTTTGGACTCGAATACTCGAGTTCATTAGTGTCGGGTTTTGGTGTACAATTTATTTACCTTTAATAATTTTTCTTATCTAATTAAATTCCTTTTTGAGTTAAAATCCCATTTCTCATTTCCTTATCTTTATTTATTTATTTATTTATGGTATTTATTTTATTTATTATTTATTTATTTAATTGTTGTTTTATTTTATGATGAAAAATTCACGGGTATTACACAATTAAACTTCCATTTTAATACACAGATCTTTGTTTGGGGTAGTTCGTCAGTTAGCTAACTCTCATGCTTTCTGCACTATGTTCCCTTTAACAGACAGGTACTTACAGTGAGAGTTTATATGCTCTTAAGACCTCAACTTCTAAGATACCACAGATTAATAACTCCCCTTGCAATGCCTTGCAAGAGTATGTTAGTCATATGTGGTGGACAAGCAACACCTAACATATCATTAGTTGATATGCCAAGTACTCCTATCGTCCCCCTTGTCACACCCAAAGTCCAAATCTAACCCCGAACTAATCCATAACTCAAACCTTACAACCGGCAGACACATCTCTGCTTCCGAGTGACCTCTATGAATGCATTTTAAAGAAAGCGGTAAAGAAAGCAGTTAAAGAAAGCATTTAAAAACCTATCACTCGGAAGTCTTAAAAGATCATCACAATCCGTTAGTATAAAAGAGCCCTTGGTCTTGGCGACCGGATGCAGATTTAGAACTTCCCAAATATCAGTAAGCCACAGGGCTCATAACATTCGGTTAGTTATGAGATACAAACATGAGTGGAACAGACCTATGAAGGTTTATTCCGAATGTACTCACTCAAGACTCAATTTTAGGCCTTGGTGGGAGAAGATAGTAGTTGAAAGAATACTCAACCCTACCTTAGAAATTACCCAAGGCCTATATGTTGTTCCTCTAATATTAATTATCACATCTTGTCCGAATCCAAGTGGACACTGATTCGATGCAATACTTAACACAAGATTTCCAACACACAACAATTTTGAGAGGCAAATAGATATTTGAAAATCATTCCCTAAACAGGTACTAAACTCTCAATTAAAACACAAATCCTTTCAGTCTAGGAGAGACTTAATCGCTGACTCTGCTTCTAAGTTCTCAAAATCAACCCCCAGTAGAAGATGAATTAGTCATAACTGTGAAACTATCCCTTACTCAGATCCAGATTTTATAAAGTGATTTTTGTGGAAATTTATTGTGCAACATCTGATTTAAATCAAGACTTCTATGTCCAAGGAGAAGGATCTCCAAAATATTATAGACCACGATACCTACATAATAATATCATGCATACATGTATATGAGAAGTAAAATAAATTACCCCCAAAATATATGGTGGGGTTAGACAGAATTTGATACACAAGATGGATTAGCCTGAGATAAGAAGAAGTTGGCTAAATAGGATGCCAGAAATAATTGGGGTTATCCGGACGGCAAACATCTGCTATCCGGGTCCCAAGTATTCCAGATGGAATGATCTTTAGACAGTAGAATTCCTTCAATGACAGTTGCCGCCGTCATCTTAGACTTCACTGTCTGAGAACTTGGATGAAAACCCACATGTTCTATTACTGTAATAATTATTGGATGACATTGGCATATATCATCTATTATTACTACAATTCTAGATTCAGGTTTGAAATTAAGATAAAATGAAGAAAACTGTATCTGATTAGGAGTTGGCTGAGTGACTAATCGTGATCCCCGTGAAGGGACCTTTTCGCCGTAGCTTCCACCAACCACTAATCAGACCATGCAAAATAACGAGTAATAATTAATACACAGAAGACGAGCTAATCACTATCCCGGTGAAGGGACCTTTTCGCCAACATTGATCTGTGGTATTTCTTATTACTCATTCATACATACGATGAAAGGGAAAAATAAATAAGTTAAGAAAATGTTTTTGGTATTTTGTGAGTGTTAATCACACAATAATTAGATACTGATTGGTTGAGATGTGTAATGGATAAAATTAGATGTTGTGGGCCTAGGCCCAATACACCCGTGCAACTTACACAACTCTTGAAATAAATTTTTTTTGGAGTTTTAAAATAGAAGGAAGAAAGCAATTCGGTCTATTGGGTAAATGCAAAAGAGACCGAATTGAGGATGCATGAGGTATGAAGTAACACCATACCCAATTAATCCTTGTAAAGTCATGAAGTATCCTCTAATTCGAATTGTCAAGCAATTCGGTCTAAACCGAATTGGACAATTCGAGTTGATGAAGTCATTCCTTCACTCAAATTGGCTAAGGCATTTACCCCAAAAAGAGGGTAATTCGAATTGCCAGGTCAATTCGGTTTAAACCGAATTGGCAATTCAAATTGGTAGAAACAATAAAATAAACTAAGGCATGAGGGGATGGAATGCATACAATGAGGTTTCCAAAGTCAATTCGGTCTATAAGGGTAATTCGGTCTAAACCAACTTACCTAGACCGAATTACTTAGAATCCACATGAAAACAACACTTTTTGCTATGCAATTCGGTCATCATGGGCAATTCGGTATAGACCGAATTGCCTAGATCGAATTGCATATAAATTTTTAAGTGAAATATTCAACAAACATTTTTGCCATGCAGTTCCATTCTCATGAGCAATTCGGTCTAGACCGAACTGCCTCAAAATCGAATTGCATGTCTTTCTCTCATAAGTACAGGTTTGGTTTACATTGTGTGGTTTATGATGGATAAGATTTACCAAATCCTTCATTTCACATCAATGTCACCTCACAGCCACACTAATGAGTGTTTTTAAAGAAAATAGACCTAGGTTACGTGGCTAACAGGTATTGGCATGAAACAAACCCTAGAACTACAAACAAGCATCAAAGATCAAGAGCTTAAACATCTACTGAACAAGTAAGAACACATGCTGAAAAATAAGAACACCTACATTATCTAAGGCAACAATAAGCTAATAAAAGAGACTAAAACAGCAACTAAATAGCATGAAAATAAATTCTAACTAGCCTAAGATTGTCTAAAACCTAAGAGCACTCATTTGAATCTCTAAGGTGTAAAATCAAGCCAAAAACCCACTAGCATACATTTATTGAGAATGCAAGTCAACTAAGACATAATAAATGTAACCTAGTTGAAACAAACAAACATTCTACCATTTATTGTTAAGGAAAGCATTAAATAAATGCCAAGCACATGAAATGAAAACCCATTTCTGGATTCTTTCTTGTATTGACACTTGAAAGCAGTAAATAACCCTAAAACCATTCATTGACTTGAAGGTAGGGTTCATTATAAGTACAAAGCAGTTAAAGTTTATGGAAATGGCTACACTAAGGGTGGTAACAAGCTTCTATGAAAAATAAACTCAGCTCAAAAGCAATAAAACTACATTACAATCATGAAAAATAAACTAACTAAACTACACTACCTATCTAACCCTTAAGGGGTGAAGAACCTTCTGCTCCTTTTTGTCTCCCAGCAAACTGTCCAAGTGTGTAAGGATTCGGATCCCTTTTTGTGTTGAGGAAGGTCAGCTTTTATACTTCTCATCGAAACCCTAGGCCCATCATGCATTTCTCACGTGCTTCACAGCTGCATTTTTGAATGTGATTCTGTCTCCTCATGCAATTCGGTTTAGATCGAATTGATGCAATTCGAATTGCATGAGATCTTTGTAATACCCCAGATTTTTATCAACGTCCAAAGGAATAAAATTTATTCCGATCAATGTCGAAATATCTCCGAGAAGAAGAAAATAATTTATCATAATAAATTATTGCTCGGAAATGAAACACCGATAGATTCAAAATTCAAAATGGAATAAAAGAGGGAAAGGAAGCCCGAAGACATTCCATGAATTGAGTCAAAATAATTGGAATTAAATTCAAGAAGGAAAATAATTCTAATTCCAAGAACCCGTGAAGTCGGAAGAAATTTAATTACACAAGTTATTGCACGGGAGTCAAAAGACGACGAATTGGAAGCCGACGAACCCGAGACCGACGAACTTAAGATTTCAAACATGAAATTCATTTGAGTCGAGATAAATTTAAGATAAGAATTTATGATCCGAGAATGACCCGAAAAATCGAGCCCGAAAACGTAGGAGGACAGAAGTCCGAAAGAGAGGAGAAAAGGCCCGACGGGATCGCACGGCCCAGTCCGGACGCACGGCCCAGACCAGGCCGCGCGCCCTCCGCGCTGGTTTTGGCTAAAAACCGCGCCAACCCCGCGCCACCAAGACAGCAGCTGCCAATTGCGCGATTTCGGGGATTTCTTGCCATATTTCGACTCCCCGACTTAGGAAAGCCAATCCCAGACGGGGGAAAGGCTATTAGGACGATGGGGGATGATTTTCCACCCCCATAATCAGTCTCCCAAGTTTATCCACCACTCTCAAACTCTCCCAAAGCAAAACACCCACCTGACGACTTTCCGGCGACCTTCCTACGAGTTTCCGGCGACCGACGACGACCAAGGAAGAGTGTAGATCATCGATTACAGTCCTTGAATCATTGGTAAGTCGTCCATAGGTTTTTGTTTAAGATTTTGATGCCGAAAATCCGATCTAACCTTATACTTTTGCTTCCGGATTCGGATTGTGACGTTGGAAGAGGAAATCGACTTGAGGAGATTCGTTCTTGACATCCCGTGGATTCCGGACGACCCCGTGACCTCCTAGACATCATCCCCACTGTAAGTTAATACTTACTTGGTTTTGGGTGACTTAAAATGCAACCAAACGTGTGGATTTAATAACTCTAAAATCTGTCAACACAAAAAAACCCTCGGCGCAACAATTTTGTGTGAATTTTTCGAACCCTTAAAACTGCTCAAACGGAAAAACTTAAAACATGAAAAACGTTCCTAAGACATAGATCTAGTTCGTGTAAAAGTTTCATAATTTTTCATAGCATTTTGATATCCGAAAACGGCCGAGAACCAACCTGCCTTGAGATTCGAACTTGAAACTGGGACGGATTTGAAATCGAATCAAAACCCCTATTTCGAGAGTTCAAACCGTAAAACTCAAAACTAGACTTTTAATCCTAACACATAAATCTAGGTTGTGCAAAAATTTCAGACATTTTTGTCAATGTTTGCTATTTCAAATTGCATCAAACATAAACTGCCTTGATAAGACTTTTCGAAATCTGACTGTGTAAATATCCAAAATTGATGAGCATGTTTCTATATTTTCTAGTCCGATTTGATCTTTGTAATCTAAATGGAAGTTGTAGATAATCATGTCTAGTATGTGCATATAAAATTTCAGAATTTTTGGAGTCCATTTGATATGTTAAAAAGTCGAAACTTTGAACTGTGACAAACCTGAGTCCGCACAGAATTCTGCTTGCGTAATAAACTCGATTTTTGACATGTCTCCTCAACTTATTTCAAAAAAGTTAAAACACGAAAGTTGTTCGTTAGGACGTTTTTGATTTACTGTGAAAATTTCAGATTTTTCCGACTTGAAATAAATTTTTGAATTAAAAAGGCGTAAACTGTGACGTCAAATGATTTTAAATCGAAGAGATTTTGAAATATCGAAACAAACGGTCGAGACCTTGAAATATGATATATCTATACTTTTGAAAAATCTCGTTACACTAAATTAAAACCTATGAGATACTTGGCTATGTAGGGGGTGAGTGCTCGATAGAGTGCTCCTCTAGCTTTTCGCATCGTGCCTAGACGGACGAGTGTGACCTATGTAGGGGATGAGTGCTCGATGGAGTGCCCCTCTAGCTTTTCGCTTCGTGCCAAAACGGCCGAGAGCGACCGACGTAGGGGGAAATGCTCAATAGAACGCCGCCTAGCTTTTCGCTTCGTGCCAAAACGGCCGAGCGCGAATGTTATGAGAAACTGTGCCAAAACGGCCAATGAAATACTTGAAATACGACACGGCTGCGGCCGCCGGATCACCGGCTATACAAGATACTTACGACACGGCTGCGGCCGCCGGATCACCGGCTATACAAAATATTGAGAAATGGTTACGTAACGGGGAAATAAAATATTTAATGTTTTTAAGTATTTATTTATTTATGCCCGTCTTTAAATTATGCATTTAAAATTATGTCCTTAAATTTTCATGTCATGACTAAATTGTTATTATGGATTAAATGCATGTTCAAGTACACAATTAAATTATTAATTTTAAATTGATAGATGAGTTGTTTGTATGCATGCCTCGGAGTAAAAATTTAATTATTTAATTAAACCTCTTTATACGTGTGTTAAATTATGATCTTGTGGAAATCCTCGTCTTTTCAAATATGTAATTAAATTATTATTAGACGAATAAAATTTAAATCATGTCTTGTATGCACATGTTTTTCTTAAATGTAATTAAAAATTTTGAAACCCCTTGATCATAGTAGGTGTTAACTTACTCAGCACGTTTTGCTGACCAGACCATATTTTCTTTCCTTTTTCTTTCAGAGTATGAGGATTAAGCATCATCATATGCATACATGGGACATTCGGGAAAAACTCTATTTTTAAATTCCTACATTTAATTACAACTTGCATGAACGGGCCTGTTTAACCCGTGTTTTGGCCATGTCGGCCCTATACTTAAGTTCCGCTGCATTATACATATGTAAATATTACTTTCCGCTGCAACTTTGATATTATGATTTTTAAATTATATTGTAATGGGCTGTTTGAATATTTTAAATTCTGAAAAACCATAGCCTTGCATCTCTTTAGCAAGCTCGGAGAAACCGTGTCTTGCTAGGGAGGTGTGGCGGTGACATCCCGGCCTGGGTTATCAAATCCGGGGTGTTACAAAGTGGTATCAAAGCCCGGACTATTTTTAAAACTAGTATTATTATTTTTAAACTATTACGAGTATTACTTTTAAACTAATATTATATTTAAAAATCCATTATTATTTTAAACTAGCATTTTTTAGCCCAAATTTTTTTTCTAAGCCCTAACTTTAGCCCAAATTTATTATTTTAAATCCCAAACCTTTTGAGCCCAAAATTTATTTTTCCTAGCCCAAATCTTTAGCCCAATATTTAATTACTATGTTGGCCCAATTATTTTGGCCCAATAACCTTGTTTTTAATTAAAGCTCAAATAATTTATTTCTTTCGGCCCAATATAGTGGCCCAAACCTTTTATCCTTATTTTAATCTATCCATGAAATAAATTTATTTTTAAAACCCATGGATAAATAAATGCATGCATTAAATTTTTATTGGGGGGATCACATATGCATATGCATACATAAATGTCTGTACTAACCTCTTATGTGAATCATATGTGATACCTAAACTTCTCACTCCAGTGTTCGACATGACCTTGAGACTTGACTTAGAAGCGTTAACTTGAGACTAACTTTGCCTTAGTCCTAGATCTTGATCACTTAGAAACTCATTTTCGCGTGCTTAATAACAGAAAATGGCACCTAGGAGAAAGCCGAGGAAAGTAACTCCAAACGGCACTGACACTGACCTCCCAAGCGCACCTAACAACAATGAGATTCCTCCGAACATAGGAGATCGAGCGCCTCATCTTCCCAACAACATGGATGAACGTTTAAGGATGGTAGAAGAAGTACTCGTAGTATTAGGAAACGCCGAGGTGGATAGGGCACAAGCGGCAATACCTCCGCCAGTAGCTCGAAACAACTATCTAGCTTTGGTAAATCCTTATCAACCGCCACACTATGATGGGGAGGAAGATCCCGCCAAACTAGAGGAGTGGATCCGTACGTTCTATAAACTCTTAAACGCTATCAAATGCCCTAATGAGGAAAAGATACATGTAGCGACTTACTACTTAGGAGGTGAAGCCGATGAGTGGTGGCAAAACCTCCAGAGGAAATTAGTGGAAGATGAGAAAGCCTACACTTGGGAAGAGTTTAAGGAAGCTCTGAGGGAGAGGTTCTACCCATTAAGCACCAAAGCGATGAAGTACGAGGAATTCATTAACCTAAGGCAAGGCGCACAGACAGTGCAAGAGTACTACACCAAATTCAAGGAGCTAGTACGATTTGCTACGAGGCTAGTACCAACTGACTTCGACAAGGCTCAGAAATTTGAGATGGGGTTAAACCTGGCCATTAGGGAAGTAATCACGGGGGTACACTACTCTGACCCACAAGCTGTTTATGATCGTGCGGTAGCGGTTGCACGAGTTCAGGGACTGAAGCGGAAGGCGATAGATGAGTCTAGCCAAGGTCCCCAAGCACAAGACAAGAGAGGTAAGGACCGCGGAGCTGATAAAGACTCGGGTGGGAATAACCTTCGCAAAGGCCCAAATGGATCAGCCCAAGGCAACGATGGAGGCAATAATAGAAGGATTTTCACCCGTAAAGGCTACGTGCCCCGATGCCTAAGCTGTAACCAACCTCATCTGGTGAGGGGATGCCCTCAACCCGACACCTGCTTCCGATGTGGTCGACGTGGACATCAGATGAAAGAATGTCGAACCCAGATTAAGAATATAACCAAAAGAGATGACCTGGTCGTTGGACCTAACTAGCCACAAATAACCAAGGGGGACTCATGGGACGTTCAATGTGGTGAATAAAGCGGACATACCTGTGCTAGGGAACGATACTTGAACCTTCGTGGGAATAATGTGTAGGCAGTTATGGGGACATAACTGTAATCTTAAGGGGGGGAGGATGTAATACCCAGTAAGAATGCATAAGCATTTATTTTTGAAACCCGAATATTTTGTATCCCAAATAAACAAATTTAAATTGTTTTGAACTACGTCATGGCTTGATCCCTTCACAGGGTACGTAGGCAACTCGGAAATTTCAATTCTGGGTTCAGTCAAACAATAATCAAACAACAAACAATCAACAATCGAACAATAATTCAATAACACAATATCGCAAAATAATAAAATAAACAAAAGGACCCTAACTCTTAGCGCGAGAAAAGTCGAAACACAACTTCGAGGACGAAGTTGATTCTTAAGGGGGGTAGACTGTAATACCCCAGATTTTTATCAACTTCCAAAGGAATAAAATTTATTCCGATCAATGTCGAAATATCTCCGAGAAGAAGAAAATAATTTATCACAATAAATTATTGCTCGGAAATGAAACGCCGATAGATTCAACATTCAAAATGGAATAAAAGAGGGAAAGGAAGCCCGAAGACATTCCATGAATTGAGGCAAAATAATTGGAATTAAATTCAAGAAGGAAAATAATTCTAATTCCAAGAACCCGTGAAGTCGGAAGAAATTTAATTACACAAGTTATTGCACGGGAGTCAAAAGACGACGAATTGGAAGCCGACGAACCCGAGACCGACGAACTTAAGATTTCAAACATGAAATTCATTTGAGTCGAGATAAATTTAAGATAAGAATTTATGATCCGAGAATGACCCGAAAAATCGAGCCCGAAAACGTAGGAGGACAGAAGTCCGAAAGAGAGGAGAAAAGGCCCGACGGGATCGCACGGCCCAGTCCGGACGCACGGCCCAGACCAGGCCGCGCGCCCTCCGCGCTGGTTTTGGCTAAAAACCGCGCCAACCCCGCGCCACCAAGACAGCAGCTGCCAATTGCGCGATTTCGGGGATTTCTTGCCATATTTCGACTCCCCGACTTAGGAAAGCCAATCCCAGATGGGGGAAAGGCTATTAGGACGATGGGGGATGATTTTCCACCCCCATATTCAGTCTCCCAAGTTTATCCATGTAACACCCCCATTTTCCTTAATGAACAGCGGAAGCAAAGAGTGGGAAAAGAGGTGGGGTGCTACCGCCACGTACTCCGGTCCACCCGAAATACGCTAAGGCTAGAATAACTATTGCTGCTGAATGTATATGCTAACCACGTTCCGGACAAGCTAGCATATAATTCGCAAAGAAGCTTATAATACCGTGAAGAGTATAAAAATAAGCTTAATAAAAATGGTTGGATTGTACAACCAAAACGGAGGAACGCATTCCTCAAGGAGCTCAACGATAGAAATGGAATAAATCCCATTGGAGTTTTCATTTAAAAAGGGGTTGTCTATTTCATATTCACAAATACTGTTAAACGCGCAATGCATTGTTTAAAACAGTAGGGAACAAATATTTTCATAATGGGATAGGACTCAAAGATTTGTTTATGCTTGATAAATCATTATCTATGCCAAGTAATAAAATTTTCTATCCCAAGAGGGATTTAAAATATTCTTTTCGTACAAAATACCCCAAACCGTGCCCGTGCATTGATGCCTTGCAGATTTTATGACCTGAAAGAAAACGGTGAAAAGTGTAGAGTCAGCGAAAACAATCGCTGAGTAAGTAGACCTTTACTCCCGGAGGAGGTCGGGTTGCAGAAATAATTTAAAAGGAACAGTTATGGTAATGGTATGCTAAAACGAGAATTAATTTAAGCACAGACAAAATCCATATAAATCTAATCCCGGGAAAAGAAAAATATGACACTATGCGTTACCAAGAAATAAATTTCTCAGCCAACATGATGTGCAGGTTCCCTGTTGTAGGGCCCAGTTCTCACATACATTCAAGGGATTGTGGTGGAGGTAAGAAATTCCCTCAGACCACGCGGAATCCAACCATGGCGTCGCGCTAGTTTTCAACGGTCCCCGAATGGCATGCGACGCACGCAAACGGCGGAGGTGGCGTTGAGCCGACCCAGTAGCGTAGACCCACCCCGTAACAATGAGCTCCAAAAATCCATATTATTTATTGCAGAAATTAAATAAGCACAGTAAAATGGCATACCAATAATCCAAAAAGCATTAGGGAGCTATAAGCATAAATTTAAAATTAATAAAAATGGTTTTCTTGAAATTTATGCTTAAGCTAAATAATTTTTGGGCTTACTCCAAAGAGTAAAAATCTACTTACAGTCACCGTAGACGGAATGGGTACGACACACGCACAAGCTACGAGCAGATATCCTTTACGGCTACGTGACTAAGAAAAATGTTCTAATATTAATTTATATGCTATAATGGTTCTCTAACTAACTAAAATGATAACTAAAATGCCCAACTTAAATAAATCTTACCGAAATACTTCTATTGAACTGGTCTTGATAACACTCTACCGGAGGGACTAAGAAACACCTACAGCAACGAAATGCGGAAAATAATTGAATACCGGAAGAAAGTCCAAGTTGAGACAGAAAAGGGAGAAGAAATGGAGGGTGTGGGCGAGTGGGAATGGGCAGGGGTGGTGGATTTTATAGGCAAACAGGCAGCTCCCCTTTATCTGGTCCAAGGTCAAAGCAGCTCTAAATCCATAACCCCCCTGAAAATCCACCGGATACCCACACCCCATCAATAATCCCATCAGTCTTCTCCCTCTCTCTCTCGTCCCCCTCCCCCATCTGCTCAATTGACAGCCCTTTTCTTTAACCACAAGTCCAAATAGTTGCCTCCCCCTTTCCACTTCATTTTCTTTCCTTCCCCCCATTTCTTCTTTCTCTTTTTGTTTTCTCTTGTGCTCCCACTCCCGGCAGCGGCAGCGTGCAAGGAGGCGGCGGTGGAAGGGCTCTGCGGCGGCAGCGGCGCGAGCGGGAGGTGGCGGAGGCGGCTTGGCAGCAACTTGGCCGCTGAAGCGGCGGCGGGGTGCGGCATCGAGCGGCGGCGGCTTCCCCCTCATACCCCCCCCTCTTCTTCTCTCCTATTTTGTTGTTTTGGGTTTGGCTTGTTGGTTTTCTTTTTGGAGGATTGGAGGGAATGTAAATGGTGGTGTGAATTTGGGGGGGGGGGGGGATGGACGGAAATGGAAGAGATGGTGGAGCCGCGGTGGTGGCTCGGATTTGGGGTGGAAAATGGTGGCGGATCTGTGGTGGCGCACGGTGGCCGGGAAAGGAGAGGGGCTCGCGGTGGTGGATCCTGTGGCGAGATGACGGCGGAGGAGGTGGAGGCCGTAGACCGGCGACGGAGGAGGGGCAGTGGTGGTGGCGGATTTCGGGTGAGAGGCGAGAGAGATGGTGGTGGTGAAACGGTGGCCGAAAATGGGACGGGAGGGCCGTGGCGGCGGCGCCGGAAATAGGCCGGAGGTGGTGGCCGGCGGTTCGCCGGAATCTTGCCGGCGGCGAGGGCGGCGCCGGGAAAAAAAAGTGGGGGGGCGGCGGCAGTAGATTTTTAGGGTTAGGGTTTTGTTTAGTGTTTGGGCTAGGGTTGTGGATTGGGCCTGGGCTTGGTAAGGTGGACTTAGCTTGGTTGGGCTTATTTTTATTTCTTTTGTTTGCTTAATGGACTATATCATTAATTAGTCCAATCTCCTATTAATGACTTAAATTAACTAGTCAATCCAAATTATGGACTTAATTCATGTATTAATCTCGAGTAATCCAAGATTCCACATTCCCCAATTTGATATCATCATTAACTATAAGTCGGATAATTTCCGATAATTAAATGGGTTAAATATTTTTTTATCGTAAGGATTAAATTTTCATAATCTAATTCATGTCTAACATTTAATCTAATCCCTTTAAAAACATCAATGGATTTGATTAAACTCTTGATGACCCAAAGTATTATAATTATAAGCTAAGTCAATATTCAATTTACTTAAATTAATTAATAATTGGTCTTGCTTAGCAAAGAAACCAAGTCTTGGAATAATTGGGCCTCAAGGATTCTTTTAGTACTAATCAATTGTTTAATTAGCGTCTAAATTGTATAATTTGTGTACACTTAATTCCACAAGTAATCGTCGTCTCACAACTCGTCCTTGCTTTAATGCATTTATTAACATACAATTAGTCTATGGGTTCAATTATTTTAACAATGGCCCGATTCTTATAATTCCTCCATTAGCGTTGTGTATCTTTAGAATAATTAATCCAAGTGTCCAATTATCTCATACTCCTACTTTTATTTAATAGATTTTAGTTGTATGAGGAATCATTCTATTAGCAAAAATTGTCCAAGTCTTCAAACCCTTTAAGTTTGACGCAAATTGCTAATTACAATTCGGATCGACTTTGCATCGAATAAATTATTAGCCTGAATGTTTTTACTCCAGTCATGGTGACTAATTCTGATCACTCAATTCGTATTCATAAATTGGGGGATTTAAGTAAATCCTTGATAATCTATAGGTTAATACTTATAAGCTAATTTAATAGTCTCGGACTTAAAAGTTTTTAATTCCTTAAAAGTAATCCAATAGGATTGACCTAATTAAATTCAGGTTTCAAAAATATCTCTTTTTAATCTTCCAAAATTTTAATTCATGAGAAATTTTGAATATCTATTTATTAGAATCTAAATTTTTATTTATAAATTCTACGGGGTGTTATAGTCTACCCTCCTTAAAATAAGGCTTCGCCCTCGAAGCCTCGAGACAGAACTAAGGTAATGTTATAACTAGGGTATATCTCCAAAATTTATATCCTTATAGAGACTCTAAAAGGTTTATCTATCAAATATAATTTTCCTTAAACAACTTTGGGTATATATTGTTTATATCTGCTTAAACCCCTTCTAGTGCGTCTTTCACATCACTGGTATCATCTTATCATTATTATCAAATTTTAATTCGCCATAAACCTAAATAATTTCCCTTTTGGTCTTTAATCATTAACGTCGGTCGGTCCATTTTTATTCTTGTATTGCTTTCCTTAGCAGAATGTGCTTATATGCTTCGTGCTTCACTCCTTCCCTAGGGAAGTGAAGATAAACTATGTCATTTAATCGTTCCTTGATTACCCTCATTCTACTACACCCCAAAGGTCTCTGATGACTTAGTTAATTCGATGGGATTCTTTTGAGTATACCATCAATCCTTAATAAATCCCACTTTTCTTGTTGGTACGATATTGCTCTTAGGAAGATTTTATTTATTCATGACGGAACGCTTGGTCAATCTTGTTTTATACTTGGTCCAGCAGTTATTTATTATGTCTGGGGTGTTCTCAAATCTAAGGATACTGCGGTGAATTCTTCAAGCTCGATCTATTGAATTTTCTTTAATCCTTAGGATATCCCACTCAACTTTGTTGTTCATATTACGCATGTTCTTTAGTCGGTTACCTACGAGAATTTTCCAATTATTATCACGCTCCTATATTACCTAGAAATTACCCATGTCTCTAAGTTACCCGTGCAAGGGTATGTCCTTTTGGATTAGGTGTTCTTTGTCGAATGAAGATGGTTGATTAACTAGTAAGGGTAGATTAAACCATGACTTAAACAAATGATAACGTTGTTGTCTAGCTTAAGGGTCATCTATCAAATTTGGTAAGTAAACATTTTACCGGGTGTAATAATTTATTGTCCTTGAAGTCTCCATGATTCTTCTTAGGCGTGGGCAGGAAATCTAATCATTTGGTTATGGGTCAAACAAATCCCTTCGAAGGGAAAAATTTTAAATAGAACATCGGGGATTATTATTCGGGCGGAAACTTAAAATGCTTCGCAACAAAAGGAAATGCCTTGGTTATTCGTATCTAACGCATTACTTAGTTCAAAAGTCGGAGTACGATAGCTCCACTTACATATCGTTCTACCATGCTCGATTGATCAATGTTCTTAGAGAGTAGTGAGTAGGATTGTTGAAATCTAAGCCGGCATATTAGGCGCTACATTTCCCAAAGCAAAAGTAAAAATGTCCTCCAACGAGTGTGCCCCGGCTCTACTTTTATCCTCTTCAGGGATTACCCGAGTTGACCTCTTGCACCCTTCCTTCGTTGTTTCCTTTTTGTAGGCGGCGGGTTCTTGGGCTTCCCATTCAGAGATGCTTCTGTTTGAAAGCGACGATCTCCTTTTAAATCATTTCGCAGCTTATTAGGGTCAATTCGGATGCCGCATTCTTTGATCCTATGCCCTGCAAGGCCACATCTAAAGCATTCTCCATTCCGTGGACATACCTGCATCCAATGCTTGCTGCCGCACCTCGGGCAGGTTGTGGGCATAGGGAGCTGGTCATCCTTTCTCAGATTAGGGTCATCGAAGTTACGGCGCTGGTTCGGGTTTCCTCTATCCGAGTTTCTCTCGAGGCGCCCCCTCTTACGTATTGTAGAGGTTTGCCTGACCTGCTCCTCGTTACGTTTGGGTTGCCGGACTCGCTCAACCGTCATTGCCCGATCGTATAGCTTTTGTAGGTTAAAGAATTGTTTCCCGCCTAATCCTTCTCGGATCTCTCGGTTTAATCCGAGTTCGAACTTTTGGGCTTGGGAATGAGCGGTGTTCACTAACCCTGGAGCGAAGCGGAGGAGCTCATTGAACTTCTCGTAGTACTCATGGACAGAGAAATTGCCTTGTGTTAAGTTGACGAACTCCTCGTACCTAGCGTTCTTCACACTAGTTGGGTAAAACCTCGTCCGCAGGCTTTCCTTAAACTCTGGCCAACCAATGTCTCGATTCTCATGGTTTCGCCACCAGGTGTTTGCCTGGCCTTCCAAGAAGAATGTAGCCACCTCGACTTTCCTTTCCTTGGGGCACCGTACTGCCTCCAATAGTTTGTCGAATTTTTCGATCCACCCTTCTAGGTTATCCGGGTCCTCTTGTCCGGTATAGTTCGGGGGTTGGTACTCATGTACGGCCTTGATGAAATCCGTGGGTGGCTCCCCTTGTATTTCGTCCCTTGCCATCTGTCGCTCTACCGCGGTACCAATAGTTAACATTACTTGCTCTAATCGAGCTTGTCGTCCCTCTATAGCGTCTTGCCTATCCTCCATGGGATTAGGTGCATAGAGGGGGTCAGCCGGACGTTTTCCAGGGCGTCCTCGTGGTGGCATCTGAAACATAATCATAGTCTTGAGAGAAATTCATTTGCTCTCAATTTATCATTTATCAAAAATTTTAATTATTTTCCACACGATTCGGAGGTTACGAAATTTTAAGGTTTTCGGGTAGAAAATTTCATCGCCCTTTTTAGAACCCTCGTCTCATAGGTTTACTCGAAAACGGAGATAAAATTGTCGTTATAAGCTCTTGTACCCTTCTCGAGGGAGAAACCGTTTAAGCAACATATTTGGGAATTCTATTGAGGCAGATACGAAGTAATCCCAAATATTTGATCAAGTTTTAAGTAGCGAATCTTCTTACAATAGTTGGGTTCCAAGTCTTTAAAGCTAAAGGAATAGAATTAACGTCTTAGGTTATCCTTTAAGCACCAATTGCCTTCTCAAGAATATTTAACTTCCCTTGCCAATTTGGCATATGAATTCAAGGAAAATATTATTTTTTTCCATATGTTTTATAAAACTCGTTGTGTTTAAATTTCTTTGGTTCCCTTTCATACTACTTGCGTCTTATCTTTAAGACGTATAGATATTCAGAAAATTCTTAGTTCCAATCACTCGCACAATTATCGTGTTAGCGTTTAAATCGTGCTCTTATAAGTCTAAGGCATAACCTTATATTGACTAGGGCAAAAATGCGGGTAACACTAAGGTCATCGCATGAATAGGCATTATCTTACGTAATAAGGTAACTGAGACTAAGAAGCCAAGAAACTAGTACAATACTAGTAGATTATCCAAATCACGTCTAGATGTAGATACTAAGGCAATTCTTAGCAAACATTCATAAGATAATCGGAGAGAGACTCTAGCTCGGAGTCCGATACATTGGAAAATCCTTGTCAAGAATTACATAATAATCCAAAATTCTGCTCGTGCCTATATGCATATGTGTGTGTGTCCCCATCCCAAAAATAATTTTAAAATACTTGGCATAGTCTTTTCAAAACAATTTCGTGCAATTTTTTTTTTCTTTTTTTTTTTTTTTTTTTAAAAAAAAAAAATTTCATTGCACTACTTCATAGAGCAAGAAGCTCTCTTCAAAAATATTTTCCGTGCAAAAATTATAATAATTTAAATGCACTGATCCAGATGCTTTTCGTGTAAAAATTAAAAATTTTTTTTTTAATACACTACTAGATTAGCCACAAGGCTTTTAAAACAATTCCTGGTGCATGAATTTTTAAAAATTTCAAATGCACAATTCCAAGAGCAAAACGCTCTGATACCAAACTGTAACACCCCCATTTTCCTTAATGAACAGCGGAAGCAAAGAGTGGGAAAAGAGGTGGGGTGCTACCGCCACGTACTCCGGTCCACCCGAAATACGCTAAGGCTAGAATAACTATTGCTGCTGAATGTATATGCTAACCACGTTCCGGACAAGCTAGCATATAATTCGCAAAGAAGCTTATAATACCGTGAAGAGTATAAAAATAAGCTTAATAAAAATGGTTGGATTGTACAACCAAAACGGAGGAACGCATTCCTCAAGGAGCTCAACGATAGAAATGGAATAAATCCCATTGGAGTTTTCATTTAAAAAGGGGTTGTCTATTTCATATTCACAAATACTGTTAAACGCGCAATGCATTGTTTAAAACAGTAGGGAACAAATATTTTCATAATGGGATAGGACTCAAAGATTTGTTTATGCTTGATAAATCATTATCTATGCCAAGTAATAAAATTTTCTATCCCAAGAGGGATTTAAAATATTCTTTTCGTACAAAATACCCCAAACCGTGCCCGTGCATTGATGCCTTGCAGATTTTATGACCTGAAAGAAAACGGTGAAAAGTGTAGAGTCAGCGAAAACAATCGCTGAGTAAGTAGACCTTTACTCCCGGAGGAGGTCGGGTTGCAGAAATAATTTAAAAGGAACAGTTATGGTAATGGTATGCTAAAACGAGAATTAATTTAAGCACAGACAAAATCCATATAAATCTAATCCCGGGAAAAGAAAAATATGACACTATGCGTTACCAAGAAATAAATTTCTCAGCCAACATGATGTGCAGGTTCCCTGTTGTAGGGCCCAGTTCTCACATACATTCAAGGGATTGTGGTGGAGGTAAGAAATTCCCTCAGACCACGCGGAATCCAACCATGGCGTCGCGCTAGTTTTCAACGGTCCCCGAATGGCATGCGACGCACGCAAACGGCGGAGGTGGCGTTGAGCCGACCCAGTAGCGTAGACCCACCCCGTAACAATGAGCTCCAAAAATCCATATTATTTATTGCAGAAATTAAATAAGCACAGTAAAATGGCATACCAATAATCCAAAAAGCATTAGGGAGCTATAAGCATAAATTTAAAATTAATAAAAATGGTTTTCTTGAAATTTATGCTTAAGCTAAATAATTTTTGGGCTTACTCCAAAGAGTAAAAATCTACTTACAGTCACCGTAGACGGAATGGGTACGACACACGCACAAGCTACGAGCAGATATCCTTTACGGCTACGTGACTAAGAAAAATGTTCTAATATTAATTTATATGCTATAATGGTTCTCTAACTAACTAAAATGATAACTAAAATGCCCAACTTAAATAAATCTTACCGAAATACTTCTATTGAACTGGTCTTGATAACACTCTACCGGAGGGACTAAGAAACACCTACAGCAACGAAATGCGGAAAATAATTGAATACCGGAAGAAAGTCCAAGTTGAGACAGAAAAGGGAGAAGAAATGGAGGGTGTGGGCGAGTGGGAATGGGCAGGGGTGGTGGATTTTATAGGCAAACAGGCAGCTCCCCTTTATCTGGTCCAAGGTCAAAGCAGCTCTAAATCCATAACCCCCCTGAAAATCCACCGGATACCCACACCCCATCAATAATCCCATCAGTCTTCTCCCTCTCTCTCTCGTCCCCCTCCCCCATCTGCTCAATTGACAGCCCTTTTCTTTAACCACAAGTCCAAATAGTTGCCTCCCCCTTTCCACTTCATTTTCTTTCCTTCCCCCCATTTCTTCTTTCTCTTTTTGTTTTCTCTTGTGCTCCCACTCCCGGCAGCGGCAGCGTGCAAGGAGGCGGCGGTGGAAGGGCTCTGCGGCGGCAGCGGCGCGAGCGGGAGGTGGCGGAGGCGGCTTGGCAGCAACTTGGCCGCTGAAGCGGCGGCGGGGTGCGGCATCGAGCGGCGGCGGCTTCCCCCTCATACCCCCCCCTCTTCTTCTCTCCTATTTTGTTGTTTTGGGTTTGGCTTGTTGGTTTTCTTTTTGGAGGATTGGAGGGAATGTAAATGGTGGTGTGAATTTGGGGGGGGGGGGATGGACGGAAATGGAAGAGATGGTGGAGCCGCGGTGGTGGCTCGGATTTGGGGTGGAAAATGGTGGCGGATCTGTGGTGGCGCACGGTGGCCGGGAAAGGAGAGGGGCTCGCGGTGGTGGATCCTGTGGCGAGATGACGGCGGAGGAGGTGGAGGCCGTAGACCGGCGACGGAGGAGGGGCAGTGGTGGTGGCGGATTTCGGGTGAGAGGCGAGAGAGATGGTGGTGGTGAAACGGTGGCCGAAAATGGGACGGGTGGGCCGTGGCGGCGGCGCCGGAAATAGGCCGGAGGTGGTGGCCGGCGGTTCGCCGGAATCTTGCCGGCGGCGAGGGCGGCGCCGGGAAAAAAAAGTGGGGGGCGGCGGCAGTAGATTTTTAGGGTTAGGGTTTTGTTTAGTGTTTGGGCTAGGGTTGTGGATTGGGCCTGGGCTTGGTAAGGTGGACTTAGCTTGGTTGGGCTTATTTTTATTTCTTTTGTTTGCTTAATGGACTATATCATTAATTAGTCCAATCTCCTATTAATGACTTAAATTAACTAGTCAATCCAAATTATGGACTTAATTCATGTATTAATCTCGAGTAATCCAAGATTCCACATTCCCCAATTTGATATCATCATTAACTATAAGTCGGATAATTTCCGATAATTAAATGGGTTAAATATTTTTTTATCGTAAGGATTAAATTTTCATAATCTAATTCATGTCTAACATTTAATCTAATCCCTTTAAAAACATCAATGGATTTGATTAAACTCTTGATGACCCAAAGTATTATAATTATAAGCTAAGTCAATATTCAATTTACTTAAATTAATTAATAATTGGTCTTGCTTAGCAAAGAAACCAAGTCTTGGAATAATTGGGCCTCAAGGATTCTTTTAGTACTAATCAATTGTTTAATTAGCGTCTAAATTGTATAATTTGTGTACACTTAATTCCACAAGTAATCGTCGTCTCACAACTCGTCCTTGCTTTAATGCATTTATTAACATACAATTAGTCTATGGGTTCAATTATTTTAACAATGGCCCGATTCTTATAATTCCTCCATTAGCGTTGTGTATCTTTAGAATAATTAATCCAAGTGTCCAATTATCTCATACTCCTACTTTTATTTAATAGATTTTAGTTGTATGAGGAATCATTCTATTAGCAAAAATTGTCCAAGTCTTCAAACCCTTTAAGTTTGACGCAAATTGCTAATTACAATTCGGATCGACTTTGCATCGAATAAATTATTAGCCTGAATGTTTTTACTCCAGTCATGGTGACTAATTCTGATCACTCAATTCGTATTCATAAATTGGGGGATTTAAGTAAATCCTTGATAATCTATAGGTTAATACTTATAAGCTAATTTAATAGTCTCGGACTTAAAAGTTTTTAATTCCTTAAAAGTAATCCAATAGGATTGACCTAATTAAATTCAGGTTTCAAAAATATCTCTTTTTAATCTTCCAAAATTTTAATTCATGAGAAATTTTGAATATCTATTTATTAGAATCTAAATTTTTATTTATAAATTCTACGGGGTGTTATAATCCACCACTCTCAAACTCTCCCAAAGCAAAACACCCACCCGACGACTTTCCGGCGACCTTCCGACGAGTTTCCGGCGACCGACGACGACCAAGGAAGAGTGTAGATCATCGATTACAGTCCTTGAATCATTGGTAAGTTGTCAATAGGTTTTTTTTTAAGATTTAGATGCCGAAAATCCGATCTAACCTTAGACTTTTGCTTCCGGATTCGGATTGTGACGTTGGAAGAGGAAATCGACTTGAGGAGATTCGTTCGTGACATCCCGTGGATTCCGGACGACCCCGTGACCTCCTAGACATCATCCCCACTGTAATTTAATACTTACTTGGTTTTGGGTGACTTAAAATGCAACCAAACGTGTGGATTTAATAACTCTAAAATCTGTCAACACAAAAAAAACCCTCGGCGCAACAATTTTGTGTGAATTTTTCGAACCCTTAAAATTGCTCAAACGGAAAAACTTAATACATGAAAAACGTTCCTAAGACATAGATCTAGTTCGTGTAAAATTTTCATAATTTTTCATTGCGGTTTGATATCCGAAAACGGCCGAGAACCAACCTGCCTTGAGATTCGAACTTGAAACTGGGACGGATTTGAAATCGAATCAAAACCCCTATTTCGAGAGTTCAAACCGAAAAACTCAAAACTAGACTTTTAATCCTAACACATAAATCTAGGTTGTGTAAAAATTTCAGACATTTTTGTCAATGTTTGCTATTTCAAATCGCATCAAACATAAACTGCCTTGATAAGACTTTTCGAAATCTGACTGTATACATGTCCAAACTTGATGAGCATGTTTCTATATTTTCTAGTCCGATTTGATCTTTGCAATCTAAATGGAAATTGTAGATAATCATGACTAGTATGTGCATATAAAATTTTAGAATTTTTGGAGTGTAACACCCCGGATTTGATAACCCAGGCCGGGGTGCCACCGCCACACCTCCCTAGCAAGACACGGTTCCTCCGAGCTTGCTAAAGAGATGCAAGGCTATAGGTGTTGGAAAAAGTTTTAAAAACAAGTCCGGAATTACTTAAAATGATAATGTAATATCATCCATACATTATAATAAAAATAATAGGTTGCAGCGGAAATTAAATACAGGGCCGACATGACCAAAACTCGGGTTAACAGGCCCGTATGCAAGTCATGTAGAACAAATAATTAAATACCCAAAGTGATCCCCGATGCATGATCATGCTCCGTACTCTGTAATGGGAAAATGAACAACGGGGTTTATCAGTATATAAAATACTGAGTAAGTTAAGCCCTTACAAAGCAATTTAAGGGGTTACATGTGTTTAAATCCAAAGATTCACTTGTCATGCATTACTTTAAAAATTCATATTTTATTCGCAGCGGAAAACATGTTTAATTTATTCAAGACGGCAATGCATAATTTAAAAGACTAAATTTTAAAGGCGGAATTTAAAGGCATAATTTAATGACGTAATTTAAATGCGTAATTTAAAAACATGATACAAAAGATTTAAGCGTAAATAACCACTCACACAAGTCTTTTATATTTCATCCCGTAAACTAAGAAGAGGACACCACACAAGGGAGATCACTAACGAGGCAATCTCAAAAATCATAATCAGTTAGCCGGTGAACCGGCGGCCGCAGCCATATCAGTATTGACTGCCGTTTTGGCTAGCCATGTGTATCTACCGTCAATTTGACAGGCATGTATATCAACTGTCGTTTGACAGGCCTTTCAAACGGTTTCACTACCACTCGGGCAGGCCGTGTATTTCCCACTGCCGATTTGGCAGGCCATGTGCACAACTGCCGTTTTGGCATAGTAAGGAGACCACTAACGAGGCAGTCTCAAAAGATAGTAGGACCACTAACGAGGCAGTCCAAATAAAGGGAGACCACTAACGAGGCAGTCTCAAAGATAATGATAGTATGAAGATCGGCTCAGCCTAGTGAACGGGATTTTTCGAAAGTTCGTATTTCAAAGTTATCAAATGATCGATATCGTGTTTTCATAGTTCGAGTTTTCTCAAGTTCGAAAAATTCTATTCGAGGCAGTTTACGCCTTTCTTAATTTAAAATTCGTCTTTTCCCCAAAAATTCTGAAACTTTGCCAGTAATTCAAAATCACACACACGAACAACTTTCATGTTTTAAGTTTTTGGAAATAAGGTTCCGAAGTGAGTTGAAATTTGAGTTTATTGCAAAGAATAATTTATGTCTTGAAAACTGTTTCCGTCACAGGTTCGTGCAACGCCGATTAAAAATTCATTTCAAAACCAATCGATGTGAAATTTTTACAGTAACTACACGACACATTAAGGAACAACTTTCATGTTTTAAGAATTTGGAAATAATGAATTCTTGGCACTCAAAAATCGAGTGCAACTCACTGCATACTCATGGCCCTTAAAACGAATTCAAAACAGTTCTAAAAACTTGGCCGTTTGACATATCAAATGAACACCAAAATTCGTGAAATTTTGTAGGCATAATCTAGACACAATTATCTACAACTTTTGTTTAGAAATGCAAAGTTAAATCATTCGAAAAATGGGTGAAAAACATGCATCAAGTTGAATGAAGGAATCTGTCACAGAATTAAATTGTTCGGTTCGATACAGAAAGTTCATGGCGAAAATTGGGATAGCAAAACTTAATGTCAATGGCTGAAATTTGGACACAAGATAGATAAAGGTGTTAGGAACAACTTTTATGTTGAAAAGTTTTCGGTTTGAATTCCCGAAGGTCGGGTTTTTGGCGAGTCTTTAAAATTGGACGAAAATAGGGTTTTTGAAAACCGATTTTTGTTACAAGCCTATATCTCGAGATTTAAACAACAAACAACCACGAAAATTTGTGAGTAAGGTGTTAACTTACTTAGAATGATGATAGGGTCGCTGGATTGGGTTTCCGGATGTCCTAGGGTCACGACGAACGGCCAACTTCTCCGATCGCTTTTTGTTCGTTTTCCGACGGGAAATCGTAGTAAGGAAATAGTGTTAGAATTCGAGTTTCTGAGACTTATGGACGAATTGAAACTTTGTACAATAGCTTACCAAGAGTCTAGAGGGCAGGGCTTGGTTCCTTTCGCCTTGCCGTCGCCGGAATACTTGCCGGAAAGTGAGTTCGGAGAGGTTTCGACTTGGAGAGGAGTTTTGGAGGTGTTTAGGGTTAGGTTTTCTGAGAGTGAGGGGGAGGGGCGACCCAAATCTGATCTTATGCCCTTCCCCATTGGTGTGATCGACTTGCCATTGATGGAGGTCGGATTTTTGGCAAGAAAATCGCCATGGAAGGAAAGTTTACACCTCCTGCACCTCTGGCGCGCTGGTGGCGCGCACCCAAGCTTTTGTGCGCGCGGAGCACGCGCGACCAGCCTGGAGTCGCGACGCTCTTGGCCGCGCGGTGGCCGCGCGGCGGCGCGCGGGCAGCGCGGGCCGGCCGGACCGGCCGGTTCGGCGGTTCGCTTGCTCCGTCGGGTCTTTCCTTCTTTTCTCGATCGGGTTTCTATCCCCTACGTTTTCGGTTCGACTTTTCGGGTCATTTCTGGGGTTACGATTCATTTCTAAATTTTATTTTGACTCCAATGAATTTCATATTCGAAACCTTGAATCCGTCGAGTTTGAATTCATCGTCTTTCAACTCCCGTGTAGTAATTTATCTGATTAAATTATTTCCGACTTCACGGGTTCTTGGAATTAAAATTCTTTTCCTTCTTGAATTTAATTCCAATTCTTTTGGGATTAATCCATGGAATATCTTCGGGCTTCCTTTCCCTCTTTCATCCCATTTCGACTTGACCAAAATTTGGGTTCGAATTCTTTGAATTTATCGGTCACGCCATTTCCGAGCAATAATTTATTGTAATAAATTATTTTCTTTTCGGAAATAAATTTTTATTTTGCTGTAAAAATCCCGGGTATTACATGGAGTCCATTTGATATGTTAAAAAGTCGAAACTTTGAACTGTGACAAACCTGAGTCCGGACAGAATTCTGCTTGCGTAATAAACTCGATTTTTGACATGTCTCCTCAACTTATTTCAAAAAAGTTAAAACACGAAAGTTGTTCGTTAGGACGTTTTAGATTTACTGTGAAAATTTCAGATTTTTCCGACTTGAAATAAATTTTTGAATTAAAAAGGCGTAAACTGTGACGTCAAATGATTTTAAATCGAAGAGATTTTGAAATATCGAAACAAACGGTCGAGACCTTGAAATACGATATATCTATACTTTTGAAAAATCTCGTTACACTAAATTAAAACCTATGAGATACTTGGCTATGTAGGGGGTGAGTGCTCGATAGAGTGCCCCTCTAGCTTTTCGCATCGTGCCTAGACGGACGAGTGTGACCTATGTGGGGGATGAGTGCTCGATGGAGTGCCCCTCTAGCTTTTCGCTTCGTGCCAAAACGGCCAAGAGTGACCGACGTAGGGGGAAATGCTCAATAGAACGCCCCCTAGCTTTTCGCTTCGTGCCAAAACGGCCGAGGGTGAATGTTATGAGAAACTGTGCCAAAACGGCCAATGAAATACTTGAAATACGACACGACTGCGGCCGCCGGATCACCGGCTATACAAGATACTTACGACACGGCTGCGGCCGCCGGATTACCGGCTATACAAAATATTGAGAAATGGTTACGTAACGGGGAAATAAAAGATTTAATGTTTTTAAGTATTTATTTATTTATGCCCGTCTTTAAATTATGCATTTAAAATTATGTCCTTAAATTTTCATGTCATGACTAAATTGTTATTATGGATTAAATGCATGTTCAAGTACACAATTAAATTATTAATTTTAAATTGATAGATGAGTTGTTTGTATGCATGCCTCGGAGTAAAAATTTAATTATTTAATTAAACCTCTTTATACGTGTGTTAAATTATGATCTTGTGAAAATCCTTTTCTTTTCAAATATGTAATTAAATTATTATTAGACGAATAAAATTTAAATCATGTCTTGTATGCACATGTTTTTCTTAAATGTAATTAAAGATTTTGAAACCCCTTGATCATAGTAGGTGTTAACTTACTCAGCACGTTTTGCTGACCAGACCATATTTTCTTTCCTTTTTCTTTCAGAGTATGAGGATTAAGCATCATCATATGCATACATGGGACATTCGGGAAAAACTCTATTTTTAAATTCCTACATTTAATTACAACTTGCATGAACGGGCCTGTTTAACCCGTGTTTTGGCCATGTCGGCCCTATACTTAAGTTCCGCTGCATTATACATATGTAAATATTACTTTCCGCTGCAACTTTGATATTATGATTTTTAAATTATATTGTAATGGGCTGTTTGAATATTTTAAATTCTGAAAAACCATAGCCTTGCATCTCTTTAGCAAGCTCGGAGAAACCGTGTCTTGCTAGGGAGTGTGTGGCGGTGACATCCCGGCCTGGGTTATCAAATCCGGGGTGTTACAGTCTTCCTTCTTGATCTTGAGCTGGAATGTGGTATTCATCCATCAATTCGGTCTATGGGTAGACCGAATTGGCCTTGTCGAATTGAAGATGGCTCCTGCTTGGCTTCTTTGCTTTGAGGTAATTCGATCTATGCAATCAATTCAGCCTAGACCGAATTGCATAGATCGAACTCCTTCTTTTCTGTTCTGCTCAAAGTCTTCTTCTTTCCATGGCGCAATTCGGTCTAGGGGTCAATTCGGTTTAGACTGAATTGCCACAGACCGAATTGGTTGCTCTTCTCTTCTTCAACACTTGTCTTTTTCTTCTTCTCTTCAGCAATTCGGTCTAATGAGCAATTCGGTTTAGGTCGAATTGCTTATAGACCGAATTGGTCTTCAACACTTAACCAAAATTTTCAATTTGTGGGATTTTCATTCTTTTTCCCATCTTTTTGATTTTTGTGGGCTATCTTATTCTTTTGCCAATCTTTTCATTCCTTTTTCTTTTCTTTTTCCTTTTTTCATGTTTTTGGATTTTTCTAACACAAATGCAATTAAAAATTGCATGTTTTGTGTCTTTCATTACCAGCTCAATATTTATACAAACTTGCATCAATATGTCAAATTCAACTGCTTTCTTATTAAAATAAGATGGGAATACGATCAAAATGTCCGTCTCAGACACGGAAATGGATTGGAAATAATGGACAATTTTGGCCATTATCAGAACACAACTTGTCGAAGAAATGGCTCAACAGATAAAGGTGATCCAAGGGAAAATGAAAGCCACTCAAGATCGTCAGAAGGGTTATGCTGACGTGAGACGACGAGATCTAGAATTTCAAGTGGGAGATAGGGTCATGCTAAAGATATCACCCATGAAGGGGGTGATGCGCTTTGGCAAACGAGGAAAGTTGAGTCCTCGATATATAGGACCTTATGAGATTCTAGAACGAGTCGGAAATTTGGCCTACCGACTGGCTTTACCGCCACAATTAGATCGAGTTCATAATGTCTTCAATGTCTCACAACTAAAGAAATATGTGCCAGACCCGACACATGTACTTCAACCGGAAGTAATCGAACTCGATGAGGATCTGACTTATGAAGAAGTCCCAGTGCGAATTCTAGACGCTAAGGAGCGAGTAACGAGGAATAAAACTGTCAAGATGGTCAAGGTTCTTTGGTCGAACCATGAAAGCGAGACAGCAACATGGGAGTTAGAATCGGACATGAGGGAACACTATCCGACACTGTTCCAAACTGACACAGTTATGGGGACATAACTGCAATCTTAAGGGGGAGAGGATGTCACAACGTGCATTTTCCGTACATTTTTGTAACCAAACAAATTCAAATTGTTTTGAACTACGTAATGGCTTGATCCATTCACAGGGTACGTAGGCAGCTTAGAAGTTTTAATTCTAAGTTCAGTCACAAAATAATAAAACAAACAAAAGCATTCGTTCGTAACACGAGAAAATCCGAAACACAACTTCGAGGACGAAGTTGATTCTTAAGGAGGGTAGACTGTAATACCCGAGAATTTTGCAACATAAAATAAATAAATAGAATAAATAAAATAAATAAATAAATAATAAACATAACAGTAACAATAAGTAAATATAATAAATGAATAAACATAATACATAGACAAGGAAATGATTAATGGAATTTAATTTAAGAAGGAATTAAATTTCCAATACCCGTAAAGCCAAAGATAAATTAATTAAATAAATTGTACAAGGGAACCCGACACTAATGGACTCGAGAGTTCAAGGCCAATATTAAATCTAGACCCGAGTAAGAATTTAAATAGGGAATAGGAGCCCGAAAATATCCGGGAAATCCGAATCCGAGAACATAGATGGAGAGAAGTCCGAAAGAGAGGAGGAAATGCCCGACGGATCGCACGACCCGCCCGGACCGAAGTCCAGGCATGGACCGCATGGTGGCCGTGCGGTGTTTCAACAAACGGCGCGCCAACCTTGCGCCGGATGACAGATACGCCCGTTGCGAGATTTACTCGCCCGAATCCGGATTTTTCGACTTCGGTTGCTTTCCTTTCGGCTTAAGACTCACCAAGGCCGACCCTGGACGTCCATAGATCCCTTACCTTTATAAATAAACCTTGGAATCGATCCCAAACACTTTTCAAAACATTCATACTCTCTATACGTTCGAAAACCCTAATCCTGGAGTCGTCGGAGGCACGAGACCAAGTGAGGACTGCTTTGGACGAATTCAGAGTCTTCCAATGTTGTGGTACGTTCTGATCCGCTAGTTCTTTACCGATTAATGATTCGAAAATGAATTCTAACCTAGTCTCTTTATTTTCTACACCCCGAATCTGATCTAGAACGAAGAACCCGACCAACCGAGGAGATAAACGGCGGACTGGAAGCCACGCTTCCGAATCGACGAACCCGGACGACCAAAGATCTGTAAGTTAATCTTACTATGGTTTTGGGCGATTTAAAATACACCTAACGTAACGATCTAATCAAGAAACCTAACATCTGTCAACACGAAGAAACCCACGGCGCAGCAGTCTTGGACGATTTTTCTGAACCCCTAAAACCTGTTCAAACAAGAAAACGTAAAACACGAAAAACATTCCTAAGACATAGATCTAGCTACTATAAAAATTTCATAATTTTTCGTTAAGTTTTGACATCTGAAATCAAACTCAAACCGAGCTGTTCTAAATTTAGATCTTGAAGTCTTGACAGAACTTTAGTCCGAACATGTAGACGTTTTTGACAATAGATCTAGACCAATTCAGAACTTTAGTTGAACATGAAAGTTGTAGATATATATCTTAGGTATCTCTCTGTAAAATTTCATCAAATTTGGAGTTAGTTTTCTATGCTAGATCTCGAAATCTTCAAATTGGTGTTGAAATTTTCGGACAGATTATCATCCTGTTAAAAATTGACGTTTTTCACTTACTTCCGTATCTCGGATTGAAAAACTTAAAACATGAAACTTGTTCATCTCTGTGTTTCCGATTTACTGGTCAAATTTCTGAATTTTTGGACTTAGAACCGATTTTAATAAATTTTGAAGTAAACAGTGGTTATGACCAAGTCAAATCTTGAAATCTTGTTGAAACGGTGAAATTAGCCTTTAAGGTTTAAAAGAGTAGAAAACTCTTGTGAAACAAACGTATGAAATTAGAATTTAGGAAATCCCCTTACAAACTTGATCAATTAAAATTAGGGGGTGAGTGCTCTGCAGGGTGCCTTCCTAACGATTCACTTCGTGCCTTTATGGACGATGGTGACCCGCGCGAAATTTTGAGATACGTTGCCAAAACGGCATGAGATATATGGCCTACACTCTCGTGAATATCCATATGGGTTTCCCGAGGCTCCAGAGTGGTACTGGGTATGGCAGATACGGCTGTGGCCGCCGGACTACCGGCTAAACTTGACGAGATTGCGATGTAATCGTGAAATACTTGAAATACTAAATCTTGGGTGTAATGGGGATAGTTAAAAATATTATTGGTTGTCATTTATATTATTAAATATTTTATTTAAATTAATTATGGCTTTTATTTAAATTATGCTAAACGTATTGTTAATTAGAGCCATGAATTGATTATGCAAATTGGTTAGACAATTAAATTGAATTATCTATGATTTATTATTATCATGCTTTTATTTAAATATAAATGAATGGCTTTGAAACCCCACGATCATGTACGTATTAACTTACTCAGCAAGTTGTGCTGACCAAACTATTTATTTCCTTTTTCTTTACAGAGTATGTGGAATGAGCATGAGCACGTATATGCATGGGGGAAATATTTTGGAAACCTTTCTATTTTAAATTCTTGCATTAGACTATAGTATAAATGGACCTGTTTAACCCGTGTTTTGGCCATGTTGGCCCTATTTACATTTTCCGCTGCAATACTTATACTTAGATACTATTATTCCGCTGCATTATAATATTTATTTTGAATTTATATTGAATGGGCTACTTGAATGGTTTTAAATATTTTAAATACTGCAATACCTAGTCTTGCATCTCTTTAGTAAGCTCGGAGAAATCGTGTCTTACTAGGGAGGTGTGGCGGTGACATCCCGACCTGGGTGATCAAAATACGAGGTGTTACACCACAACCATGGACGGAAAAGCTGTCTGCAACCTTGGCCGGAGTTGGTTGTAAACTTGCGACGGCGAGTCGGGGGTCTCTTCTCCGGCAAAGCTTCGGTTTGCGGAGTTCGGCCGGAGACGGTAGGTTGGCCATTGCAGCTTCTGGAATCCTCGTCGGCGCTGATGGAAACGGTGGAATGTCGCCGGAGAAGTGGGTTGGGGGGGGGGGGGAGACGGCACTGGGTTTTGGTGTTGCAACAGTAGCAAGGAAGGTTTGGCCGTAGAGTTTTGCTCCGGCCTTTGAAGGCTCCCGGCCATGGCAGCTTGGCGAGGCGAAGTCCACTGGTGGAGATGACGAGCTGGTAGTGGTTGCTCGTCGGGGATGACAAGGTGAAGGTTGAGGCTGTTGAAGTTCAGTGGTGGTGGTCGGAGTTATAGGTGGGTGTCGGAGCAGCTCCTTGAGGTGCGACAGCCGCTGTTGGTGGAGGATGGTTGACGAGGTGTCGAGGAAGGTGGCCGGAGTACAGCGGTGGAGGCGGATGGTGCTGGTCGGAGAAGATGAGGATCGCCGGAGGCGACAGCCGGAGTCGGGAACGGTAAAGGACGACGAGGACATCGGCAATAGCGGGATAGCTCGTTGGGGAAGGAGGTCACTAACGCAAGATGAGCTTTTGAAATCTAATATTGAGCCTTGAACTCTAACGCAAGGTGGACATGCGATCCGTTCTGCTAGGCCAATTTTATTCTTTCTTTGTTGGACTTTTGATTCCTTTGGGCCAAGGCTTCTTCTTCTTGCTTTAATTGATCCAAGCCCAAATAACTCTTGTTCCGGATTACTCGAAATAGCTCTCTGTCTGCTCCATTTAATTAATCCGGGACCATTGGAATTTCGATCCGGATTAATTTTTGGGTTTGTCCGGATAACTACGTCATCCTCTCCCCCTTCAAAAGCTTTGGACTCCAAAGCTGATAGGGAAGATGCTGTAGTCGGCTCAATCGAGTAATATATACTTGCACTAACCGAAAATTCATAAGTGTTGCAAATTTGCATCATTTTTGTAGAACAAAAATTTTCAGTGAAATCATTAGATATATGATCCAAAATACAGAAGTATTTTTCTGATGTTGCTTCCAATGTGAATTCAAGTTTATCACCCTTCTTGTTCCGAGACTTTCACTCCCTGCAAAAATGATAACAATTATCAGTTAAATAATTTCTTTCAAATTTTGGAACAATCTCAACTGAGTGACTCTGAAATTTTTCATCTTGATCTTTATCAACACCTGTAAAAATATCGACCAAGTCAGTTCCATTATCATCATAAAATTCAGATAAATTAAGCATAGGAAATTCATGACACGCAGTGTCAATAGTAAATCCCGGAATGATCAATGAACAGTGCTTGGTGGAGCTGGATGCGGCTTCTTTTCCTTTAGCCTTATCCCTTTGTGGTGGCCTTTGCGTGCGAGCCCGATAGGCTTCTTCCTCTTCACGTATTTGTCGCATCAAATTTTCTCGATCTGCTTTAGCTGTTGCTGGGGACTGTGAGTAGAGAAAATCCCTTGTGCCATTATGCCTGAAGATAACATAATGTTCCCTCGATAATTATTGAGCATGTTTATCATAAAGCTAGGGACGCCCAAGAATGATATGACATGTGTTCATTGGCATGACGTCACATTGAATATGCTATTCATAATCGTCGATTTTGATGAGAACCCTTGCTCTTCTATCAACTCTTGCGAGTCCATGATTATTGACCCACTGCAGTCAATACGGCTTTGGGTGTTCGTCAACCGGTATCGCCAACCTACGAACAGTGTACAAACTCACTATGTTAACACAGCTTCCACTATCCATAATTAAATAACAAGATTCATTAAAAATAGTGCAATGACAGTGAAAGAGGTGCTCCCTTAGTTCCATTTCGGTTGACACTGGCTCCGTTCCTCTGGCATGATCGATGAAAGGGACGACCACAAATGATGAACTTGTGCGATTGCTCGTCCCCGCCAAATCTCCGCTCGTACTCAAAGTACGATTGGAGCCGGAACCTTGAGCAATTTTATGTAGTTGCTCATCAATAGTAATGGCCGAAAATGCTAATTGATAGATGTCCACATATCCTTTCGGGTCCAATCTATCGAGAATGTCTTTACTCAACCCCGATAAGAAACGAGACATCTCTTGTTCCCCAGACTCCTTTGTTTGAGTTTCTTCTAGCAGAAATAGCACGCTTTTGTAGTACTCACGCACGGTTCTACTGCCCTGCTTTAGATTCCTTAACCTTCGGGCAAATTCAGCTTTCTTATCAAATGGTGCTTCCTCGGGTTCTGATGTCGCAGAATTTTTGGTAATTGACTGGAGTTCCCAATTCGACTGTTCAGGAGGTCTGACTTCATTCAACTTGTATCGCAGCTTCTACTCAACAGTATCCATGACTTGATCATAAATATGCTGTGGACCCACTAGTCTGTGATCTACCTCATCTGCAATAAAATGAATATCGGCAGTGAGTTTATCAGATAAGGCATCAATTTCAGAATTAATTAAGGTAGTTAATTCTTCCCTGAATTGAGCAATTAATTTTGACATTTCTGAAGAACAACTGGCCATCAGGTCGGCACTCTGGGTTTCTTCATCGCGATCGGCTATCTGCTCCTCAAGTTGCTTCCCCAGCTGATCCAATTCGTACTCTAATTTCCCTTCAATCTGTCCTGCTACCTTTTCAATTTGGTCTTCCAATTTATCAGTCAAATCTTTTTCAGCTTGGCGGAAAAGAGTCTTAATTCTTTCCGCTATTCTCTGACCATGTTGACTAGCAAAGTCCTTGACAGATTTCTTGAGAAATGATGCAGTCGCATCAAATTTGATTTCAGCTTCAGTGGTGGAGATAATGATGTGCTCTTGCAAGTCAGCAGATTGGTGATCCACTTCTTCAGTAAGAACATCAACCTTTTCGTTTAATTCCAAAATTTTAGCATCCAGTTGATTAAATTTCTCATTGATGACAACAATTTTCTGTCCTAAATTGTCAAATTTAGAACTGAATTCTTGTTTCATTTCCAGCATATTTGCATTGAGACTCTTCAGTAAGTCCAGCATGGTGGTATCAGAATTACCTGCCATATCAGAAAGAAAAACTAGCTATATATATATATATATAAAGTTAGAAAATATAAAAATAAAATATTTTTGGTGATTTTCTCTTTTCTTTCTTCCTCACTCAATCTCACAATCCAAGTGTCAGACAGCTTGAGTTCGATCACAATTCAGTTCTTGAAGCGTTGCCAGATAAAATTATCCAATGTCGAGTAGGAAGATCAAAGCTTGAGTATATATATAGACGCACAATGCAAGAAGAAAAATGCAATTGTTCGACTCAATCAATAACCGCTAGGAAATATGTGAAATGCAATGCAATGAAATTATGTCACGGTTTTGATTGGCAATTGCAATCCAATAATTCAAAGACCTCACAATATAAAAGTGAACTCACCAAAATTTTGAAAAGTGGTAGCTCACAACACTCGACTCCCAAATATGATTCTCACAAATAAAAATAAAAATAAGCACTCAATAAAAATAGCCCAATACTCAAGTGGCTTCAATGGCTAGGTATCACAATTTTATGAGAGGAATTCCAATGTCTTTATTTCAGACGGAACTTCAACTCGGTGTTCATGAAATAAATCAGAGGAACAATTGTGCCAGTCAAATATATCCACTTTATTGAATTACTCAAAATATATGTGCTCAAAATTCATCAAACAAAGTCCTCACGTGGGTCCCACTAGAGAGTACATAATTTCTTGCAAATGGGGGTATGGGCACGTGAGACAAGGTATGGGAGTATACTATTTCTTTTTCCCTTGTGTGGCTCAAGGCAAGCTAGGATGTCAATCAAATTATCTTCTTGCTAGCTTGTCACTTTTGCCCCCTTATCATGTCCCCTAACACTTAGAAATTTTTCAGATTTGGGATCAAATATTGAAGCTCTCAAGAACTTTATGAAGATGGCTTGAAGATGGATGAACACTCAAGAACACTCAACAACATTCAAACCGTCATTTGGAATTTTTAGAAGCATATTAACCAATCAATCACATAAACACATTCCAAATGCATACATCCACATATGAGAATCAAGATATGGGACAACTAACAACAAACACAAGAAAACACAAGATCAAAGACCAAAATGTAGGTATTTCGGAATTTTGCATAAGAACACACAAGAACATCAAAAAATTTCAAATGGCCATAACTTTGGCTCCCGATGTCCGTTTTTTATGAACTACTCCCTCCGTCCCATTCCAAATGTCCTACTTACTATTTTTGGATGTCCCATTACAAATGTCTTCTTTCTATAAATAGAAATAATTTTCCCCTCCAACAACTATGTGGACCCCACCATATACTCACAAACCAATTCTACCTTAATTCCCGTGCCCAACAGTAACAAGACACTTGGAGTGGGACGGAGGGAGTATATATGATTTTGAGTGTAAACTATCCAACAAAACAAAACATGAATTCAGAATTCAAAGAATATGCACTGAGCAAAATGGTCTCGAATGAACAGTAAACAGGGAATATATTGAGATATTTTTGGTGGTTTCGGAAAATGAGTTCTATTGAATCTTTGCTCAGCTCTGATACCAAATTTATGTATATATGCCATAGACCAAGATCGAGAGCAAAGAAATCAATAGCAAAGCATAATCAACAAGAAATGGGACGAAGGGTAGAGGGATAGGGAAGCTCCAAAAATTAAAGAGATATTGAGGCAATGAAGTTTAGGAACAACCTTGTCTCTTCCAAATCTTCAACAATGGATGACCAACCTTGGATTTGCTTCAAGATCCAAGAATCGTGGAAATAGCTCAAGGCGTTGACACGATTGAATGGTGAGGAATTTTCGGTTTCCCTCAAAACTCTTTAACGACCTTAAGAAAAATGTTCAAGCATTAAGCAAGGTATTCATTCACTCAAAAGGTGAGTCTTACAAAATGAGGGGATGAGCATATATATAGCTCCCCCGAATCCAACAACTAATACAAAGGAAATAACAAGCCTTACAAAAATTAAACAACTAGCTAGGAACATTAAACAAGCTATAAAACAAGGAAATAGACCAAGGAAAATAATAAGTGATGCGGTCTAGAAGATGGTGCGGTTAAGACATGCATGGTGCGGTCTAATGTAAACAAACGGGATGCGGTCTTGGAGGCTTGCATGCGGTTTAGATGGTAGGAAAATTACAGATGCGGTTTAAGAGGTAAAAGGAATGGAGGCATGATGCGGTCTAGTATGGGCAAGAAGGGGGCAATGCGGTTTAGGGAGCAATGTGGAGGGGTTAATGCGGTTTGCTCACTATAGTTGAGGGATGTGTAAGCAAAAATGGGAAAGAAGTGAAAAAGGGGTGGTGATGCGGTTTGCCAAGTCTTGGCCAATGCGGTCTAACATTGCAAGTTCAAAAGTGATGCGGTTTGTAAATCCTTAAACCGCATCACAACCTTTAAATCGTACCAAGGAAGGAGGCGGTGAAGAGGGTGCCGGTGAAGGTGGAGGTGGTGCCGGAGCAATGGAAGGGATGGCCGGAAGCTTGGAGACGATGATGGGGGTTGCCGGAGGCCACGACCATGGACGGAGGAGCTGTCTGCAACCTTGGCCGGAGTTGGTTGTAAATTGCGATGGCGAGTCGGGGATCTCTTCTCCGGCAAAGCTTTGGTTTGCGGAGTTCGGCCGGAGATGGTAGGTTGGCCGTTGCAGCTTCTGGAATCCTCGTCGGCACTGATGGAGACAGTGGAATGTTTCCGGAGAAGTGGGTGGGGTGGGGGGGGTGAGACGGCGCTGGGTTTTGGTGTTGCAATGTTGGCAAGGAAGGTCTGGCCGTAGGGTTTTGCTCCGGCCTTTGAAGGCTCCCGACCATGGCAGCTTGACGAGGCGAAGTCCACTGGTGGAGATGACGAGCTGGTAGTGGTTGCTCGTAGGGGACGACAAGGTGAAGGTTGAGGCTGTTGAAGTTCGGTGGTGGTGGTCGGAGTTGTAGGTAGGTGCCGGAGCAGCTCCTTGAGGTGCGACAGCTGCTGTTGGTGGAGGATGGTTGAGAGGTGTCGAGGAAGGTGGCCGGAGTACAGCGATGGAGGCGGATGGTGTTGGTCGGAGAAGATGAGGATTGCCGGAGGCGACAGCCGGAGTCGGGAACGGTCGAGGACGACGAGGACATCGGCAGCGGTGAGATAGCTCGTTGGGGAAGGAGGTCACTAACGCAAGATGAGCTTGCGAAATCTAATATTGAGCCTTGAACTCTTACGCAAGATGGACATGCGATCCGTTCCGCTGGGCCAATTTGATTCTTTCTTTGTTGGGCTTTTGATTCCTTTGGGCCAAGGCTTCTTCTTCTTGCTTTAATTGATCTAAGCCCAAATAACTCTTGTTCCGGATTACTCGAAATAGCTCTCTGTCTGCTCCATTTAATTAGTCCGGGCCCATTGGAATTTTGATCCGGATTAATTTTTGGGTTCGTCCGGATAACTACGTCAATCTAGTACTCTAGCTCGATCGTCTGCCCTGTCGAACTTGATGAGGAAAAAACCCCATCCATGTTTATCATCTCGAAACAATCGTGAAGCTTCCATAGATTGGAAAAGCGAGCTTTCAGTGCCATGTACCCCACTTTCCTGCCCAAAACAGAGATGATAAGCCCATGGAATCCACATATTAAGAACATATTCTTAACTCCCATACAGATTCTGACGAATGACGATACAATGAAGTATGACAATTCGAATTTACTCAATAATAACAAGTATGATTGAAGAATCATTGTGAGAGTCTATATAAGACAGTTAGTATTAGGAAATAAATGATTCAATGGCCATATCAAAAGGATGACAAGGTGATGATATACACATTTCTTATATAATCATCTCTACCTAAGTAGTTCTACATGATACTCTATCAACATAATATTTTTTGTATTGTGCGGACTGTATTGTCTTTATTAAATATAAAATTTATGCATTCTAAATCTCCCTAAAACATATCTACTCAAGGTTTTATCTGTAATTTGACATTAACATATCTATGATTCTCTCACCTAATAAAACCTGCGTCAGCGCATAAAAATACTTAAGCTTCTGAAAAATTAAATAATTCTTTTTCTCTCTAATTTGCTGTTTGTATCTCCAAGAGATTAGGACTACAATTTCTATACATATCATTTTACTTTCACCTTTCAGTTCTAGAAAAGATGGGATATAGAGATTTTTTTTTTCTTTTTCAAATTAAAATAAACAACACGATGTGTATTTGTGGGGCAGAATGTCAAAAACATGTAATTTAGAGTCGCTAAACTGAAACAAGAATTTGCTGAGATATTTAATTTACGTTGCACGCATGTGCCTATAGTCTAGTTAAATGGATACAAATGATAAAGAATTTTATGTTTCGTGCCTATAAATGTTTTGTTTTATTCTTATTTTTATTTATTTATTTATTATTTTTGCATAAGATTCAAGGATTCTTGAATGAGGCTTAACTAATTTGGTTTTCGTTCCAATTTTATTTTAATTTGTTAATTAGATTCTGGAATTCCCCATGGCAATAGAAATGATTTGATATCTTTCTACATTTAGGTTTCTTAATGTGTAGATTATGTATAGAAAATTAAGCAGTAGTTAATATGAACGAAAAAAATGCCTCCATTTCATTTATGTTTTTTTTTTTTGTGTATATAATAACTGAGTAGTATATGTGTGAGATGTATATGCATATAATGCAAATACTTATGTAAGTGTATTGTTTAAATATAGCTTTGGTGAAGAAATGGAGTGGTAGTGTTCGGTTATCAATAATACTAAGACAAGATGAGAGATAAGATATAGAAGTGTATATAAAGTAGTGCTTGAAATAAACAAGAGACAAATAGATCAAAGCAGTGATTGATAAAATTGAAGTGTATCATTTGAAGTGATATATTTATAGGACTATATGCCTACCATTCATGACTAACAAAATTATATAATAATGTGGCTGCTAACACGTTTTTATCAAGGCATTCACAATATGATAAGACTTTTAAACACTCCCCCTTGAATGTCTTCGATACACAGAATATGCATCGTTAAACCATACTAGGAAAAAAAATCCGGTGGGAAAAAATTCTAGTAAAGGAAAAAGAGTACACCATTCTTATATCTGTTTCTCCCTCTGATTTGGACATCATTTTAAATCTCGAAGCCGCCGCATTCCAATTTTCTTCACGAGCTTCTCGAATGTTGCTGTCGGCAATGCCTTCGTAAATAGATTCGCTAAATTATTTTCTGATTGAATTTGTTGCACATCGATTTCACAATTCATTTGAAGATCATGAGTGTAGAAGAATTTTGGTGAAACATGCTTCGTTCTATCTCTTTTGATATATTCCCCTTTCAACTGGGCTATACAAGTTGAATTATCTTCAAATAAAATTGTTGGGGAGCATTTGTGGTTCAACGATTAAACCACAACTTTTCAATATATGTTGAGTCATTGACCTCAACCAAACACATTCTCGACTTGCTTCATAGATTGCTAATATCTCGGCATGATTAGAAGAAGTAGCTGTTAGAGTCTGTGCAACACCCCGGTTTTTGGTCACCTAGGTCGGGATGTCACCGCCACACCTCTCTAGCAAGACACGGTTTCTCCGAGCTCACTAAAGAGATGCAAGGCTAGGTATTGCAGTATTTAAAACATTTAAAAACCATTCAAGTAGCCCATTCAATATAAATTCAAAATAAATATTATAATTCAGCGGAATAATAGTATCTAAGTATAAGTATTGCACCGGAAAATGTAAATAGAGCCAACATGGCCAAAACACGGGTTAAACAGGCCCGTTTTACAATAGTCTAATGCAAGAATTCAAAATAGAAAGTTTCCCAAAAATTCCCCCATGCATATAGTGCTCATGCTCATTCCACATACTCTGTAAGGAAAAAGAAAATAAAATGGTTTGGTCAGCACACTTGCTGAGTAAGTTAATATAGACATGATCGTGGGGTTTCAAAGCCATTAATTAATATTTAAATAAAAGCATGATAATAAATCATAGATAATTCAATTTAATTGTATAACCAATTTGCATAATTAATTCATGACACTTAATCAATAATACTTTTAGCATAATTTAAATAAAAGCCATAATTAATTCAAATAAAGCATTTAACAACTTAAATGGACAATAAATAAATGTTTAACTATCCTCATTACACCCAAGATTTAGTATTTCAAGTATTTCACGATTGCATCGCAATCTCGTCAAGTCTAGCCGGTAGTCCCGCGGCCGCAGCCGTATCTGCCATACCCAGTACCACTCCGGAGCCTCGGGAAACCTATATGGATATTCACGAGAGTGTAGGCCATATATCTCATGCCGTTTTGGCAACATATCTCAAAATTTCGCGCGGGTCACCATCGTCCATATAGGCACGAAGTGAATCGTTAGGAGGGCACCCTGCAGAGCACTCACCCCCTAATTTTAAATGATCAAGTTTGTAAGGGGATTTCCTAAATTTCAGATTTCACATGTTTATCTCAAAATACTTTTCAACTCGTTTACCTTAAAGGCTAATTTCACCGTTTCAACAAGATTTCAAGATTTGACTTGGTCAACCACAGTTTACTTCAAAATTCAATAAAAATCAGGTTTAACTCCAAAAATTCTAACATTTGACTGGTAAATCGAACACACAGAGATGAACAAGTTTTATGTTTTAAGTTTTTTGATCCGAGATACGGAAGTAGGTGAAAAACGTCAATTTCTAACAAGATGATAATCTGTCCGAAAATTTAACAGCAGTTTCAAGATTTCAAGATCTACCATAGCAAACTAACTCCAAATTTGATGAAATTATACAGGAAGATACCTAAGACATATATCTACAACTTTCATGTTCGGCTAAATTCTGAATGAGTCTAGATCTATTGTCAAAATCGTCTACAAGTTCGGACCTAAGTTCTGTCCAGATTTCAAGATTCAAATTCAAAGCAGTTCGGTTTGAGATTGTTTTCAGATATCAAATTATAATGAAAAATTATGAAATTTTACAGTAGCTAGACTAATGTCTTAGGAACGTTTTTTGTGTTTTAAGTTTTTTCGTTTGAACAGGTTTAAGGGTTCGGAAAAATCATGCAAAAATGCTGCGCCGTTAAAGATTTCGTTTTGACAGATTTTAGGTTCTTGGTTTAAATCTTTAGATTAAGTGTATTTTAAATCCTCCCAAACCATAGTAAGATTAACTTATAGATCTTTGGGCGTCCGGGATCGTCGATTCGGAGGCGTGGCTTCCAGTCCACCGTTTATCTCCTCGGTCGTCGGGTTCTTCGTTCTAGATCCGATTCGGGTGTAGAGAAGAAAAAGAATGAAGTTATGATTCGTTTTCGAATCGCATATGGAACAAGGATCGGATCGGAACTTACCACGACGTTAGAGATCTTCTGATTTTCGTCCACGACAGCCTCGCCTTGGCTTCGTGCCTCCGACGACTCCGGGATTAGGGTTTTGTGTGTACAGAGAATTCGTAGAGTTTTGAAAAGCGTTCGGGGCTGACAAGAGGTGTTATTTATAGATAGACACGACCTAGGGACGTCCAAGGTCGGCCTTGGTGAGTCTTGAGCCAAAAGGAATAAAACCGAAGTCGGAAAATCCGGATTCGGGCGAGTAAATCTCGCAACCGGCAAATATGTCGAGTGGCGTGGACTTGGCGCGCCGTTTAGGCAAAACACCGCGTGCCCACAGCGCGGCCCATACCTGGACTTCGGTCCGGGCGGGTTGTGCGATCCGTCGGGCATTTCCTCCTCTCTTTCGGACTCCTATCCCTCTATGTTCTCGGATTTGGATTTCCGGGATATTTTCGGGCTCCCGTTCCCTATCTAAATTCTTACTCGGGTCTAGATTTAATATTGGCCTCGAATTCTCGAGTCCATTAGTGTCGGGTACACTTGTACAATTTCTTTGATTGATTTATCTTTGGCTTTAGGGTATTGGAAATTTAATTCCTCCTTCTTAAATTAAATTTCATTTCTCATTTCCTTGTCCATGTATTATGTTTATTCATTTATTATATTTATTTCTTATTATTGTTTTGTTTATTGTTGATTGTTTATTTATTATTTATTGTTTTGTTTATTTATTTCATTTATTTATATATTTTATGTTGCGAAATTCTCGGGTATTACAGTCTGCCCTCCTTAAGAATCAACTTCGTCCTCGAAGTTGTGTTTTGGCTTTTCTCGTGTTAGGAACGAATCCTTTTGTTTGTTTTATTATTGTGTGACTGAACTTAGAATTAAAACTTCTAAGCTGCCTACGTACCCTGTGAAGGGATCAAGCCATAACGTAGTTCAAAACAATTTGAATTTGTTTGGTTACAAAAATGTACGGAAAATGCACGGTGTCACATCCTCTCCCCCTTAAGATTGCAGTTATGTCCCCATAACTGTGTCGGTGTCGGTTTGGAACAGTGTCGAATAGCGTTCCCTCATGTCCGATTCTAACTCCCATGTTGCTGTCTCGCTTTCATGGTTCGACCAAAGAACCTTGACCTTCTTGACAGTTTTATTCCTCGTTACTCGCTCCTTGGCGTCTAGAATTCGCATTTGGGACTTCTTCATAAGTCAGATCTTCATCGAGTTCGATTACTTCCGGTTGAAGTACATGCGTCGGGTCTGGCACATATTTCTTTAGTTGTGAGACATGGAAGACATTATGAACTCGATCTAGTTGTGGCGGTAAAGCCAGTCGGTAGACCAAATTTCCTACTCGTTCTAGAATCTCGTAAGGTCCTGTATATCGAGGACTCAACTTTCCTCGTTTGCCAAAGCGCATCACCCCCTTCATGGGTGATATCATTAGCATGACCCTATCTTCCACTTGAAATTCTAGGTCTCGTCGTCTCACGTCAGCATAACCCTTCTGACGATCTTGAGTGGCTTTCATTTTCCCTTGAATCACCTTTATCTGTTGAGCCGTTTCTTCGACAAGTTGTGGTCCCACTATCACAACCTTATCGCTCTCTTCCCAGCTCAACGGGCTTCGGCACTTTCGTCCATACAACGCCTCGAAAGGTGCCATGCCAATGCTAGCATGGTAGGTATTGTTATAGGAAAATTCAATTAAGGGTAAATGAGCTTCCCAATTTCCCTTAAACTCCAACACACATGCTCTCAGCATGTCTTCTAGTGTTTGGATTGTTCTCTCGGTTTGTCCATCCGTCATTGGGTGGAATGCGGTGGCTCATTTTGATTTGAGTACCGAGAGCTTTTTGTAACTCCGTCCAAAAATGAGAGACAAATCTACTGTCTCTGTCAGAAATGATGTCATGTGGTACTCCATGTCGTCGTACCACATTATCAATGTAGGCTCGGGCCAATTGGTCCATAGTCCACGTGTCCTTCATCGGGATAAATATGGCCAGTCTTTGTTAGCCTATCCACAATCACCCAAATCTTGTTCATGCCTTTAGGTGATCGGGGTAATCCCGAGACAAAGTCCATCGAGATGCTATTCCACTTCCAACTTGGAATCTCTAGTGGTTGCATCAGTCCTAAGGGTTTATGTCTCACTGCCTTAACCCTTTGGCAGGTGAGGCATTTCGCCACGAAGTTTGCCACTTCCTTTTTCATTCCAGGCCACCAGTAGATCTTCTTCAGGTCCTTGTAAAGTTTGTCACCTCCGGGATGCACTGTATATGGTGTATTGTGACCTTCATTCATCAACATTTGCTTCAACTCGACACACTTTTGAGGCACACACCATCTCCCTTTGAAGCGAATGCTTCCATCCTCATGGATAGCAAATCCTATTGCCTTACCCTCGGCAATATACTCCTTTATTCTCTCCAACTTCGCGTCGCCAGGTTGAGCGAGTCGAATTTCGTCCAATATTGGAGTTTCTACGATCATGGCATTGATCGTGTCACTAACTGTGTCCGGATGCACAAGTTCCAAATCCAGTCTTGCCAACTCCATGTACAATGCCGGCGGAATTACCAACGAGTTGTCACATGTTGGGTTTTTCCGGCTTAGGGCATCGGCTACCACATTTGCCTTCCCCTCATGGTAGGATATCTCCAAATCATAATCTTTAATAAGTTCCAACCACCTTCGCTGTCTCAAATTCAACTCCTTCTGAGTGAATATATATTTCAAGCTCTTGTGGTCGGTAAACATTTGACACTTTCGCCCATAAAGATAATGTCTCCATATCTTTAGAGCGAAAACGACCGCTGCCAACTCCAGGTCGTGTGTCGGATAATTTTCCTCGTGAGGTTTTAGTTGGCGTGATGCATATGCAACGACCCTCGAGTCTTGCATCAAGACACAACCTAAACCTTCCTTCGAAGCATCACTGTAAACTTCGAAGTCACCATTCTCTGATGGTAGTGTCAATACGGGTGTAGTTGTGAGTCGTTTCTTCAACTCTTGAAACACACTCTCACACGCCTCTGTCCACACAGTATTTTACTCCCTTCTTCTGTAGCTGGGTCAAAGGTCGTGCGATTTTCGAAAAATCCTTCACAAACCATCTACAGTACCCGGCTAATCTAAGGAACTCCTTATCTCAGTTGAGCTCTTTGGGGTTGCCCATTCGGTTACGGCAGAAACTTTTGCCGGATCTACTGAAACTCCATCAACGCATACTATGTGTCCAAGAAATGCTACTTCCTTCAACCAAAAATCAAATTTGGACAACTTGCCGTATAATTGATTCTTTCGCAAGGTCCCTAACACTTGGTGCAAGTGTTGGGCATGCTCCTCCTCGCTTTTCGAGTAGATCAGGATGTCATCAATGAACACCACTACACACTGATCTAACAGTTCTTGAAATACATTGTTCATGAGGTTCATGAACATTGCTGGAGCATTTGTTAACCCAAAGGATAACACTGTGAACTCGTAGTGGCCATATCGAGTTCGAAACGCCGTCTTCGGAATGTCTTTCTCGGCGATTCTCAAATGGTGATACCCAGATCGTGAGTCGATTTTCGAGAATACTGAAGCTCCCTTTAGTTGATCAAACAGATCCTCAATTCTTGACAGAGGGTACTTATTCTTGATGGTCACTTGGTTCAATCCCCGATAGTCTATGCAAAGATGTAATCCTCCGTCTTTCTTCTTAACAAATAAAACCGGTGCTCCCCATGGGGAAGTACTTGGTCCTATGTATCCTTTCTGCAGTAGCTCCTCGAGTTGTTCCTTTAACTCCTTCATTTCCAGTGGTGCCATCCGGTACGGAGCTTTTGAGACAGGCTCGGTTCCCGGAATGAGATCTATCATGAATTCAAGATCTCGCTCAGGTGGCATGCCCGGGATGTCCTCAGGAAACACATCCTGGTACTCTCTTAACACTGGTATGCTGTCAACCTTGTTCTCTTCCGCCTCAAGGTTGTGCACGTAGCACGCATATAATTCGTACCCCTTACGCATCAAGTTACTTAGTTTGAGGGCACTAACGATTTTGTTGCTCCTCTTAGGGGGCTGAGAATAAAAGATAACTCTCTTTCCCCTACTTTTCGACAGGGTGATCTTTTGTTTTTGGCATTCGATCACCGCTTTATACTGGGACAACCAGTCATCCCCAGTATAATATCAAAGTCCCTTAAGTTAAATTCTACTAAGTTTGCGAAGAATTCTACGTTCTTGATCACTATAGGAATTCCGTTGTATCGTTTAGAGCACGCTACTACTTCTCCTGAAGGCAATTGAATTCCTAAGCTAATTATCTCGCACTTAGGTAGATCTAACTCAGGCACTATTCTTGATGCTATGATTGAGCAACTAGCTCCAGAATCAAATAAGACTCTAAGGGGTGTATTCAAGACATGAAATGTACCTGCCATCACTTTTCCTTGTGCAGGCACGCCCGCTTGGTTAACCACGTTAAGTCTTCCATAGGGCGTCCTTGATTGCCTTGCTGATTCGGATTTGGCTGCTGATCTTGCTGTTGATTTTGATTCTGATGTGGTTGAGGACGTTGGTTTTGATTCTGATTTGGCTGCCTAAATTGATTTTTAGGGGTCTATACCCCTGATTGTTGCCATTCCGTCCGTTTTGATTTTGAGGCTGTCCCTGCCCCGTGACCAAGTCTTCCCTTTTTGTTATCTTTTCAAGCCTCGTTCGGCACTCCCGACGTATGTGGCCCATGCGTCCACACCGAAAGCATGCCCCCTGTTGAGGGCACCCCCTCGCTAGGTGGGGTCGCCACACCTCGGGCAAGGTGGTATCGGTTCTTCTTGGTTAAACCTCCTTCCATTATTGGTTTGCTGTGGCCCATTCGACCCTCTCCGCTGTTCGTTCCTTCCTGTGTTGTTCTCGCTTCTCGCGTCCCGGTTCCTCTTGTCTTGGGGACCCCGACTGGACTCCCCACTCACTCTCCTTTTCAGTTGCTGTACTCGCGCCACTGCCACAGCGCGATCGTACACGGCTTGCAGATCAGGGTAGTGCACCCCTGCGATCACCTCGCGCACTGCCAGGTTCAGTCCCATCTCGAACTTTTGAGCTTTCTCCGCATCTGTGGGTACTAGTCTTGGTGCGAACCTCACCAGTTCCTTGAATCGAGTGTAGTATTCTTGCATGGTCTGGCGTCCTTGTCTCAGTGACAGAAACTCTTCGTACATCGCTGCTTTAGTACTCAAGGGATAGAATCTATCCCTGAGCAACTCCATCATTTCCGCCCAAGAGTAGGGCTCGTCATCCTCAGTCAGCTTGGCTTGAGTCGCCTGCCACCAGTCGTCCGCTTCGCCTCCCAAGTAGTACCAAGTGACGTGCACTCTCTCTCCTTCCGGATACTTGACCGCGCCCAGCAGCTTGTCAAAGGTCCGGATCCATTCTTCCAGTTTGGCTGGATCCTCCTCACCAGCATAGTGGGGTGGCTGGTAGGGATTCACCATTGCCAGGTAGTTGGGGCGAGCTTGGGGCGGAGGTACCGCCGCAGCTTGGCCCTGATTGACTTGCGCGTTCCCTATCGCAATCAAGACCTCCTCTATCGTCCGAAGATGATCGCCCACATTGTTCGGTGCGGGGGCGTCCTGCGCACCTTGGGGTTGCTCTCCTACGGGTTGAGCAGGTTCGGTGTCATTTGGTGGCACTTCAGTATTAGTTTGGGGAGCAGGTTGGTTCCTTGATCTACCTCGTGGTGCCATTCTGTTACAAACGATGTGAATTAGAACGTAATATATTGTCTCGGCAAGTTACTATGTATGTGCTTGTATTTTCACACTCAATGCTTGATTGGACTTTAAAGTAACACAAGGTTTTGTTTTATTTTGTTTAAATGAATAAATCTTGTATTTTATTCCCTTAAAAGAAGCTTTTAATAAAAGTGAGGAGATGTACAAAAATAGCAATGTTTTCTTAGCAAAAATAGTATCTACTATAAATAGAGTTCCTAGCGTCTCAAGACGTCCTCCGGTGGGGTAGCAGGATCCTCCTCCGGGTCTTCCTCCTCCGAACTTGGCGGCAGTAGATCGTCAAAGATGGTGTTCAAGTCCTGTCCATGAGCATCGACGTGTTCCTTCAGTATTAGATTTTGCGTAGTGAGGGTTTGGACTTGGCGTTCGAGTTGGTTTATGCGGTGGTGGTCCGCCTTTCTTAAGTTGCCCATGTGGTGCAGATTTGCCTCCAATTGAGCCATACAATGTTTCATTTATTCTATGGTTTGTTTGGAATCAAAGTGAGCGTTCATCATTTATATCATCAAGTTCATCATATCTTGACTAGCCATCTAGCGCAAGCAAAAGATCTAAGTTAGAATGTATCACGCTTCTAGGTTCTCTAAGTTTAGGCGATGCAATATGCACATGCAAATGATGATTTCCCCCCCCCCCCCCAAAAAAAATAATTCATGCTCTATATTTTTTTTCCATGGGTTTTAAAAATAAAAATTTAATCCATGGAATTAATGCTTTACAAATTTTAAAATAGTATTTAAAATCCTTGGACCTCTATATTGGGTCATAAATAATTATAATTTGAGCTCAAAAATAATTTTGGGCTAGGGAATTTTAAAAATAATAACTTGGGCTTCTATAGTAATAATAATGTAAAAATGATCATGGGTTAAAAATAATAATAGTCTAATAATTTAAAAATAATGATGATTTAAAAATAATAGTTTAAAAATAATAATGGTTTAAAAATAATAGTTTAAAAATATCCGGGCTCTGATACCAACATATAACACCCCGGTTTTTTGTCACCCAAGTCGGGATGTCACCGCCACACCTCTCTAGCAAGACACGGTTTCTCCGAGCTCACTAAAGAGATGCAAGGCTAGGTATTGCAGTATTTAAAACATTTAAAACCATTCAAGTAGCCCATTCAATATAAATTCAAAATAAATATTATAATGCAGCGGAATAATAGTATCTAAGTATAAGTATTGCAGCGGAAAATGTAAATAGGGCCAACATGGCTAAAACACGGGTTTAAACAGACCCGTTTATACTATAGTCTAATGCAAGAATTCAAAATAGAAAGTTTCCCAAAAATTCCCCCATGCATATAGTGCTCATGCTCATTCCACATACTCTATAAGGAAAAAGGAAATAAAATGGTTTGGTCAGCACACTTGCTGAGTAAGTTAATACAGACATGATCGTGGGATTTCAAAGCCATTAATTAATTTTAAATAAAAGCATGATAATAAATCATAGATAATTCAATTTAATTGTCTAACCAATTTGCATAATTAATTCATGGCACTTAATCAATAATACATTTAGCATAATTTAAATAAAAGCCATAATTAATTCAAATAAGGCATTTAACAACTTAAATGGACAATAAATAAATGTTTAACTATCCCCATTACACCCAAGATTTAGTATTTCAAGTATTTCACGATTGCATCGCAATCTCGTCAAGTCTAGCCGGTAGTTCCGCGGCCGCAGCCGTATCTGCCATACCCAGTACCACTCCGGAGCCTCGGGAAACCCATATGGATATTCACGAGAGTGTAGGCCATATATCTCATGCCGCTTTGGCAACATATCTCAAAATGTCGCGCGGGTCACCATCGTCCATATAGGCACGAAGTGAATCGTTAGGAGGGCACCCTGCAGAGCACTCACCCCTAATTTTAAATGATCAAGTTTGTAAGGGGATTTCCTAAATTTCAGATTTCACATGTTTATCTCAAAATACTTTTCAACTCGTTTACCTTAAAGGCTAATTTCACCGTTTCAACAAGATTTCAAGATTTGACTTGGTCAACCACAGTTTACTTCAAAATTCAATAAAAATCAGGTTTAACTCCGAAAATTCTAAAATTTGACCAGTGACTCGAAAATACAGAGATGAACAAGTTTCATGTTTTAAGCTTTTCGATCCGAGATACGGAAGTAGGTGAAAAACATCAATTTCTAACAGGATGATAATCTGTCCGAAAATTTCCACACCAGTTTCAAGTTTTAAGATCTACCATAGCAAACTAACTCCAAATTTGATGAAATTTTATAGGAAGATACCTAAGAAATATATCTACAACTTTCATGTTCGGCTAAAGTTCTGAATCGGTTTAGATCTATTGTCAAAAACGTCTACAAGTTCGGACCTAAGTTCTGTCCAGATTTCAAGATTCAAATTCAAAGCAGTTCAGTTTGAGATCGTTTTCAGATATCAAATCATAACGAAAAATTATGAAATTTTTACAGTAGCTAGAGTAATGTCTTAGAAACGTTTTTCGTGTTTTAAGTTTTCTCGTTTGAATAGGTTTAAGGGTTCGGAAAAATCATGCAAAGATGCTGCGCCGTTAAAGATTTCGTTTGGACAGATTTTACGTTCTTGGTTTAGATCTTTAGATTAAGTGTATTTTAAATCCTCCCAAACCATAGTAAGATTAACTTATAGATCTTTGGGCGTCCGGGATCGTCGATTCGGAGGCGTGGCTTCCAGTCCACCGTTTATCTCCTCGGTGCGTCGGGTTCTTCGTTCTAGATCTGATTCGGGGTGTAGAGAAGAAAAAGAATGAAGTTAGGATTCATTTTCGAATCGCATATGGAACAAGGATCGGATCGGAACTTACCACGACGTTAGAGATCTTTCGATTTTTGTCCACTACAGCCTCGCCTTGGTTTCGCGCCTCCGACGACTCCGGGATTAGGGTTTTATGTGTAGAGAGAATTCGTAGGGTTTTGAAAAGCTTTCGGGGCTGACAAGAGGTGGTATTTATAGATAGACACGACCTAGAGACGTCCAAGGTCGGCCTTGGTGAGTCTTGAGCCGAAAGGAATACAACCGAAGTCGGAAAATCCGGATTCGGGCGAGTAAATCTCGCAACCGGCGAATCTGTCGAGTGGCGCGGACTTGGCGCGCCGTTTAGGCAAAACACCGCGCGGCCACCGCGCGGCCCATGCTGGACTTCGGTCCGGGCGGGTCGTGCGATCCGTCGGGCATTTCCTCCTCTCTTTCGGACTCTATCCCTCTATGTTCTCGGATTTGGATTTCCGGGATATTTTCGGGCTCCCGTTCCCTATCTAAATTCTTACTCGGGTCTAGATTTAATATTGGCCTCGAATTCTCGAGTCCATTAGTGTCGGGTACACTGGTACAATTTCTTTGATTGATTTATCTTTGGCTTTAGGGTATTGGAAATTTAATTCCTCCTTAAATTAAATTCCATTTCTCATTTCCTTGTCCATGTATTATGTTTATTCATCTATTATATTTATTTCTTATTATTGTTTTGTTTATTGTTGATTGTTTATTTATTATTTATTGTTTTTTATTTATTTTATTTATTTATATATTTTATGTTGCGAAATTCTCGGGTATTACAGCCTGCTTCATTGACCTCCAAGAGATGGCAGTTTCGCCACAAGTAAAGACATAGCCTGTCTGAGATTTGGCTTTGTGTGGATCTGACAAATAACCTGCATCGGCATAGCCGGTTAACTCATGTCGAGAGTCTTTTGAGCAAAATGACCCAAGATCAATGGTTCCCTGGAGATAGCGAAAGATGTGCTTTATGCCTTTCCAATGTCGTTGAGTAGGGCAAGAAGTAAATCTTGCGAGCAAATTGACTGCAAACGCGATACCAGGTCGCGTGCTATTTGCAAGATACATTAACGCGCCAATTGTGCTTAAATATAGTATTTTTGGGCCAAGTTGCTCTTCATTATGTCCTTTTGGCCTAAATGGATCATTTGCAGGATCAAATGCCCGAAAGACCATTGGATTATTAAGGAATGAGCATAATCCATTCGAAATTGCTTTAATACCTTTTGGGTATAAGTTGATTGATAAACAAAGATGCCTTTTTCCAAATGCTCAATTTGTAGGCCAAGGTAAAATTTTATTTTCCCGAAATCCTTGATTCCGAACTCATTTTTCGATATTCAACTGCCTTTTTCAACTCTCCAGGAGTTCCAATTAGATTTAAATCGTCAACATAGACTGTGACGATCACAAATTCTGACCAATTTTTCTTTATAAATACAAAGGACTGATAGGGTCATTTGATAACATTCCTTTATCAAACTTTCACTGAGGCGGTTATATCTCATTCGGCCAGATTGCTTGAGCCCATACAACGATTTTTGCAATTTGATGGAATCAATTTCTCACAGTTTTGTGTTTTTGGGTTGCAAGACTCAGGTAACTTAAACCATTCAAGTATTTTCATATAAATATCATTTTTCCAATGAGCTATATAAATATGCAGTAACAACATCCATTAATCTCATTTCAAGATTTTTTCGTACTGCTAGGCTCATGAGATACCTGAATGTTATTCCATCCATAACTGGGGAATATGTTTCCTCAAAATCAATTCCCGGTCGTTGCAAAAAACCTTGGGCTACAAGCCTTGCCTTATATCTGGCAATTTCATTGTTTTCATTTCTTTTTCTCATAAATATCCATATGTAGCCAACAGGCTTCACATTTTTCGGTGTTTAGACAATTGAGCCGAATACTTTTCATTTATTCAGTGAATCTAGTTCAGACTGAATCACATCTTTCCATTTTGGCCAATCATTTCTTTTCCGATATTCTTCAACTGATCTTGGTTCAGGATCCTCGTTATTTTCCATTACATCAAGTGCAACGTTGTATGCAAAAGCATTATCAACGTTTGTTTCTTTTCGGTGCCAACATTTCCCATTATTGATATAATTGAAAGAAGTTTCAATAACTTTATTTTCATCTGGGTGAATATTTTCAGGTTCAAACTTTTCGGGGGTTGTATCAATTTCTCCTTCGGGAGTATCATCGGTGATTGATTTATCTCCCATATAGATAATTTTCTTATTTCGTGGATTTTTATCCTTGGAACCCAAAGGCCTACCACACTTCAGCCGTGCAGTAGGTTCATTTGCACTCGAAATTTGCCCTTCTAGGACATTTATATTCGCTGATGCAATATTTGATTTTGTACTTTAGCAGCATCATTAAAAACATCGGGTAATTGATTTGCAATTCCCTGCAAATGCACTATTCTTTGAACTTTAAGTTCGCATTGTCTTGTACGAGGATCAAAGAAATCAAATGGACTTTGCCAAGATATTTCATTTTTCAGTTGATCATTTCCTCCCCCTAATGTTGATATTTGAGTTTCATCAAAATGACAATCTGCAAATCTTGCAGTAAATAAATCACCCACTTTTGGCTCAATATATTTAATAATCGAGGGTGATTTATACCCGACATATATTCCCAACCTTCTTTGAGGTCCCATTTTTGTACGTTGTGGTGGCGCAATTGGTACATAAACCGCACACCCAAAAATTCGCAAGTGGGATATATTGGGCTCCTTTCTAAATACAATTTGTGTAGGGGAGTAGCTATGATAGCTTGTCGGCCTTATTTTCACAAGTGCTGCTGCATGCAATATAGCATGTCCTCAAGCAGAAACAGGGAGTTTTGATTTTATTAACAAGGGCCTTGCAATTCATTGCAATCGTTTAATAAATGATTCTGCCAGATCATTTTGTGTGTACACATGAGGCACAATATGTTCAACAGTAATTCCAATCGACTTGCAGAAATCATCAAATGGATGTGATGTATATTCTCCAGCATTATCAAGGCGTATTTTCTTCATCGGATGATCTGGAAACTCTGCTCGCAATTTTATAATTTGTGCAAGTCACCTTGTGAATGCCAAATTGCGAGTTGATAATAAACAAACGTGTGACCAGCGTGATGACACATCAATTAGTACCATAAAGTACTTGAAAGGTCTACAGGTGGATCAATAGGTCCATATATATCGCCTTGAACTCTTTCTAGAAATTTAGGGGATTCTTTCACTGAAGATGGTCTGGTTATTAATTTCCCTTGTGAACAGGCTGCACAATTGAACTCATTTGGGTTCAATATCATTTGATAATGGCCAGAAATGTCCATTACTTTCAATCCATTTCCGTGTCTAAAACGGGCATTTGATCGCATTCCGGTCTTATATTAAATAAGAAAGCAGTTAAATTGAACTGATTTATGCATAATTGTAAAAATATTGAGCTTGTATGAAAAATGCATAAACATGTAATTTTATTACACATTTATGTTAGAAAAATCCAAAAAACACAAGAAAAAGAAAAGAAAAGAAAAAGGAATGAAAAAGATGGAAAAAGAAACGAATTCCACAAAAATGCATGTTTACAGGTTTGGCACCAAGTCCCTTATGACGCCAATGCTCCGCGTCATAAAGGGAAAGGTCTGCGTTGTGAGCCACCAAGGACCAAGACGAGAACCACCTTTGACGTCAAACCAAAGGCATGACGCCAACGGATTGCGTCAAGGGTGGGGTTCCAGGTCTGAAGACAAGGCATGAAGGCTTTGACGTCAAGCAGGCTCCGCACCTTTGACGCCAAGGGTTCTGCGCCATAAACCATGTTTCACGTCATGGGCTGCGAAGTTAGGGACATCCAAGTGTTTTCGAGCTGGAGTTCCATGACGCCAATCATTCCTTGACGACAAACCTCCGCGTCATTACTCAAACCTTCCGCGTCATGCAAGCTTTGGCGTCATGCATGTTTTCAGTCATGCAAAAGGCATGAGTCCACGTCAGCCAGGCCCATGGGCCTAGGGTTTTGTGCCTATAAATAGGGCATGACTCCAAGGTTTTGGACACGATTCATCATCAGAATTAGACATTACTTAGTCTTGAAGGCATTTTGGTAGTTTTCCTCTCGTAGGTAGTTTAGTTTAGTTAGCTTTTTTTTTTTGTATTATTTAATTTCTGTTCTTAGTCTAACTTCAATTTTTGGCTAGTTTCCATTTTTATTTTAGCTTTAGACTAGTCTTAGTTAGCTAGTTTTACATTTATTTCCATTTTGGAACTTTGTATTTCCTTGTTTATGGTTTGAAACATCCTTCAATGATGTTGTCAAACCCATTTTATAAGAAAATGAGATTCAATCTTCACTCATATCCCACAAATATGAAATGGATACTGTAATCCATGGATGTCACTTGTTTTCTTGTACTTTTGGACCATTTGGTCTTTGTTTACTCTTATTTTCATTACTGACCAATGAATAGTGATTAAATGTATGAATATGAGATTAGAAGCATTAATGAAGGCTGTGGGTTCCATTATGCTCGCTGCATGATTTACTTCTCCTATTTTATCCTCTTTTTTTAGCCTATGGTAATTTCTGTCTTACTTTTCCTTAGCATAATCGGACCCTTAAGCCTAAAATGATGTTATAATAACATATTTCACATCTGATTCTCATCTTGGTGCATTCTGGATAAGGCCATGACGCCAACCGCCCTATGACGCCAACCACGTTGGGGTCATAAGGTAGGTTTGGCGTCATAAGCATTTTCCGGCCCAAATATTGGTTTTCTGCATTCTGGATCACGTTTGACGCCAACCATCCCTTTGACGTCAACCAAGTTGAGGTCATGGGCAGGTTTGGCATCATAAGTGTTTCTGGTCATTTGCATGCTGGAAGTGCTATGACGCCAACCACCTTTTGACGTCAACCAAGTTGAGGTCATGGGAAGGTTTGGCGTCATAAGTGCTCTTCAGCCCAAAATTTGTTCCACGTCATGGATGTTTCTCGTCATGGCCCCACGGGTCATGACGCAATTCCCATACTTCATGGCAAGGAACTCCAAATTTTTGCATGCTACATTTATGTTCCTCATGACGCGGAACCCATGACACGATCCTAGGATCACGTCATAATTTAGTGCTCTACGTCATGATCCTCCCCAACTTCAAAAGAAAAATTTCTAAGTCATGCATGACGCCAAACCCCTGTTTGACGCCAACCTTTGGCGTCATCACTAAGGCTTTACGTCATGAATGACCCTATCCAACCCGTTTGACGCTAACCCCATGACGCGATCCTAGGATCACGTCATGAGGTTGGTTGGCGTCAAACATAACCCTTTTCATCCAAAAAACCCTAGTTTTATCTTATCATCTTTAACCCATCATTATGTTGCATCACTCACATCTTAACCCCACGGGTTAAGATGTAATATCTCAGATAACAACATAAGGCGTTATGCTGCCAAAATTTTCATTCTCCATTTTTTCACTTAAATAATTGAACCTTTGCATCAATGATCAAAGATCAAGATTAGCAATAATTAAGGTCGATGACTATTTGGTGTACAGAATTTTGTTCAATTCATCATTAAAAGATTATTGTACAAAAACTCATTCAATCTAAACAGATAATCTGGACTGTAATCTATTAATTATGGAAAGAGAGATTATTTAGGTAAATGAGTGTTTATGGATCCAAATCCTTAACCCTTGCATGAGAAACCAATGTCTCTCATGCCGAATGATTTTTATTATAATTTTCTCCTTCATCTCATTTTTCATTTTATTTTGGTCTTTATGTTTGTGTGAAATGAACAGTAACAGACATATAGAATAATGTTGGCGAACGGTCCCTTCACCGGGAAATGAAGTAGCCCGTAATCTGTGTGACGATTGTTGTTCGTTATTTTGCATGGTCTGAACATTGATTGATGAGGTCAGGCGAACGGTCCTCTTACCGGGAAATAAAGTAGCCACTCAGCCAATTTCTGTCAGATACAGTTTCGTTTACGTATTTTATTTTTCAAACCCAAATCTCGAGTCGTTCCAACACTAGATGACATAGGTCAATGTCATCCTAGTAATTAAAACAACAAAAGAGCATGTAGGTTTTTATTCTCATTCATAGGCAGTAATAATCTGACTGACAGCGACCACTGCCAGTCTAAGATCAAATTGCTGTCTCAATTCACTCCATCTGAATGATAAAAGATTGGACCACAGACAACTGCAATCCATTTCCATTAGTCACTCTGCCACCCTTTAGTCTCTGACTAATTTATTCTGTGTACCAAATTCTGTCTAGGCCCACCATTATATTTTGGGTCAATTTATTTTACATTTCCATATATCCTTATGCATGATATTATTATGTAATTAACGTGGTCTACAATATTTTGGGATCCTTCCCTTGGACTTAGAAGTATCCTATTTCTAAACGGATATTGCATATTAAATTTCCAACAAAAACTCATTTATAAAATCCGGATCTGAGTAAGGGATAAATTCCTCAGTTATGTTTAGTTCATATTCTGTCAAGGGTTAAGTTTTGGGAAATTAGAAGCAGAGTCAGCGATTAGGTCTCATCTAGACTGAAAGGATCTGTGTTCTTATTGAGAGCCTAGTACCTGTTTAGGGAATGGTTTTTACATTTATTATTTTCCGAAATTGCTTTATGTTGGGAATTTAGTCCTACCTATCACACCGAGATGGGATCCACTTGGATTCAAATACAGTGTGACATGTAATTCTAAAGGAACAATATATAGGCCTTGGTTATTTTCTAAGATAGGGTTGAATTCCTTTCAACTGCTATCCTCTTCTGCCAAAGCCTGATTTTGAGTCCTGAGTGAGTGCACCCGGAACGAACTAATCTATTTAGTTCGTTTCATTAGTTTGTATCTCATAATCGCCCGGAAGGACGTGAACACTGCGATCGGTTCACCAAGATCCGGGAATTCTTGATCCACATCCAGTCATTCTGACTGGGGGCTTCCTTTTACTACCAGTACAAAGATTTTGAAACTTCCGAGTGATAGGATTTTAAATGCTTTCTTTACTGCTTTCTTTTAAATCGCTTTCATAGAGGTCATTCGGATGCGTCACTAGATCTTCTAACTGTTACTAGGACTGAGAGTTAAGGGATAGTTCAGGTTTATTTTAGACTTTGGGTGTGACATGGGGGAATGATAGCAGTACTTGGCATTTCAACTAATGAACTGTCAGGTGTTGCTTGTCCACCACAGATAAAATAACATACCCTGGCCAAGGCAGTTATGAATCTGTGGTATCTTAGAATTTGTGGTCTTAAGAACATGTAAAACTCATACTGTAAGTACCTGTCTGTTAAAGGGAACATGGTACTGAGAGCATGAGAGCTAGCTATCTGGCAGAATTATCTCAAACAAAGATCTGAGTATTAAAAAATTGGAAGTTTAACTTATGCTCTATCTGATTCTTGTCCAATCTTTATTCTTTCTTTCCTGTCCCTTCTGTCATCATTCTGAATCAGCTTCATAGCTAGCTTAGCTTTACGGCTTTCTTAGAATAATTCTTAATGCTTCCATAGAATAATTTTATTCCGCTTTCTAGACCTAGATTTAATTGCTTTGTAGCCTAGAGTTCTCTGCTTTATAGAATAATTTTATCTGCTTTTATAGTGTAGTTTAAATTATGTCGCCTAGATGTTAGCATGATTTCTCTATGAATTGAGTAACCGAGTGAAAATCTTATAAAACGACGTCGGCCCTGCTTCTATCGCACATCCTCCAGTGAACGATCCGGTCTTACTATAAATTACTGCAATTTTTAACACCGTGCGCTTTCGGGCCACAGTTTCCTACACGAGTATATAAAAACGTGACAAATTATAAATATATCCCTAATCCCAACTGCATCCTCATAATTGGTTTCATTGAATAAAATTAAACCGGGATTAAATTCTTTTTCAGAAAATACTCATATAGTGGGAAATTGTCAAAAGTCTCACATTTGCCTTTTCAATGTATGACCATTTGAATTTTTAATAATTCGCCTCAGCATTTCTCTGCCAGGATGCCCAAGTCTATCGTGCCAGGTAATAAATTCACTAGTAGCTTTCAAGCCTACTAGGTTATGTATTTCTGCTGCACATATTTTTGTATAGTACAAGTCAAAGGAGTAACATGGCAATTTTTCATTCAATTTTTTTTTTTGCCATTTTCAATTCGAGTTATCAAAATATACTCGTGATCTGCCTCTTTTGAAGTTTCAATGTGATATCCATTTTTTCGAATATCATGGAATCTCAGTAGATTTCTTCGAGCTTTTTGTGAGAACAAAGCGTGTTCAATCACCATTTTTGTCCCTTCAGGGACCCTTCAGGGAGAAATATAACTGCTCTACTGGGGCCATCAATGCATTTTTCCTTACCATTTATAGTCTTCACTGCGGTCTTTTCCAATTTAAAATTGGAGAAATAGCTTTTTGTTTTTAAAATGCTATGCGTTGTTGCACTGTCAATGAGGCATATGTCATCATCGGCTTTGTTTTGCTTGGCATCCATATTATTTTTCAATAAGACAATAATAAGTGTAAGATATACACAATATGGATCATCGTGATCGGCACCTTATAAGATGCATTTTTCTGGCACTAAAGCTCTTTGGGTTTATAAGGCCTTTTATCGTCATATACATAATTCATTCTTTTCGGGGTATTTTATTTTGCCAATATGGCACATCCCGATTTCAAATTCTTTCAAGGGATTGACAACACTTGTTGACTTGGATAATAATTTTCAGTAATATTTTATTGCTTTATTCAGCCAAGAGAGATATTACATCGTCTTCAAGCGATCATACAACATTTTCCACGGTTTGGTGGCTTTTTATCACGCCAATAATATTTTCCAGGCTTTTCAAATGATTTTCTATATCCCTGGCTCAAAGTATAGCCTGTGGGACAAATTTCTGTTCAAGGTTAGTCATATTAAATTGAAAATAATTGAATATTACCTCAAATTTCTTCTTTTGAAACTTGGAATCTTTTTCCTGGCAAAACCCTGTTACGCGTTCGCCACTCCGATAGAAGTTTAGCAGCAATCGTGCTGATAACGTGTTGTGTATATAATAACTTAATAAGTATATGTGTGAGAGTATATGCGTATAATACAAATACTTATGTTAGTGTGTTGTTCAAATATAGCTTTGGTGAAGATATGGAATGGCAGTGTTCGGTTATCAATAATACTAAGACAAGATGAGAGATAAGATATGTATAAAGTAGTGCTTGAAATAAACGAGAGACAAAGAGATCAAAGCAGTGATTGATAAAATTGAAGTGTATCATTTGAAGTGATTATTACATATATTTATAGGACTATATGCCTACCATTTATGACTAACAAAATTATATAATAATATGGTTGCTAACACGTTTTTATCAAGACATTCACAATATGATAAGACTTTTCAACATTTTTTTAAAAGTTTTGTTCTTTCTTTTTTAATTTTTATGTGGAGCCTTTTGAAAAATCAACTAAATTTTTTCTCAATATTCAATCTTTAGGAAGATTCTGTGATATATATAACTTCGATCGACAATGTAGTGTATGTGGATCTCCCTGATTGTGTGACGAACAGACTATACTAATACAAATATTCATTTATTAAAGAGTTGAACTTTATCCTCATTTACAAAGGGTGATGTAGTTTGTTGAGTGGATAAAGGATAATGGAGTGCGTAGTTGAGATATGGATTCTAACTCGGGCTATATTTGTAAGGAAAATATGGATTTAAATTTTTTTACGGCATGTGTATTCCCTCCAACACAAAATTTTTTTTGCAACTGTAATTTAACTTTGTATAACTCATGGAAGGCACATTAAAGAGTTGAATCACTGATTAAGTATACCAAATGAATATCGAGGCGTAATTAAACTATTCATTCAAATGAAACATACAACCTATACCTGCATATAAGGGGTGGGAAAAAATAATTTATAATAACATATTAACTGATGAACCTTTGTAATAGCTAATGCTTTCAGGCAGTCTTAAAGTTTACACTACAATCATCTTTTAATGTTTGAGATTATGCCCTTTTTGTTTTTTAGCCCATGGTTTCTAATTTTATTTGCGGAGAGCAATTATCTCTTACTGCCTAAGGATTTACTCTTACACATTATTTTTTGACCTTCTTTCCCTGTTGATTAGCTTACAATTTACAAGAAAATATTGTGAATTATAATCCACGTTTCAATATGCCTACCATATTTCCCCATTGTTCGGTGAATCCCACCCACTATAAGTGTGTGTATATGTGTTATTTCTTATACATATCGTATATCCAATAAGATCCATTGTTCACTGGTTATGGAACATATCATGTTCCAATCTTACTGCCACCCAAGAAACACAATAAAAAAATTAGACAAATGAGGATCCTGCCAGACCATTTAGATTTCATACTTTAAAGTAAATAATTAATAGTTCAACTATAGATTGTAGATAATGCCTTATGGAAATCGATGTCGGTAGCAACCAGCAGGTGCAATATATCTACAATATTCACTTTAACCTAATTATATTTGTGCTCACAAATTCTATTTATAGAGAAAAGATCCAACTTAAACACTAGAGACTCCACATTATGCACTAGGGAGGGATGAGCAAATGCCTTCACAAAAGCAGCAACATGCCTAAATATTTTCGATCTTAATAAAAGATAGAATGTCTCCACAACAAGCAGCATGCCTAAATATTTTCGATCTTAATAAAAGATAGAATACCTCCCCAACAAGCAGCAACATGTCTAAGGGTTCTCGATCTTAATAAAAGAAATAGAATGATATCTTTTTGTGTGAACACTCTCTCTGCACAATACATCATACACTTATTCTTATATATTTCAACCATCTGAACTGCAATTTGATATGTAATGTCGCTGCAACTTTGCTTTGAGATATTGAAGAGGGCTCTCAGAGCTCTATAGTTGTTCCATTCATATTTTTGTTGACCACGAGAAAATGAAATTAAGAGAAATACATATTTTTAACTTGAAAGGGACTGGCTTTTATTATTTAATGTGCAATGATTATTGATTGCCCTCTGTGGCTTTTTATCTTTGAACTATGCTGAATTGTAATGAAATCTATAATCATATTAAAGGGTGTGTTTGGTTGTTGTTAGATTTACCAGCATATAGCGGATTGAGTGAGCATATTCTCTCACAATTCTCTCTCTGAATCTGCTATCTGCCACCGAATCTGCTGACTCCCAAACATCCATGTTTGAAAATTTGGCTAAATTTTTGAATTTGAAAATAGCTCCCATCCATACATGTTTATTTGGATCTCATCATTCTCATTTTTATATATGTTGTTTGAACCTTAAGAACTACATCCTCCAGTGTTCCTCTAGTCTTATCTTATATATATAAATATATATATATATATATATACTAGAACTCGTATCTCGCGCGCTACGCCGCGCGGGACGGTCTGTGTATTTTCATTGCGATGCAGTTGACAGGTTTGATAGTGTGAAAATATCATAAATGTTTGAATTGATGATTTTTTTGTGTGGAGTGAGTGTTGGTGGATATATGTTACTTCAATTGGATTTATAGGTGAAGTCACAATGATAGTGTCTGTTGAAAAAATTAAAATGTTTAAAATGGATGTGGAGGCTGATACCACTTTACTTCTTGGAAACTTTAAATCCTTGTGAAGAATATTTGCAAAGGTCTTCTGCCTTTTCCTCCCCCGAAATGGTGTATATCCATATAGCATTTCATATAAGAGAATTCCTACAGAGCAATATGGAGCAAAAAGAGTATTAATTGCATGTTAATCAATCCCTTTTACATTATAAAGCAACCGACAAAGCTTTTTATCACAAAGTCTTGCTAGAAATTACCTAGAGCCCACCAATCGACTGCACTAGTATGGCCTCCAGTAATGATTTTCTATTTTACACAAAAGCAGCCAACAGTAAGTGGAAAATACCGAGGAACAGAATGAATATATAAAAAGACAATGCATTCTTCTTGATTTGTTTATGCAAAAGTAAGAATAGGCATATGAATGTCAATCGAAAAAAAGAATAGGCATATGAATGTCAAGCGAAAAAAAGAATAGGCATATGAAATTATGAATCTTGAGCCATTCTTGATCTTTAAATTATGCACTGGAAGAGTTTAGAAGATGCTAACCGGAGCTATGTATTCCTCAGTAGCAACAAAAGAATTTGATGCTCGCATTGGTTCTACAACAAAAATTGGAGCCTGATGACTTGTGGCTCGCATTGTGGCTATTTTTCTTTTCATTTGTTCTGGAATAAAAAGCTGCATATGCACCAATTTGAAAGAAAAAAAAGTGAGAACCAAAGAAAGAAAAGAAAAGATTGATGTCAAGGGCCCTTTTTCGAGAGCAGTCAGTAGTAGTGCATGAGACACACCTGTGGTTCGCAAGATGTTTGCAAGATGTCAAGCAGGACAAATCGAAGTCGGTCAGAGCAATATGACCATTGTTCTGAAGTAAAACATTTTCTGGTTTCAAATCCCTATAGATTACCTCTGCAGCAAGAACATAAAAGGTGCCATGGAAAATAATCAGAAAACATTTAAAAAACAATAAGAAAACATTAAAAAAACAGGTTATGTTCACAGAAAACTAAATATTGCTTAGAATGTCTGATTAAAAGATAGTAAATTCCAGTAAAATTAAATGAAAAAAAAGGTAAAAACGTCCTTTATCTTTCCAAAAATTTCAAATCCGTCCTTTTTCTATTTTATTACCGATTTAGTCCGCTACAAATGCTAATTATGTTCAAATCAGTCCTTTTTTTCACTAATTATATTCTAATTGCTGACGTGGCAAGGGTTTTAATTTAAACCTGACACGTGTGCATAATATTAGTCCTTTTTCTTTTATCTTTTGCCAATTCAGTCCTAAACTTTTATTTTGTTCTATTTAGTCCTCTACCCCAATCACTCATTTTTATATTAATTGGCCTCAAACCTTTCAAATTATTTCATTTTAGGCCCAGAACCTTAAATTTTTTATTATTACTAATCCATTTATCAAATAAATGCACAACATACTTCCATAAATAAAATTAAACACCAAACCTCATATATTGGGTTCGACTGCTTTGTTATCGGGTCTTTCAAGTACCGGAATTTTACGGACTCTCTCTAATAACCACTCGACCGCAACCGATTGTTCATTGGTTTTGGTTTCCTTCAGTAACAATCAACAGAATCTTACTTTGCGTCCTACCTTAGGATGTAGCAATATTTAAAAGTAAATGATTTAACTTGAATTTTTGGAAGGTTATGGATACAGGAAGCCTTGGTTTTATTGAAAAATATTAATATTATTAAAAATATTAAAAAAATAGTCTGAATTTTATTGTCCACAAAGTATGATTGTGCTGATTGTTGCTGAAGGAAACCAGAACCAATGAACCATCGTTACGGTCGGGTGGTTAGAGAGAGTCCGTAAAATTCGGAACTTCAAAGACCCGGTAACAAGGCGGTCAAACCCAATGTATGAGGTTTGGTATTTAATTTTATTTACGGAAGTATGTTGGGCATTTATTTGATAAATGTATTAGTAATAATAAAAAATTTAAGGTTCTGGGCCTAAAATGAAATAATTTGAAAGGTTTGAGGCCAATTAATATAAAAATGAGTGATTGGGGTAGAGGACTAAATAGAACAAAATAAAAGTTTAGGACTGAACTGGCAAAAGATAAAAGAAAAAGGACTAATATTATACACACGTGTCAGGTTTAAATTAAAACCCTTGCCACGTCAGCAATTAGAATATAATTAGTGAAAAAAGGACTGATTTGAACATAATTAGCATTTGTAGCGGACTAAATCGGTAATAAAATAGAAAAAGGACGGATTTGAAATTTTTGGAAAGATAAAGGACGTTTTTACCTTTTTTTCCAAAATTAAATGAACAATTATACATATATGCAAAGTAAATGAACAATCATACTAATTCTGGATAGTGAGGGCATACCTTGCAGAATCTTCTTTCAGAACTTTCATTAGTTGATTGTCAAGAAGAAAAAGCTCTCCACCAGGGCAATAATTAGTTATGAAACAGATATGAGTTTTGGTCTGCGGAGTAATATGAAAGAATCAACAATCAAAACATTACAGAGAAAAAGCAGCTATGAGAATTTGGTGTAGCTATATGTCTTTTATGAAAGAAATTTTAATTAAAAAAGAATGCAAGTTCGAAAATTTCTTATTTGCTCATCTCACCTGAAATTCTGAAAAGAAGCATACAATGCAGGAAGAAAAGGGTGGTCCAACAAATCAAGGATTTCTCTTTCAGCACAAGCTCTATGCACCTACATAAGTTAAAGAAGGATATCAGCAAGGAACATGGCTTAATGGTTCAGAGGCATAACCTTGTTTCGATTAAGCATTGCACCCTTGTCCATTGCTTTCATGGCAAAGTCTTGCCCTGTTTCAGATAGTTCTACTAAATGCATACTGCAAGGAGAACATTATACTTATATCAATTAAGCAAGTCATTACTCTTTCTATAAATGTGCCCCAGTGAATGTGTTTTATGGGGAGGTGTCCTGATTACATTAATGATTAGTGAAAACTTTCAGTCATGGGTAGATGAAAATGACAAAAAGCTCAATCACGTCTAATGTCACTACTCGACATGTTTTCTTTTACGCAGACCATTATGTTAAATAAATTAAGCACTCAGTTATACGAAACAACATTTAAGAAAATTAGGAAGACCAAAACTCCAGTATATTGTAAAATTTAAATGAAACTGTGATAATATTTCATAATAGGAGCTTGTAGCACTGAGCATGAGGCAGTATAAATCCAATACATTTAATATGTATGTGTGTGTGTGATCTGTAGATAATTTTCATGATTATGAAGTAAGATATCACGAGGAACATACCTTCCGGTATCACCAGATCCTAATGGTTTTATCGGCTTCAAATGCTTCAAGCCCAACTCTTCTCCACAATTTCGAATCTGCATATGAAAAATAGAATTGCTCAATAATGCAGTATATATAATGCATTCTTTGCACTGCCTTTAAATGAATTGCCAAATGAACTAAAATTGCTGACATGTCCAAGCATCAGCTATGAATACTTCACTAACAATTGGAGAAATTGCTTGATCATAAATACGTCTTGTTCTTTTGGCCCAAAACCCTTTACAAATTACAACAATTAAAGAATTATATCAGTATTATATGTATCACAACTTGTAGAATAGTCCAATATGATTCAATCTTGTAGTGAAGGAATAATGCATACCCTATCAGAGGGCAAAACTCTACCCACTTGCCTGTTAGCCACATTCTGTAAAACAGTGACTTCTCTCCTACTATCATTACAAGCTATTGTCTTGGGCGCATGCAACCTAATCAAACGAAATTTCTAGACTAAGAATGCAAACCCCGCCTCTAATTTGGAGAAAATTTCCACGAAAACTGAATTCCAGTAGTTCACCTGCATCGAAGCAAAACAAGAACATTAACCTCTTTATCACTATCCTGCCGATTCGAGCCACAATCCAAACATCTAGAATCTGGCTTCCACTGCCGTGGCCGCGGAGTAAGGAACGGCAACAGAGAGGGCGCTATTCCCATTCCAACCTTCCGAAATTCAGCGGCTGCTATGCCATTTTTGCTTCTGTTGAATCAAACCTTCAAAAAATTCAACAAGGAAACTCTGAAAAACGAAGTGAACCAGAAATTGAAGCATAATAATAGTGGGATTGAAGACGTTCTCACCAATTGGTTACAATGTTACAGAAAACAAATTAAAATACTTGTAACTGAGAAGTCAATGGGGAGGTGTGGGGACGGGGAGGAGGATGGCGGACGCCCTGGTTGCAAGTCCTTTTCTACAGTTCCTCGCAATCGGCTCTGAGAAGCAACAACCCTTCCAATCCCATCGAGCGAAACCCTACCTTCGCCGACTGTCGCCGGCGTCTCTCACTCGAGGCGAGTGACTGGGAGATGACGGAAGAAGGCTGGATTTCAAAGGCGCGCCGGGCTGTGAGTGATGGGCGGTTGGGGGGTGGGAGTGTAGAAGGACGAAACCAAAAGAAGGGGATTAGGGATTACCCGTGACGAGCCAAGGGCGGCGCAGGGACGTCGTCTCGTTGGCGCGGGACCAGCGGCGGATGGATGCCAAATCGAAAGCGTCTTGGAGAAGAATGAATGAATGGGACGATGATGAATGAACGAGAGGGCGGCGGCGTCGAGTGAGTGCGGCCAGGGCAGCGATTGAATGAGGAATGGGGAAAACGAAAGAAAGCAAGGGGAGAGAGTGTTCGCAGAACCGCTATAGAAAGAGACAAAAGAGGCTACTGTAGCAATGTACGGATCTGTTCATAAGAAAACAACTGTAGCTTTATACGGTGTCATATATATATATATATAAGATATATTGTTTTTTTTTAGATCTAAGAAATAAATTAAAATGTTTGAACTCTGGTATGCTATAAACGGGTGCTCATTAACACTTTTAACTATAACAATGCCACAAAAATTCTTGATTTTGTTTACCTATAAAGTTAAGAATAAACCGTCTGTGCGCAGCGGGCAAAAAATCCTAGTATGAGATAAAAGTTGAAATTAAGTGATTTAATCTTTATTTAAAAGATTGCATATTCCCACAATCCCTTTGCTCTTATGCTCTTGCCCTACCTAGCTTGACAGCACCATCAGCACCGGGCGATAGCATCAGCCAACATCACGAGGACATGACCGACGGGCAGCAACGGGCATTCGGACAACACCGGCCGCAGCAGGCAACAACAAACCTTATACCAAGTTACCAACCAGCCAAGAACAATACTGACACATAAACATTACCTCCATTCGCATGATTTGGTGAGATCCCTCATCGGGTTATGATTGAATAGCGTATTATCTTGTATGATTGGGAGTAACTTCATCTATTACCAATTAGTTTTAGGCGTCAGCCTCCCATATATAAATTTCTACATGATCACATCTTGAAATATTATCTCCATTCACCTTTATATTATAGATATATACTATAAAATAAAATGCATATCTAAGACAAGAAAATCATGATGACATCATATTATTCACCAAAAAGTGTAACCATAAATAAGAATATAAGATCATTCCAAATTAAATAACGTTTTAAATTGTAATACCTGTCCCTGCAACAAGTTGAATCAATGTCATTAAGGTCATCAACACTACTGCTCTGCGTTTGTCATGGCGATTCATAACAACATGAGCTCCTGGTGCAAAAAGACAAAAATGACGGTGGTTGTGGCAAGGCTACTGCAACAGCTTGTTGATGAGATTTTTTTGGTGGCAGACATCAGAATTGGACGAGCGAAATTTACTCATTTCTTGGAGAGTAATCCATGGGAAATTGGGAGATTCAAGAATGGGAATAATCCATCCAAACAAATGAAGATTGGGTGGAAGCTTTATTCTTTGTTTAATCTTATTTGTCATTCAATGTTCATAGTTTTGGTATTATTTTCATTCTTCATATTTTATGGGTATTAGAGAGATTGAGAAAGATTAGCCAAGATTGAAGAAATCATTTGATTCTTGATTTTTTTTTTTTTTGGGGGGGGGGGGTTATTCTTGAGTTGATTTCTTCATATATATTATTCCTTGGTTTTGACTTTTGAGTGTTGTATGAAGATGAGTGATTTTTGGGAGTCTTTAGGAGTCACTACAGTTTGTGATCACCTTCTATTGGATTGAAGGAAGGATTGTTCAGCAAGTGTCAATACAGTGGGAGAGCTTGGCAAGGTATTTATTGGTATTTATTGTTCAGCAAGGGTTGAACAATAAATCAATGAGGTTTGCGCACAGTTCCTAGCGGCAGCCTCTAAAATGACCTTATGAAGCTGAAGAACTCTTGAGCAGACTGACGCTTTCCATTGCTATTACGAGCCCAATGTGCTTTTCACCCCTGCAACGATTACAGTAATATCATCCAGTTTCCCACCTGACAAACATAAGAAAGACGAAGACAATCTAGTGTTAGCACCAAGACTGATGCCCGATATCAAGAATTGATGGTGGTGAATCCCTGCCTGACCTGTTAATTTCATCCCCACTACTTTCTTCCACCATGGAACATCGAAACCCTACTTGAGAATATCTAACTTTTAATTATATATTGATTTGAGCATGGTAAAATTTTGTAATTCACACCGAGGAAACTGTAGGTTTGTAGTACCAACTTGGGCACGAGCTTCTTGTGAGTAAGGGAGAGTCAAAACTAGAGTCCTTTGAGTGGTTATGTGCTAGGTTAGCTAATTCCTTAGCTATCAACCGAACCGAAACATACTACTAGTTAGAGCACATCAAAATGCGACCTTAGTGCATTAATGTAAAAGGGGAAAAGAGGACATACCAGCATTCGATACATCATTGCATGACTTGATGATCGAAACAATTTCTCGATCATAGACATTGTCGAAGAGTCCATCAATCCCCATAACAATAATGTCCTCTTCCATCAACTCAACACTAGTAGTTACCTATTGAGTTTGTTTGGGAGCAAGCATATTTGATAGCATATAGCATATTGAAAGAGCATATCCTGTCACAGTCACAGTTCTCTCTCCAAATCTGTTATCTGTTAGCGGATCTGCTGACTCCCAAACATCCCCATTGTCCAACACAACATGGGGAATATTGTCTTTGCAATCTATAGCAACAACCAAAAGACTTTGTGTCAATAAAAAAGTTATAAAGGAAAGAGACTTCACACCGTAGCATCAACAAATGTCTGGCCAATTGCCTCCGAACTCAACTGGTACGGGCAATCAAAATAATGAATGCTCTGGTGGATATGATCCAAATACTATTTGGCCCAAAGAAAATAACTTCAATATGAGACATAAATAATACTACTACAAAGAAACCAAGAAGCTTCAACAAAAGGCAAAAGCATGAACACCTTTGCGTATAACTTTCACACCACAGTTCCCTACATTCGCCATCTTCAATATCCCGTTCCTTTCCAGCATAGCAATAACTCTAACAGCATGTCGAAATACAAGGACCAACACACACGCACACAAGCACATTATTGCACATGATCAAATCAAGGAAACATGGAAAACAGTTTAAAGGACCTACGATGTAGCAGAGCCAACGAAAGATGTAGCAGCATGTGCTTTCCTTATCAGATTCCGGGGATCGTAGTTAACCTATAAACCAATTTAGAAACGGCAGTACATGAACAAGAATTCTGCAACATATCAAACAGAAGATCAATGAAAGGGCTTGAATCATGATCACCTCTTCTTCTTGAACTAAAACAGAGGCATTCGACATGAGTTCGGGGGAAACAGAGTAGGATTCACATCTTTTTCCTTCCAACTGCGCACAATAGGAATATTTTACATTAAATTTTTTTATACATACAATTATTATCATATTAAATTAAGTTAATTTATATTATTGGGATGAGGACTTTAGCCTAGTGGTCAAGTGTGCCTGACTCACAACCTTTAGGTTTGGATTCGATTCCCCACTTGGCCCCCTATCCTTTCCTCTTGTCCCTTTTTTTTTTCTTTTTTTTTAAAAAAAAAATTTTTCCAATAATTTTCATCCATCATTTTTCCATACTCACACGTCACCCCATAATATTGCCATCATTTTTGGATCCCTACCCGTCACCACAACACCTACTGGCAACAGCACACAAGCCTTTCACGTAAGAGGATTGATGAAGGGAATCGCCATTTTCGGGATTTCTTATTTGGACAAATTCCGAGCTTCAGTGTCCGTAGACTGTAGTTGGGTGAAGTATTTGGTGTTGGGAATTTACCATTTAGATGAGGGAATGATTGAATCCACAAACTTGGCCAGGGCTCACGGCTTCTTCTTCTTCTTCTTCTTCTACCACGTGCCACGTCACACATACGCTCACTCATGAATCTTTCCATATTTTACAACTCTAAGAAAAAGTTATTGTAGCTCAACAAAAAAAGTTTTAACATTTTTATTATTAATTTTGAAGTATTAAAAATACTATTGAGATATATTCACGGCTTTCTGGATGACACAACCTATTAAAAACATATAGATATTTAGATATGTTATTTTGAGATATTTGATAAAATAACAGATTGTGCTCAACCAATATGAGTTACATTTTGCACTTATGACTAACCCATATATCATATCCTTGTATCTCATCATGATCTGTGCAGTCAACACAGTAGATGGATGGTGGTGAAAAGTGAAACCTCAACGGTAATTAACACATTTAAAGAAAAAAGGATAAATAAATAGATAGACATATAAATTTGAGATTGTAATAACGACAAAAGATGTACTAATAATAATACTAATACAAAACTAAGATTATTAGGTGGATTAGCATTTAGCAGGGAGAAGAAGACATGTAAGGAGTACCAAGTATGTACGCATTTGTCATACGCGGAGACAAAGCAGAGAATTGGACAGTCCTTGGAATTGAGTCATGCAAGGAAATCCAAATCGAAATCATCAACGAAATCAAGAAACCTCCAAGAAATGTATGTCTGTCATTATATGTAGTGCATAGTCAAATGATCAAATTCAAATCCCTTTTTATGAATTTACTTACTTGGCTGGATTTTTACTTGTTAGTGTTCTTATATTAATTGCTTGCCCATCCAACTCCATTACTCCGTTTAATTTCTTCCCAATCATATATTCGTGTGTTTAGTGTGGAAATAATCCGTAAAGCTCATGAGGGATAGTTCCATTTAATTTAATTTTTTTTTGCTTAACAATTTACAATATATGGCGCTGTCCATCCTGGGCTTCATGGTTCTGTTTGGCTAGCGTCGGACATTTTTCTCCTCAAGGGAGGCTATCAGAAAAGAATCAAACCGATTACGGATCCGATATCACGATAATGCGCCCAAACATGACTTAATACGTCCAAACTTGACTGAATTCACTAAAATTGCAATGGCAAAATGGATACAATGGAAAATCAACCAGTTGTTGAGAAACAACGGCTGATTAACCGGAAAAATGGAACCAAACCACCGGTTGTTGAGAAACAACGGTGGACTTGGAAAAAGTAACCGCTAATCACTAAGCTAGAGTCTAGGAAAGCTGTTAAAGGAAAGCTGTAGAAAAAATAGTAAAAATACAAAGAATTGAAATTTGCATAAAGGAATTTTGGGGTGAATTGGCTCTCTTGATTATGAGCATGGCATCCCTAATTTATAGTCGGAGCTCTGGTAACCGCTCCCCGGCTGATTCCTCTGAGCCGATTTTCGCCCTTCCCTCATCGGCTATCCTCACTCAATTTCGGCCGATAACTCTTGCCTTTAGGATCTTTTATTCTTACGGATTTCCCTTTGGCTTTAATCATGCATCTTTCAGCTTCTTGGCCCAATCACTTTTGAATCCATCTCCCCTGTAAATTCTTTTTAGCCCAATTTGTCTGGCCCAATCACTTCCTCGCGGCCCACTATCCTGGTGGCCCCAACAGATGCCCTCCTTACTTGGGCGAATTTTCGACTTTGGAAAGAGCCCAAGTAATCTTCCCATGTTGCTGTTTGACGGTTATTTCTTTTTCCCGAGAAATTCCGTCATCATTACTCCTATTTACGTAGCCTATCTTCCTCGGAGTAAACTGCCTCCTTTTCGCCCTTTCACATTCTTCTTCCTCCTCCTTGTTTTTCTTCCTTCCTTCAATGGATCCTCGTTCCATTCCTGTTCCCTCATCTGAAATTCTTAAAATCGAGAGTTCATTTGCCTCTCATTCTGCAGTTCGTCTTCTTCCTGAAGGTTTCTATTCCCTCGGCCAGTTAGGTATTCCCGAAGAGATTGACGAGTGCAGTGCTCGTATCTTTGAGAATCGCTCCATACCATTGTATGCTCCCTGGTTTTCTTCTCAGCTTTTTACCCTGTCGTTTGCTAAATGGCCTTCGACTTCGGCTGACTACTTGGCTTGGTATCATCATCTCGAATCACATTGCCGCAAGTCCTGGTCTGAGGCCTATATTCGTCGTTTGATCCTTCTCAGTACTGCATCTTTCCCCACTGATCTCCATCCCATTCAGGCTCTTTTATTTTTCTGGAATTCCACTATAAACTGTTTTTGTTTCCCTTGGGGTATGATGACTCCCACTATTCAGGACGTCAAACTTCTCTTGAACCTTTCCGTTCGTGGGGACAACCTTGGCGTTGCCTCCAAATCTCTTCCTAAAGAAAGAACCACTAGTTTCCCTTCTAACAATACTTTTCACAATTGGATTATTGAAACTTTTGACAATTTCCCACTATATGAGTATTTTCTGAAAAATAATAATCCCGGTTTAATTTTATTTAATGAAACCAATTATGAAGATGGAGTTGGGATTAGGGATATGTTTATAAGTTGTCACGTTTTTATATACTCATGTAGGAAACTGTGGCCCGAAAGCGCACGGCATCAAAAATTGCGGTAATTTATAGTAAGACTGGATCGTTCACTGGAGGATGTGCGATAGAAGCAGGGCCCACGTCGTTTACTAAGATTTTCCACTCGGTTACTCGTTTCAGGTTTTGCATTGGTTTTTAACAACTATTTGACATAATTTAAACTAGATTATGAAAGCAATAAAATTATTCTACAAAGCACAATAAAATCAGTCTATAAAGCAATTAAATCTATTCTAAGAAAGCAACGAAATTACACTAAGAAAGCAGATAAAATTATTATACGAAAGCAAAGTTAAAATGTGACAGAAGGGACAGGAAGGAAATAATAAAGATTGGACACGATTTCAGATGAAACAATAATTAAACTTCCATTTTTATTACACAGATCTTTGTTTGGGATAATTCATCAATTAGCTAACTCTCATGCTTTCTAGACTATGTTCCCTTTAACATACATGTACTTACATTCAGAATTTACATGCTCTTAAGACCTCAATTTCTAAGATACCACAGATTAATAACTCCCCCTGCCGAGGTATGTTATTTCTCCATGGTGGATAAGCAACACCCAATACATCATTAGTTGACATGGCAAGTACTCCTATCATCCCCCTTGTCACACCCAAAGTCTAAATTAAATCCCGAACTAATCCACAACTCTTAAACCTTACAACCGGCGGCCAACCTCTAATTCTTCCGAGTGACCTCTATAAAAGCATTTAAATGAAAGCGGTAAAAAAAGCAGTAAAGAAAGCATTTAAAAACCTATCACTCGGAAGTTTCGAAAGCTATCTCATTCCGTTAGTATAAAAGAGCCCCTGGTCTTGGTGACCAGATGCAGATTTAGAACTTCCCAAATATCAGTAAGCCAGGACTTATAAAATCCGGTTAGTTATGAGATACAAACGGAGTGGAACATATCCGTGAAGATCTATTCCGAATGTACTCACTCAAGACTCAATGCTAGGCTTTGGCGGGAGAAGATAGTAGTTGAAAGAATACTCAACCCTACCTTAGAAATTAACCAAGGCCTATATGTTGTTCCTCTAGTATTATTTATCACATCTTATCCGAATCCAAGTGGAAACTGATTCGATGCAATACTTAATAGAAGATTTCCAACACACAGTAATTTCGAGAAAACAATTGATATTTGAAAATCATTCCCGACACAGGTACTAGACTCTCAATTAAAACACAGACCCTTTCGGTCTAGATGAGACCTAATCGCTGACTCTGCTTCTAGTTTCCCAAAATAAACCCCCAGTAGAAGATGAATTAGTCATAACTGTGAAATTATCCCTTACTTAGATCTGGATTTTATAAAGTGATTTTTGTGGAAATTTATTATGCAACATCTGATTTAGATCAAGACTTCTATGTCCAAGGAGAAGGATCCCCAAAATAAATATGACCACAATAGCTATATAATAATAGCATGCATACATGTATATGAGAAGTAAAATAAAATACCCCAAAATATATGATGGGATTAGACAGAATTTGATACACAACGGTGGATTAGCCTTGAGAAAAGAAGAATTTGGCTAAAAGAGTGCCATAAATAACTGGGATGATCTGGACTGCAAACATCTGCTATCCAGTTCCCAATTATTCCAGATGGAATGAGTTTTAGACAATGAGGAACCTTTAATGACAGTGATCGCTATCATCAAGAGTCCTACTATCCATAAGTGAGAAAAAACCCACATGTTTTCTTACCACAGTATTATTATAACCGTGTTGATCGACACTGTCTAATATTACCATGGGTCGAAATTCAGGTTGAAATTAAGATAAAGAAAAGAAAACTGAATCTAATTAGGAATTGGCTGAGTGGCTAATCGTTATCCCCGTAAAGGGACCTTTTTGCCGGAGCTTCCACCAATCACTAATCAGACCATGCAAAATAATGAGTAATAATTAATATACAGAAGACGAGCTAATCGTTATCCCGGTGAAGGGACCTTTTTGCCAACATTGATCTATGATATTCCTTATTACCCATTCATACACACAATTAAAGAGTAAAGATGAAATTAAAAGAATATTTTTGGTATTATGTGAGTGTTAATCACATAATAATTTAGACACTAGTGGTTGAGATGTGTAATGGATAAAATTAGATGCAATGGGCCTAAGCCCAGTATACCCATGCAACTTACACAAATCAGGAAGTAAAATATTTTTGGAGTTTTAAAAATAGAGAGAAGAGGTCAATTCGGTTTATTGGGCTGGATGCAATGTAAACCGAATTGTAAATGCATGAGAAATGAAGTATTGCCTTATTCAATTAATCATTGCAAGGATGCGAAATAACATTATCTAATTCGGTTTGTCAAAGCAATTCGGTCTAAACCGAAGTGGACAAACCGAATTGATGAGGTTCTTCCCTTACTCAAATTTGGCTAAGGCATTTACTTCAAAAGGGGGGTTAATTCGATTTGCCAAGGCAATTCGGTATAGACCGAATTGACAAACCGAATTAGTTTGATACGAAAAATAAACTAAGGCATGAAGGGATGAAAATTGATACAATGTGGTTTCAGAAGTCAGTTCGGTCTATAAGAGCAATTCGGTATAAACCGAATTGCATAGACCGAATTGCTCGAGACCACATGAAGAGAATGAACAAACATCATTTTTATCATGCAATTCAGTCTTCATGGGCAATTCGGTATAAACCGAATTGCCTTAGACCGAATTGCATGCAATTTTCACATGAATGAAATAAACATTTTTTTTTGTCATACACTTCAGTCTTCATGGGCAATTCGGTGTATGCCTTAGACCGAATTGCATGCCATTTTCACATAAGTGTATTTTTTGTTCACAAGTATCAATGCGGTTTCTAAGCTGATGCGGTTTATGATAGATGGGATTGACCCCATCACTCATTTCACATCAGTGTCATCTCGCAGCCATACTTGTGAATATTTTCTGGTTATCCATAATTATACATGCACAGTGGGTAATAGCATGGAATGAAACCTAAAACTCAAACAAGAAATTCAAATATTACACAACCTAAAACAACCTATAATTCTAAGAACATCATGCATAAAATAAGAACACTTAAATTATCCAAGGCAACATTAAACAAGATTTCTAGAACAAGAATAGTAAAATAAAGCATTTAAAACCTATTTCTAATAAGCTTAAAATTATCTAAAACCTAGGAACACTTATTTGAAGCTCTAAGGCTTAAAACCAAACTAAAAACACACTTAAACATGCATTTATTGAGAATGAAAGCCAACTAGTAACACATTAAATGCAACCTAGTTGAAACAAACAAACATTCTAACATATTTATTGCTAAGGAAAGCATTTAAAGAGTGTCAAACACATGAAACAAATCCATTTCTGGAAATTTTCTTTGTATTCAACACTTGAAAGCATGATAAATAACCCAAAATCATCATTAGATTGAAGGTAGGGTTTATTCTAACTAAAAAGCATGTAAAGAGTATGGAAATGGCTACACTAAATGGTATAAAACAGCTTGTACAAACTAAGCTAAGATTAAACAACTAAAACTAAACTAAGATACATAAAAAATAAACTAACTACCTACCTACCTAACCCTTAAGGGGTGAAGAACCTGGATGAATATTCTTCTTGTCCTCTGCCCAGTATCAAGTGTGTAAGAATTGGAATCTTTCAAGTGTTGGTGAGAGTCAGCTTTTATACACCTTTCTCTAAATCCCAGGCCCATCGGGGCCCATTAACAGTGGCATGCATTTCCCACGTGTTCCACAGCTTCATCTGGATGTTTTTGAACTCAATTCGGTCTCCAAATGCAATTCGGTATAGACCGAATTGGTGTATATCGAATTGTATGAGATCTCTCTTTCTTGGTCTTTGGCTGGGATGTGGTCTTCAATATCAATTCGGTTTAAGTGTAGACCAAATTGAGTATTTCGAATTGCTCATGGTCTCCTGCTTGGCTTCCTTGTTTTGAGGCAATTCGGTTTATGCAATCAATTTGGTGTAAACGGAATTGCATAGACCGAATTGGGCATTCTGCATCTCTTCCCAACACTTTGTCCATTTTTCTTCTCCTCTTTCATCAATTCGGTCTATATGGGCAATTCGGTGTAGACCGAATTGCCTAGACCGAATTGCTCTTCGACACTTAGCCAAAAATTTCATTTTGTGGGATTTTCATTCTTTTTCCCATCTTTTTTATTTTTGTGGGCTATTTTATTCTTTTGCCCATCTTTTCATTCCTTTTTCTTTTCTTTTTCCTTTTTTTTCATGTTTTTGGATTTTTCTAACACAAATACAATTAAAATTGCATATTCTTGTGTCTTTCATTACCAGCTTATTATTCTTACAAACTCGCATTAATTTTTCGAATTCAACTGCTTTCTTATTAAAATAAGATGGGATTATGATCAAAATGTCCGTCTCAGACACGGAAATGGATTGGAAATAATGGACAATTTTGGCCATTATCAACATCCTCACATTTAATACTGATCGTCCCCGAGCAGTCAGAGTTAGTGCTCTTAAAAGCATGGACTCTGCACATTCAATCCATTTGTGTGGCTTCAAAAATTTCATTCTTTTTATATTGGGATAAGATAATCAAAATTACAAGTATTAAACTCTCTTGATTGCAGTGTTTAATGAAATGATATTTTTCACTTGAGTAGGTATACAAATCAATCATTATTGTTAATTTTTCTTGAATATATATTTAGAAAATCTCATCGGTTTAATTCTTGAATTCAAGCATGACATGAACATTGATCAATCCAAACAAAGCCTCTCATATAGTAGAAACGGAAATTTCACTCACTCTCAAATTGGATTTTAGACATTGACACTCATAATCAAATTCAATTAAATTCTCCCATAGGCTTGCAATCAGACCAATTCGCCACCTACTCATTTCCTCAAATCGAGATCCCGAGGTCTTATTAAGCGTTATAACGGGGCATACGGTTGTAACATCGGTATGGAAGGGAATTATTGGGTTGAGAAGTGATATGAATCCATTCCACCATAACTTGGCATGTTTTTATTTAAAATCTATGATCATTAATACGTTTTCTTTCTTTTGTTTTTCTTTTTATTGCATGACATTAGAATATGTCTAATTTGCTTTGTCAATTGCAATTCATTCTTTTTGTTGAATGGATCTCAACATTTTCTTCCTCTTTTTCTTTTTCGTTTCTTTTCTTCTTTTTCTGTTTTTTTTTTTTGAATCGGTTTTTGAATGCCGATTGATGTTTTCTCTTCGATGATCATAAATTATAATGCCTTAGTGGAATAGGTCCGTGCACACTTAGGTTTGATTTTCTTGGTCTTTTTATAAGGCTAGGAAAATATAGTGGTTTCAAAGAAAAATTAGGCTCAGATTGGTTAATCCTAAAGGGAAAATATTTTTTGGGTTTGAATTTCAAACGAAGGCAAAAAATTTGGGTTTTTCTAAGTGCCTCGATCATATGCTCGATTTCGGGAATATGGCATGGTCTTGAATCGGTGCCAATTGCAAGTTCTAGTTTCCTTTAATTGAATTGATTTTCACACAATCAAAGAAATGATGAGTAAAAATCACTCGGCTCAGATCTCACATGGTATGGTTTGATCATGTCATACATTTATTCTTGAACTTAACCTTTGAAATTTTTTTGCAATTTATTCAATCAATGTAACACCCCGGATTTGGTAACCCAAGCCGAGGTGTCACCGCTGCATCTCCCTAGCAAGACACGGCTTCCCGAGCTCGCTAAGGAAGTGCAAGGCTTATGGGTATGCAAAGTTTTAAAACATTCAACAATGAATCCGGAATTTATTAATACTTCAATCATAGTACGGTAGTAAAAATCATCATGCATGGATAAGGTAAGTGCAGCGGAAAAGTACTCACGGCCAAAACCTCGGGTTTAACAGACCCGGTAAAACAGTAGTATGATGCAGTAATTAAAAACGTTCACAAATATATCCCCCCAAATGCGTGTGCATGCGTCACTCGACATACTCTGTAAAAGAAAAAAAAACGACAACGGTTGTCAGTATAAAGATATACTGAGTAAGTTAATCCCTAACTAACAAATAAAAGGGGTTACATGTGTTTAAACTAAAGATCTCGCTTTCCATACATAAATTTAAAATACATAATTTATTTGCAGCGGAAAACATGATTAAAGGACATAATTTTAAAAGCGTAATTTAAAGCATAATTTAAGATGCACAATTTTAAATACATAATTTAAAAACATGATAAATACGATTTAAGCATAATGGAACACTCACACAAGTCTTTTACATTTTATCCCGTCGACTAAGAAGATGACACCATACCGGGAGATCACTAACGAGGCAATCTCAACATAGGACCACTAACGAGGCAGTCCAAACAATGGGAGACCACTAACGAGGCAGTCTCAAAAAGATAGTAGGACCATTAACGAGGCGATCCAAAAATACAGCGCGCGAGATCACTAACGAGGCAATCTCAGATAGTAAGGAGACCACTAACGAGGCAGTCTCAAAGATAATGATAGCATGAAGATCGGCTCGGCCTAGTGAACGGGATTTTTCGAAAGTTCGTATTTCAATGTTATCAAATGATCGATATCGCGTTTTCATGGTTCGAGTTTTCTCAAGTTCGAAAAATCCTATTCGAGGCAGTTTACGCCTTTCTTAATTAAAAATTCGTCTTTACACCAAAAATTCTGAAATTTTTACAGTAGTTCGAAAACACACACACGAACAACTTTCATGTTTTAAGTTTTTGGAAATAAGGTTCCGAAGTGAGTCGAATTTCGAGTTCTTTGAAAGATAATTTCTGTCTCAAAAACTGGTTTCGTCACAGGTTAGTGCAACGCCGATTAAAAATTCATTTCAAAACCAATTGATGCGAAATTTTTACAGTAATTACAAAACATGTCAAGGAACAACTTTCATGTTTTAAGAATTTGGAAATAATGAATTCTTGATACTCAAAAATCGACCACAACCCACTGTATACTCGCGGGCTCCGAAAAGGTTTTAAAGCAGTTCTGAAATTTGACCGTTGGGCATATCAAATGAACACCAAAATTCGTAAAATTTTATATGCATAATCTAGACACAATTATCTACAACTTTTGTTTAGGAATGCAAAGTTGAATCATTCTAAAAATGGGTGAAAACATGCATGAAGTCGAGTAAGAGAAACTGTCACAGTTTGAAATGTTCGGGTTGTCACAGAAAGTTTACGGCGTGATTTGGGATAGCAAATCTTAATGTCAACAGCTGAAATGTGAACACAAGATAGATAAAGGTGTTAGGAACAACTTTTATGTTGAAAAGTTTTCGGTTTGAATTCCCGAAGGTCGAGTTTTAGGCGAGTCTTTGAAATTGGATGAAAATAGGGTTTTTGAAAACCGATTTTTGTTACAAGCCTATATCTCGAGTTTCAAACAACCAATAACCATGAAAATTTGTGAGTAAGGTTTTAACTTACAGATTTGAACATTAGGATTACTGGGATGGGTATCCGGACGTTCTAGGGTCGCGATGAACGACCAATCCTTCCGATCGCTTTTCGTTCGTTTTCCGGCGTGAAATCGTAGTAAAGGAAACGGGTTAGATTTTGAGTTTCTAAGTGTTATGGACGAACTAACACATTAAACTATGGCTTACCAAGATTCTATGGGGCAGTGCCTTCGTCCCGTTTGCCTCGCCGTCGCCGGAATGTTCGCCGGAAGTTGTCGTCGGATGAGTTTTGGCTTGGAGAGGGAGTTGGGAGTGTCTAGGGTTTTGAGAAACTGAAAACTAAGGGGAGGGGCGGCCAACACAGCCCCTATAACCTTCCCCACTGCCTTGATCCGCTTCCCCTCGATAGGGGACGGATTTTTGGCAAGAAAATCGCCATAGAAGGAAAGTTTACACCTCCTGCACCTCTGGCGCGGTGGTGGCGCGCACATAAGCCTTTGTCCGCGCGGAGTGCGCGCGAACAGTCCTGGGACGCGTCTCCCTTTCCCCGCGCGGTGGCCGCGCGTGCGCGCGCGGGGTGCGCGCCGCCCGAACCGGCCGGTTCGGGCGGTTCGTGTGGTCCGTCGGTTCTTTTCTTCCTTTTCTCGATCGGGTTTCTATCCTTCGCGCTCTTGGTCCGACTTTTCGGGTCATTCCCGACTCGAAATTCTCACGTGGGTTTATTTACAAATTCGATCTAACTCCCGTATGATAATTCGTCTACTTAAACTCGTCCCGTCCTTCCTTAATGATTTTACTGAAGTTGTGTTTTGGTTTCTTCGGGTTTAAACGTTGGGATGCTTTCGGTTATGTTTTTATTTTGTGATTTATTTTATGACTGAACTTGGTATTTAAATTCCCAAGCTGCCTACGTACCCTGTGAATGGATCAAGTCATGACGTAGTTCAAAACAATTTGAATTTTTTTTTTCTTTTCTCGGGTGTTACATCCTCCCCCCCTTAAGAATACAGTTATGTCCCCATAACTGTGGTCGGGTCATCTTAGAAGAGGGTAGGGTAACGTTGTCTCATGTCGGCTTCCAATTCCCAGGTCGCCGTTTCTACCTCGTGGTTAGACCACAGGACCTTGACCATCTTTACAGATTTATTTCTTGTCACCCTTTCCTTGTAGTCGAGTATTTGCACCGGGGTTTCTTCATAGGTCAAGTCATCATCCAATTCGATTACGTCCGGTTGGAGTACATGCGACGTGTCGGGCACATACTTCTTCAGTTGGGAGACGTGAAACACGTTATGGATGCGTGCTAGTTGAGGCGGCAGTGCTAGCCGGTACGCTAGATTCCCCACTCTTTCGAGGATCTCATATGGTCCTATGTATTGTGGGCTTAGTTTTTCCCTTGTCCGCCGAAGCGTATCACACCCCTGTTGTTTGTGATATTCTTGGCGCCATCCCGTCGCCGCTTTCGGAACTTCAAGTCTCGTCGCCTAGACACGGGTAGCTAGGTAGTGTCGGATGGGGCAAAATAAGGGAAACGAACAACAACCAAAAGAGATAACTAAATTAAAATAAAATAAAAAAAGAAAACATTTTTGAACCTCCGCGCGGTGCCGCGCCGAGACCGCGCGGCCGCGGCAGGTCGAAAAATAGGGCTCGCGGTGTGCGCGAGCCCTTTCCACCACTTCCCCCTTTCGCGACCGAGCGCTGTTTTCCATCAAATTCGACCTCCTCAACCCCATTTCTCCCGGTTTCTGTCCCGATTTCGCTAACCAAGGTATGTATCTACTAGAATCACTTATCAATTTCAGTTTTTATGCTTATGTCTTCCTAGTTTTTGGGTAGATTTGGGAGTTAGGGTTTAGTTGGAAGAATTTGGGGGTTTGCTAGTTTTAGGTTTGATTTGTGCAAATTAGTAAGCATTCGTGTCAATTGATGTTATTTCAGTTGTATTGCTTGCGTTTACGCCATAATGTGTTTATGTTTCTAGTGATTTCCCTTTTGATTTGGATTTTTAGGACTAATATAAAATTTTGATTTTCGGTTGGTGTTGTGGCATGATCATTGGTTTATTTTCCCGTTGTTTGGAGCCATTTGGTAATGATGGGTTGTTGTTGAAGTACTTGTTTCATTTCGGTGGCAAATTCCATATGCTTCTTAGTAATTCGAAATTTGGTTTATTGCGCTCTTAACGTGTTCAACGAAATGCCGCAGGGGACTTTGGGGGATTTGTCTAAACGTATTCTTTGTTTTGGCGATGATAAATTTGAGGTTCTTATGGGTTGCTTATGTTAGGAGTTTATATTGGCGCTTCCGTGTGGTTCCGTTTGATAATTAGTTTGCGGTTTTGAATCCTAATATTGGTATTGGCTACCTGCAGGATGTTGCTCTTTCTATGGGTCGTTCTGGCGTCTCTCATGTGTCCTCCGAGGACTAGGAGACGAGTTACTGATGAGGTTGGCCCCAGTCATGCCGCTCCGGCGATGCCTGATTCCGACGAGAGCGAGCTAGAGGAGGACGAGGAGCAGCGGGGCCCGCGACTGAGGGGTCTCCCGGACGAGGTGCGTCCTCACCGGCACGACAGTTTCCGGTTTAGGACGAGGGCTGCCCAGGACTTTTATTTCGACGAGCTTCGTCGAAACAGGGCTTACGTCCCTGAGAGAGGCATATATCCTCTTCATCTGGGCAATGACAGGGTCAGTGCAGTCTTGGAGTATTTGCAGTGGACCGGTCTGGCACGTCACCCCGAGGGCGTTGCCTCCGGTTATCTGGCTATGGAGGTTATCGCCAACATTGGCGGTCTCGGGGAGGGTGACGACCTATCTCGGGTATGGGTTCGTGGTCGCTATCTCGACTTCAGTGCTCGGGCGATCAATGTCTATTTTGGCTTGCCTGACGATGGCGTATTTTGCCCACAGCCTGAGGAACGTGTTCTTGCTCCTGCGTGGAACACCTTATGCACCATAGTGCCTCCTCAGCTCGAGCACGGTCATGATCTTCGTTTGACGACGATGGACTCCCCTTGGCGAGAGCTTGCTCAGCTGTGGTTAGGGCGCGTCCGGCCGATCACCCGGAGCCACATTGTCCTGGATCACGTCTACGAGACCATTTGCTTTATCGCGCGAGACGGTAGGGTGAATGTAAGAGCTTGTATCGAGGACAACTTGCGGGGTATGCGGAGAGGACGAGGGAGTAGGGTGATTACCCATGTTCACCTTATCTGTGGGTTGTGCGCGGCGCAGGGGATTCGCACTACACCGGAGACAGATCCGTACGACCTAGTAACGGGCCGTTGCTACCGTATCCCGACTTATGCTGACCGGCGTAGCGCCTTACGTCGTGGGGCTCCCCATGCTGTACTTCGCCCGCAGCCTGATGACAGCGGCCTGATCCTTGTTGTACCACCGGAGCAGCCACCCCCTCCTCCAGTAGTTCCACCTCCTGCAGTGGCACCTCAGGGACAGGAGATGGCTCAGATGCTGCAGATGATGCAGGAGATGCGGGTCGGTATGGATGCCGGTTTTGCAGCTGGGCAGGCTCGTTATGACGCCATCGATGCTAGGTTGGACTTCTACCAGACCCGTATGGACTCGTTTGCTACGAGGCAGGCTCAGCAGTAGGCCACCCTGTCCGACATGTACGCCTATGTGCGGCAGATGGACGACTACATGCGTCGGCAGTTCCCGCCTCCCGATCAGTGATGTCTCCTTTCGTTTTCGCGTTTTCGTTTAAGTTTTGCATCAGACGTACTTTGTTTAGTTCCCTCCTTATGAGGACGTTGCTGTTGTCTGGGATTTGTGATTTATATTTTCGTTATGTTATTGCTTAGTTATGTGTTTGACATGGGTTAGTTGTTTGTTGCTGTTCTAGAAGTATGGTTGAACTGTCCTGCCTTAGTTATGATTTACGATACTATGGTTTCGTCGTTACCTCTTCATTGCATTTACATGAGTGGAGGCCGCCCACTAGTTATTGCATATTTATGTGGTTGAGTTTCTTCCGGGTATAATATACGAATAAGTATAAAGGATAAATGAAATAGCTGCTGGAAATTCTTTAATTGCTCCATTCAAAATAAACTTATTTGGTTATACGCGGTAGAATGAACGTAGTAGTGCTGGCAATAGTCAAAGGAGGTATAAGTAGTAATGCATCGCTATATATATTCCTAATCTAGAGGGGATAGGCAGGGGCATCCTCGATGGGGTCGTCCTCGTCGCTGGATACGTCAATGGGAGCAGCGACGTCGGGGCCAGGGCCCAGGTTCTGGAGGATCGCCTCTCCAACGTCCTGGGTTAGGTTGGTCAAGTCCCAGCCCAGGTTCTCCACTTGCTCCTCCAAGCCATCACTCTTGTCCTGGAGCTGGGCCACTTGGGCCTGAAGCTACGTGACTTGCTCCTGCAGCTGGGTTATGTGGTGATGGTCTGCCTCCCTAAGATGACCCAGATGGGCCACGTTACCCTCCAACTGTCCTACCCGAGTTTTGAAGTAATTGATGTGCTGTTGGCCCTCGAGGTATGCGTTCATCAATTTCACCATCAAATTGACCATGTTCGCGTTGGGCTCGGCCATCTAATGTTGACAAGGTAGGTCAGAGTTAGGATCTATTTTAGGCAAAGTCAAGATGTGCAGAAATTAGATCTATATGCAACATGCAAGTGCAAGTCCCTTCCCATTAAAATTTAATTCATTCATATGTTTAAAATAAATTGCTAAAGGTTGGGCCTCTATAGTGGGCCGAAAAGTTTAATTTTTTTCTTTCCTTGGCTAAAACATTGGGCTATAAATAAATTTTTGGACTAAATAAAACTAGTGGTCTGTAAAAGTAATATATTTAAAAATATTACTAGGGTTTAAAATATTAGTATCAAAATAATTATAATAATAATATTACTAATAATAATAATAGCTTCAAAATAAAATTCCGGGCTCTGATACCAACTTGTAACACCCCGGATTTGGTAACCCAGGCCGAGTGTCACCGCCGCATCTCCCTAGCAAGACACGGCTTCCCAAGCTCGCTAAGGAAGTGCAAGGCTTATGGGTATGCAAAGTTTTAAAACATTTAACAATGAATCCGGAATTTATTAATACTTCAATCATAGTACGGTAGTAAAAATCATCATGCATGGATAAGGTAAGTGCAGCAGAAAAGTACTCACGGCCAACACGGCCAAAACCTCGGGTTTAACAGACCCGGTAAAACAGTAGTATGATGCAGTAATTAAAAACGTTCACAAATATATCCCCCCAAATGCGTGTGCATGCGTCACTCGACATACTCTGTAAAAGAAAAAAAAACGACAACGGTTGTCAGTATAAAGATATACTGAGTAAGTTTATCCCTAACTAACAAATAAAAGGGGTTACATGTGTTTAAACTAAAGATCTCGCTTTCCATACATAATTTATTTGCAGCGGAAAACATGATTAAAGGACATAATTTTAAAAGCGTAATTTAAAGCATAATTTAAGATGCATAATTTTAAATACATAATTTAAAAACATGATAAATACGATTTAAGCATAATGGAACACTCACACAAGTCTTTTACATTTTATCCCGTCGACTAAGAAGATGACACCATACCGGGAGATCACTAACGAGGCAATCTCAACATAGGACCACTAACGAGGCAGTCCAAACAATGGGAGACCACTAACGAGGCAGTCTCAAAAAGATAGTAGGACCACTAACGAGGCGATCCCAAAATACAGCGCGCGAGATCACTAACGAGGCAATCTTAGATAGTAAGGAGACCACTAACGAGGCAGTCTCAAAGATAATGATAGCATGAAGATCGGCTCGGCCTAGTGAACGGGATTTTTTGAAAGTTCGTATTTCAATGTTATCAAATGATCGATATCGCGTTTTCATGGTTCGAGTTTTCTCAAGTTCGAAAAATCCTATTCGAGGCAGTTTACGCCTTTCTTAATTAAAAATTCGTCTTTACACCAAAAATTCTGAAATTTTTACAGTAGTTCGAAAACACACACACGAACAACTTTCATGTTTAAGTTTTTGGAAATAAGGTTCCGAAGTGAGTCGGATTTCGAGTTCTTTGCAAAGATAATTTCTGTCTCAAAAACTGGTTTCGTCACAGGTTAGTGCAACGCCGATTAAAAATTCATTTCAAAACCAATTGATGCGAAATTTTTACAGTAATTACAAAACACGTCAAGGAACAACTTTCATGTTTTAAGAATTTGGAAATAATGAATTCTTGATACTCAAAAATCGACCACAACCCACTGTATACTCGCGGGCTCCGAAAAGGTTTTAAAGCAGTTCTGAAATTTGACCGTTGGGCATATCAAATGAACACCAAAATTCGTGAAATTTTTATATGCATAATCTAGACACAATTATCTACAACTTTTGTTTAGGAATGCAAAGTTGAATCATTCTAAAAATGGGTGAAAAAACATGCATCAAGTCGAGTAAGAGAAACTGTCACAGTTTGAAATGTTCGGGTTGTCACAGAAAGTTTACGGCGTGATTTGGGATAGCAAATCTTAATGTCAACAGGCTGAAATTTGGACACAAGATAGATAAAGGTGTTAGGAACAACTTTATGTTGAAACGTTTTCGGTTTGAATTCCCGAAGGTCGAGTTTTAGGCGAGTCTTTGAAATTGGACGAAAATAGGGTTTTTGAAAACCGATTTTTGTTACAAGCCTATATCGAGTTTAAAACAACCAATAACCACGAAAATTTGTGAGTAAGGTTTTAACTTACAGATTTGAAGCATTAGGATTACTGGGATGGGTATCCGGATGTTCTAGGGTCGCGACGAACGGCCAATCCTTCCGATCGCTTTTCGTTCGTTTCCGGCGTGAAATCGTTGTAAAGGAAACGGGTTAGATTTTGAGTTTCTAAGTGTTATGGACGAACTAAAACATTAAAATATGGCTTACCAAGATTCTATGGGGCAGTGCCTTCGTCCCGTTTGCCTCGCCGTCGCCGGAATGTTCGCCGGAAGTTGTCGTCGGATGAGTTTTGGCTTGGAGAGGGAGTTGGGAGTGTCTAGGAGTTTTGAGAAACTGAAAACTAAGGGGAGGGGCGGCTAACACAGACCCTATAACCTTCCCCACTGCCTTGATCCGCTTCCCCTCGATAGGGGACGGATTTTTGGCATGAAAATCGCCATAGAAGGAAAGTTTACACCTCCTGCACCTCTGGCGCGGTGGTGGCGCGCACATAAGCCTTTGTCCGCGCGGAGTGCGCGCGAACAGTCCTGGGACGCGTCTCCCTTTCCCCGCGCGTGCGCGCGCGGGGTGCGCGCCGTCCGAACCGGCCGGTTCGGGCGGTTCGTGTGGTCCGTCGGTTCTTTTCTTCCTTTTCTCGATCGGGTTTCTATCCTTCGCGCTCTTGGTCCGACTTTTCGGGTCATTCCCGACTCGAAATTCTCACGTGGGTTTATTTACGAATTCGATCTAACTCCCGTATGATAATTCGTCTACTTAAACTCGTCCCGTCTTTCCTTAATGATTTACTGAAGTTTTGTTTTGGTTTCTTCGGGTTTAAACGTTGGGATGCTTTCGGTTATGTTTTTATTTTGTGATTTATTTTATGACTGAACTTGGTATTTAAATTCTGAAGCTGCCTACGTACCCTGTGAAGGGATCAAGTCATGACGTAGTTCAAAACAATTTGAATTTTTTTTTTCTCGGGTGTTACAATCAAATTCTCAACATGAAAGTTTGTTTTTCTTTTCAAGTGATCATATCATTAGATTTTTATAGCTCAAAACCTCAAGAATTTATATCATGCATATTTTTAATTATTTTATCCCAATTTAATAGTTTGAAAATTTCGTCATTAGCCTAAATTCAACATGTGAATTTAGGTGACAAATTTATGCTTGTTTTATGCTGGCTATTTAATTGAAAGCAGTAAAAAGACACTGTGAACATGCAAGCATGTTACAGCTTTGTTTTTGGCATGGCAGTCACTTATTCATCTCGGACTGCCACACATCTTTTTCAAAATATTTGAGAACTCAAGACGAAATTCTCTTTGTGGAAAGCAATAAATACATCAATTACAATAGATTTCCAGCAGTATGATCGAAAGTGCACTAAGTGAATGAAAAATCTAGTGTATGATGTTTACATTGAAGCTCACATTTGATCATTGAAGACTCAATCTCTTCTTTTCCAGCTACTGAGGGGGAGGTCTGGCATCATCTCTCGGTGGGGAAGGAAGCTTTCTGACAACGGCCTTCATTATTTCAGCTTGATTGGAGAACAACATTTTCATCAACTCCCTATTTTTCTCCTCGCTCTCCATCCTTTCTTTATGCAGTCTCTCCTCTCGTTCAGCTGCTTTTCTTTTGAACTCTTCTTCTCTTTCGAGCGCTTTTCTTTTGAACTCTTCTTGTCTTTCGAGCATCATCAGTCTGAACTCTTCCTCCTTCTGTGATTGCTTTTCCTGGTTGGAGACGATGACGTCGGCAAGCGATTTGACACTCTGCATCATCGACTCTCCATTTAGCTCACTAA